>VXAV01008671.1:146507-158246 GCA_013399715.1 Alectura lathami
CAAAATATCCATCAATGAGTAAAAGAATGTGTCAAAGATATTTAAGCTAGTTAATATGTTTAATAGTTGCTCTGCTTTTTCAAGATTTCCTGTCCTTAAAATATGACTTATGCTTATTAATACTCCTTTAGAGTCAATGAAAAAAATTAAATATAATGTATAGTAGGGAATTTGGAAAATGTAGAGAAACATCAATTACCTGCTGGCAATGGCAAAGAAGTTTAAATAGTAAGAAAATACATAGCATAGAAGAAAGTGGATAACATCCAAGAATCCTAGAAGCAGCATAACATCACTTCTGGAAGCTGTATAAGCAAATTAGTATGGTAGTTTGTCTGGGCTAATTATCTGTACTGAGATACCCCACACTGTGTTTCAAAGAAATGCTCTGAACTCATGTTGACAAGAGCCAGAAATTACATGGCATTCACAAGCCCGATATAGGAACCTAAAGAAATACAGTGAAAAAAAGACCAGGTGAGAGCTCTAAAGATCAGATAACTGCTTTGACACGACAATTTATGCCTACATTATCCTAAACAGATATTTGTGCTTGCCAAATAATTTGGTGGTCCAGATTTGGTAATTTTTTTTGTGCACTTTATTTCAGTGCGCTTTATTTCTGAACTTTCTAACAGTAAAATATTTCTTACTCTAGTCTCATCAAGCCTAAGGCAGTGGACTTGACTTTATCTTTGCACTAATTTACAATATATCTTAAGGATGTTACTCTGGCCTTCCTCAGGATAAGTCAAATCAGTTATTCTAATCTCATGAGATTCACAGAAAAAAATATATATGTAAGGACACATTGCCAACAGCAGCTGGAGAGTTGCGCTCTAAGACATGGCTCCTCTCGTTTTGCAAGACTAGGTGGTAATATGAACTTTCTCATTGAGTTAAACATATAAATCCTTCCTTCTGGAAGGGGAAAAGAGTTAATTTTCTTTTTTTAAAGCAACTGGTGATAAACTTACAGTTAGAGCATACACTTTAAAGTATGTCCCCACTGTCAGGCTACAGGTTATACAGGGTCTCTGAGGCAAAATAAAGTAAGAAAGAATAAGTGACCTTTCATACAGGAACATTGATCTAAAAAATCTTCAATCTGATTTTCAGTTTCTGCTTGGAGACGTCTTTATGAATTGCATCTCTCTTTTTTTTTAAAGTAAAATGAAGAATCTAAAACAAAGGCATTCTCTCACTTCACCACCTAAGTACTTGTCCTCCTATGTAACCCTGACTTTTTTTCCTGCCCTACAGCCTAGTTTCTAAATTGGTGCTAGAGGGTGTGATAGCCAAATCTGGTGTCAGCCTGATAATTTGAGCACTCTTCTGAGAGAGGCTTTTTCTGAGAAGGTTTTAATCTCTCTGGTCAGAGAAGTGGGTTAACAACTCTTTTCCATTTTCAGATGCAAGTCTTCTAGCTACTGGAAAAGTTCTGAATCTGTGTCTTCAAGATAGACAAATTATTTCTTTGCAATTATGGGAGGAACACGGAAAACCACTTCTTTGAAGCTCTCAGCTAATAGTCATAAAAATCACTGTTTGGGTTCAGATTCTTCCTCTCCTCCATGTGTGGTTTCTTACTGAGTTTATTACATACATGAAATGAATGCATTATAAGATGTAAAATAACACTTAATTGAAAGACAATGCACTTTTGTGTATGGAAAACATAACAACAACAGATCAGCATAAGCAATGTTTCTGCAGCACTTAGTATTCCTTTTCTAGCTAGCGAACTGTATTATGACATAAGTCCACATGCTCAAGTCAAAGCAAAGGAAATATTTATCAACTTAATGACGTACTGTAGGATTTGCCTCTATAGCTCTTTTATATATGTTTATATAATTTAAAACAATGAACAAGAATTTATGCAAATATATATTAATATATTTTGAACAATTATTTTCTTGGAAAATTTATACATTTAATGCTGCTGCTGATGATATTGATTGAAATATAGAATTTTTTGTCCTGCAGGAAATTTCAACATTTCTGGAGATATGATTTCAAACTGAGATTTTGAAATTCCAATATTTTGACTAAAATGTCAAAATCAAACATGAATCTCTTTTTAGATCAACCTAATTTTATTTATTTATTTATTTATTTATTTATTTATTTATTTATTTATTTATTTGCATAACTACCTTAGAATATTTCATTGTGATGTACTTAACCAGTCTGAAAGGGTTTGCTTCATGCCTGTCAGGTGAAGTCCCCGGTGACTGGAAAAAGGGAAACATCACTCCCATTTTTAAGAAGAGGAGAAAGGAAGACCCAGGGAGCTACAGGCCTGTGAGCATCACCTCTGTGCCTGGGAAGATCATAGAACAGATCCTTCTGGAAGCTGTGTTAAGGCACATGCAATACAAGGAGGTGAACCAGAACAGCCATCATGACTTAATCAAGGGCAGATTATGCCTCACCAATCTGGTGGCGTTCTGTGATGGAGTGATGACCTTGGTGGACAAAGGGCAGTGGATGTCGTCTACCTGGACTTGTGCAAGACATTTTACATGGTCCCACACCATATCCTTATCTTTAAATTGGAGAGACGTGATTTAGAAGGGCAGATTATTCAGTGCATAAAGAATTGGGTGGATGGTTGGAGCCAGAGGGTTGTTGTCAATGTCTCTATGTCCTGGTGGAGGCCGGTGACAAGTGGTGTCCTCCAGGGTTCTGCCTTGGGGCCGGTGCTCCTCAACATCCTTATCAATGACATAGTGAGATTGAGTGTATCCTCAGCAAGCTAAATGGAGTGGTGCAGAAGGAAGAGATACCATCCAAAGGGACCTGGACAGGCTTGAAAAGTGGGCACACAGCAACGTGAAGGGTCAACAAGACCACGTGCAAGCTGTTACACTTAGATCAGGGCAATCTCTGACACAGGTAAAGAGTGGGAGAAGAACTCCTTGACAGCATCCTTGTGGAGAAGGATTTGAACATTCTGATGGACATGAGCCAGCAGTGCGCTCTTGCAGCCTGGAAGGCCAATGGTATCCTGGGCTGCATCAAAAGAGGAGTGGCCAGCAGGGTGAGGGAGGGCATTGTTCCCCTCTACTCTGCCCTCATGAGGCCCCCCTGCAGTATTGCATCCAGGCCTGAGGCTCCCAGCACAAGAAAGACCTGGAGCTCTTGTAGCAGGTCCAGAGGAGGGCCACAAAAATGATCAGAGGGCTGGAGCACCTCTCCTGTGAACAAAGGTTGAGGGAGCTGGGCTTGTTCATCCTGGGGAAGAGAAGGCTCGCGAGAGACCTCATTGCAGCCTTCCAGTACCTAAAGAGTGCTTATAAACAGAATGAAGACTGAGTTCTTACATGTTCTGACAGTAATTGGACAAGGGGGAATGGTTTTACACTGAAAGAGGAGAGATTTAGATTAGATACTAGGAGGAAATTCTTCACTGAGAGGGTGGTGAGCCACTGGCACAGGTTGCCCAGAAAAGTTGTGGATGCCCCCTTCCTGGAAGTGTGTAAGTCCAGGTTGGATGGGGTCCTGGGCAGCCAGATCCAGTGGGTGGCATCTCTGCCCATGGCAGGGTGGTTGAAACTAGATGATCTTTAAGGTTCCTTCCAACACAAGCCATTCTATGATTCTATGATAAGTAAATTCACAGTTGAATATAATTTTCTTTTTGATGCCTGTCGTCTATATGTTATAGCTGATTCCTTAATTTACATGGCATCCCTAAAATCGCTTAGCTCTAAAAATATGTATTTTTCTATGAGCAACAATCATCTGGAGATCGTTATCCATCACTGTAGCAGTGGTTTGGCCTACAGCTGCCATGTTGCATTCTGGCAGTGTTGATAAGCTACGGGAATGCACAAACTACGCCTTGCTGAACAGGTTAGAGCTGCACATTTTAGGGTCCTTTCCAAAGCATTCAAACCTTTGACCTAAAATGAGCTGTGTTGATTGTTTAACTCAAAAATTCAGTCATAAAATTGTTCCTCAAAACCAATTAAAAATGTGATTTTGTATAAATTTCATTTCTGAGGAAAAAAAAATCTCAGTCAACTGTGTTTCAGAGGTAGGGAAATGTTGCAGTCTTGCAATATTTCATTCTTCCTTTGTCAAATGGAGAAGGAAATGGAGAAGACGAAGGGGCTAATTTTAGGAAAACATACAATCTAGGATAGCTTATAGACACATTTAAGAGAAATGGTACCTAAATCTCTCTAAAATACAGCTGTTGGACTTTCACACACGGTGCTCTCAAAGTCTTCAGAGTTATTCTCACAATGAAAAAAAGGAAAAAAAAATGAGTAACAGCTTAGGCAGGCATTTTCTGGGCTTGCAACTATGACAAATAGAATACTGTTTATATAGATATATATATTCTTTTTATTCATTTCTCTCTAAAAAAAACAAAAGAATACAAACATGCTTTTTTGTTATAGGGTTTCAAGTTTACTCTCCTGCTTCTATGTCTCAAAGGAAAACGTCACAAGAAAGGAATTAAAATGACTCTTCGGGGGCTCAGAGAACATGAAATAAAAAGGCTTCAAATGATGAAATGTGTAGAGTGATTTGTGGTGGTTTGTGAAAGTTTTGTTGAACGTTAACTACTGGAGTGATACTGCAGCATTCAGTCTCAATTCCACCTCCCCTGCCTTTTCTCTCCCGTGTTGTTCAAATGTCATAAGCTTTTTACATTTCAGCTGAGTTTCTCCTGACATTGAACAGAAGTGAGAAGGCTGAGAGAACAACTTGTAAAACTATCATTTTTCTCATGTCTCGCTGTCCCTATATTATACATGGATGGTTCTTATCCATGGTAAATTAAAGTAGAAATGTAGCACTAAATTATGGATCTTGAAATTACTCAATGCACAGTATTGTTGAAAATCCTCAGTTTTTCTACTTGCTTATGTCTTTAGCTATTCAGATACTCAACACTCAATTTTACTAAGTCCTGCCCCTGCCTACATGCAGAACATAATTAGCCAGTGAGAATAGACTGACTATTGTTACATTTTTTTTGTTTGCTTTACTGAAGGTAACGAATAAACAATGCCTGTTTCATGAAAAATCACCCCCAATTTCTCTTGCTTAGTATCCTTTAAAAGAACTGTAGATACAGGCAGATCACCTTTTTAAATCTTGGTCCAGCTGACGGACAAACACTTATTTACAACCTGCCTGAGAAATGCTAGAGTTACTATGCTAATAATTTACATGAATTAGAATAATTTATTTAACAATATTCAGATTCTCAAGCACAAATGTTCAGAGATTTCAGAGGCAAATTTTCATAGCAGCAGGCATAAGAGTATAGTACATATGTAACTTTGGGACATATTATGGATGCGATTCAGCATACTTGTTTGTTCTGTTATATCCAAAAGCACACCACCTACGGTTCTCAAATGATTTTCAAATGCTTTAAAAGATGTTAGTTTGGTACCTTTCATCCAAAACAAGTGACCTTTCAACTTCTGTGTACAATTTAAATCATAAAGTTCAGGCAAGATCTTTCATTTAACCTTTAGTTTTAGATGGTAGTGGGTGTTAGTGAAAGAACTAAGAAGACTGTTTGTTATGTTCCATGTCCTGATAAACAAACAATACCATATTACCACATTTTAAAATCACATGTATAACAGCTCAGAAAAGCATAAGTAAAGATGTCAGTGAAAGCTACTGCCTTCAATAAATTGATATAGTCTCAACAGAGAACACAGTTAAGACAATTGTTCTGGAAATGAACTAAAGTACTGTTCTGGTGTTTGCCACATGGCCACTAAGTGTGCCCATGGTTCCCTAAGTTACTAAAATCAGCTTTATTTATTGGTATCTTAGCCAATCTTTGTCTGTGTAAAATTCCTCCTATTCTTCAAGAATGCACCGTAGCCAGTCTAGATGCTTGTAAAATTCTTCCCATTTTTTTTCAAGAATGAAGTTTTAAAAAATCAGTTTCAAATATGTCTTAAGAAGTACTAACTACAGCATTTCTTACCTCAGATGAGTGTTTTCTTCATGCCTTTTGTAGGAACTTGGGTCATAGAAGATACTTAGTACAGACACATAGCAAACAACCCTTGACTTCCAACATCTACTTTCCTTAAACTCATCTCAGGTACATACAAATAGAATATATTTTGCCTTGTGTTCATGGCTCTGAAAATATATAATTCTGCTCAGGTTTTTCTTCAGTATATTTCGTCATTTGTATTGAAATATTGTACAAATGCTGCCTATTTAAATAAACAATAATTGCTCACTCACACATTTAATCTGTCATAATTTTGAAGTCCATTCTATAACAAAAAGCTAAACTGTGGCAAAGTGAATCTTCTCTGAAAACAAGGCAGAGGTACTTTGCGTGACAGACATAGTACAAAACAGGAGTTTTCTGCAGATTTAACTTGGATATAGTACTTTCATCAATTTTAAAAGAAAAAGAAATACTCCATTCCCTTCCTATTCCACCCAGCCATTTTGAGAAAGCAAATGAGCAGTTTAGAAGTTTTCAGTTTAGAAGGTTTCAAAATGCCTTTTTTTTTTTTTTTTTTTGGTTAATTTAGCACTCGTACTGTACTTCCAGGTAGTAGCATATCAGAAATGTTGCCCATCTCTCCCAGAATGTGGTAGGGTTGCTGACTGAGCAGGAGAGCATTTGTGGTGGGTTCAGTCAGCTGTAGCCTGGGAAATGTGAGTTCTTTGCAGCTTTGGCACTTCTCTTTTAACCCTTGTCAAGCACCACAGTGTCATTTACACATAATTAAAACAAAAGATAATAATAAAAAAAAATCAATTTTGTTTTCTACTAAAAAGATTTTATTTTAATTTTTTTGACTGGCAGGCATGAACTTTTAAATTCTGTGGTACATATTGCTGTTGTTTTTTTTAAGATGGAAAACATTTGTTATAAATTAGCATAGAATTCATAGTAGATACTGTTCGGTTGAAAAAACTAATTCCTTATCCAAAAATATTTTTTTTTTCCTAAGAGTTAATAATGTCACTGTAAATGGGTATCATGCTCAGATATTTGTATTTGAATTTTAACAATTCTCAAATTCTGAAGAATATTCAGTATAATGATATAGATATAGATTCAGTTGGTTTTAGTTCAGAATTTATTGCATTTTTCCTATAATGGTGCCAGTTGTTTTAATGTAATAAAATCATTATAAGTTTAAATTAAAAAGGACAAGGCCTTTTATAATGGAGTAACAGCATCAGTGGATAAGGGAAGAACAACTGACATCATCTGTCTGGACTTGTGTAAAGTGCTTGACACTGTCCCGCATGACATCCTGGTCGCTAAATTGGAAAAGCATTGGGTTTGATGGACAAACCACTCACTGGATAAGGAACTACCTGGATGGTCGCACCCAGAGAGTTGCGGTCAATGGCTCAATGTCAAAATGGAGACCGGTGACGAGCGCCATCCCTCAGGGATTGGTACTGGGACCAGTGCTATTTAAAATCTTTGTCGGTGACATGGACAGTGGAACTGAGCGCACCTTCAAGTTTGCAGATGACACAAAGCTGTGTGGTGCCGTTGACATGGAAGAGAGAAGACATGCCATCCAGAGGGACCTGGACAGGCTGGAGAGGTGAGAACATGAAGTTCAACAAGGCCAATCACAAGGTCCTGCACCTGGGTTGGGACAATCCCAAGCACAAATACAGGTTGGGCAGAGAACGGCTTGAGAGCAGCCCTGAGGAAAAGGATTTGGGGGTGTTGGTTGATGAGAAACTCAACATGAGCCAACAATGTGCACTTGCAGCCCAGAAGGCCAACTTCATCCTGGGCTGCATCAAGAGAAGCATGACCAGCAGGGCGAGGGAGGTGATTCTGCCCCTCTACTCCGCTCTCGTGAGACCCCACCTGGAGTACTGTGCCCAGTTCTGGGGCCCCCAGCACAAGAAGGACATCGAGCTGTTGGAGGGGATCCAGAGGAGGGCCACGAAGATGATCAGAGAGCTGGAGCACCTCCCCCTACTTGGACAGGCTGAGAGAGTTGGGGTTGTTCAGCTTGGAGAAGAGAAGGCTCTGGGGGGGACCTGATAGCAGCCTTCCAGTACCTGAAAGGGGGCTACAGGAGAGCTGGGGAGGGACTCCTTAGAAGGGCATGTAGCGACAGGACAAGGGGTAATGGCCATAAACTGGAAGAGGGGAGATTTAGGCTAGATCTTATGAAGAAATTATTTCCTGTGAGGGTGGTGAGACACTGGCACAGGTTGCCCAGAGAGGCTGTGGATGCCCCCTCCCTGGCAGTGTTCAAGGCCAGGCAGGATGGGGCTCTGAGCAACCTGGGAGGTGTCCCTGCCCATGGCAGGGTGGTTAGAACTAGACAATCTTTAAGGTCCCTTCCAACACAAACCATTCTACGATTAATCTAATATAATGTCAACTCCTCATTTTCTCCATACTGTTGTCTACAACTTCACTCAATATACCTTTGATTTTTCTTGTAAAATTAATTTAGAAAGGTACACATTAAAAGTAGGAAATATCTAAAAATCTCGAATGTACTTTAGGGCATAGCAGAACATAGTTTTATTTAATATGACACAAGATGCATGTTAAAAGTATATACACAATTTGTGCCATTAAATAATAGTTGTTACTTTATCAGTGGTGCCTTGTAGATGACAATGAGAAAGGACTACATAAACAGTGATGCAGGCTGGGGATTCTAGAAACACCCAAGGCATCTAGGCAGGAAATTCCCATTTAAATTCAGTAGAAGTTGGGACTCCAAGTTTCCTGAGTTCCATTAAAAATCTCCCCTCCCCCTTGATTCACAAATGCAGTTGCTCCATTAGTTTGATTTTGATTAATTAACAGTGCTTTTAGGCTTTCCTTGCATGAATTTATCAAATGTTACCAAACTGAAATACATCAGTTATTTCCTCTTTTAAGCATAAAGGAACCCGTCGGTATTTCAAAGTGTTTGTAAATGATGGCTTAATAGCTCCTAATGCATCATGCCCCAGTTTTTACAAGTTGATTATGAATGCTCATGCAGTTTAGAAAATCAAATGGCAGCCCTTACAACTATGGCTCATGTTAACTGAATAGGTAAATTACTCTATAGCGGGGTAATACATATGATAATAAAATGCTAACAATTTACTTCTTCACTGATGGGACCAATGTGACAACCTGTTCTGTTGACAAATACGGACAGTACCACACAGCGTGGAGGAATGCTCTCTGATATGACTGGACAGCCATACAATGGCACAGACCACTGCCAATAAAGAGCTGTTGCTCATCAAGGCACATCCCTGGGTTCTTAATCAGAGGAGAAAGAAAGGGTATGTGAATCCCACTCTTTGGTATCAGGCGATAATATGATATCATAAGGGTACTGAAACCAAAGCATGAAAAATTGAAAGCTTTACTAACCAATTCCTAGCTAAGTATTAACCAAAACTTGCCCTGTCCCTCAGTCAGCTCCAAGACAGATGAATTACAGAGCGCTGCTTAAGATGAATTCCCACACCACTTTGAAAATTAAAGTATTTCTTAGGTTTTCAGTACCGTGTAATAATAAGAAACATGAACGTTGCCTGGTAATAGTCAAGCAGTTCTGAATGTCGTATAAACATACTGAAAGTGACAAAAAGAATGCAGATACATTTTTTTCCATGTACAGTTAAATGCAAAGGAGACAACAGTAAGTGTAGACCTCATGACCAGTACTCCAGCTTCTACATTTTGTTTTTTTTATAAACAGTGCAAGTGGGAAAAATTCTGATTCTAATTCACTAATAAAATATTCTGCTGGCAAAGGATTACAGTTGAAGTAAAATTGCCACATATTCTGCCAGATGCACAACCCAGTGTTAAGGCCGTGTTACAAGAGACTATCTGTATGGCAGAGATGGATCTGTCATAGGTCCAAGACCCTTAAGTATTTTCCACAGTTAAATGGTTACCTATGTTGCAATGACCACAGAGTCAGAGAACTTCAACTGTAGCTTCTGAAAAGCTCAGATCCCTCTAGAATTACACTCACTTTGCTTTTCAAGGACATGCAGCCTGTGGTAGTTCGTCATATTTTCCATCTGAACTTGTACTGAGTCATGTTAACAGGCTTTTGTCACATCAGTGATGCAGCAGTACTATTATCTTGGGTGACACCAACATCAAGCAAATAGAAAAGCACATTTTCTTTCCCTTAGTTCAGTTCCTGAGCTGCAGATAAATTAATATGTGTAACTGTTCAAAACAAATAACTTCCTGGCCAACCGGTACATTTTTCAATGTTTCTATTTCAGTATTTCATTATGTTGTATAAATGTCTGACACACCCATTAAACAAAATGCTATTAACAAAAGCAAAAAGTGGGAACACATTATTCATATTATTTCTTTTCATTATTTTTTTTTTCTACAGCACTATTGGGGTGATCAATGTTCGGAAACAGAAAAAAGTCCATTGTTAATATACAGCTACTCCACAAAAAGTTTAAGCCTTCCACAGGACTTTTGCATTTTATTTATTTTATTTTATTTTATTTTATTTTGGCCTATGGAAAAAAATAAATTTTACATTTTCCCATTCTGTCATTGGAACAGTCACAACAGGGGCGTAAAGATTTTAACATATACATACCAAAAATATTATTAAGCATAATAAGAAATTTAGTAAGCACAAAGGAATTACTCAGATGTAATATGACAGTTTACTGTAGCCAGTATTTTTTTGTTTTCCACAAAAAATGTCAGGAGATATTTGGTATTTGGATATATATGCAGTTGACATGGTTTTTCAACAAGGTGCTTAACCTGAATATTCTTAGTGTAATGCTAGTAAGCTGACTCAACTGTGACTAAAAGTGACTCTAGCATTGACTTACATGCACAAATGAAAGAGATGGCTTGGCTGCTTGACTTGGGTTCAGTGGCAGGCTGCAAAATGTGTTTGTGTGTGTGTCTGTGTGTACATATATATGTAAACAACTGCCAAAGCATGCAATGTATATGAACATGTATGGAAAAATGCTTCTCGTGTCCAGCACTTCTTAGTATCCTGCCCCTCATGCTGACTGAAGCAACATACTCAATCTGTCAGAATTCAAAAGGATCTGTTTCTTTTTGCTAAACACTCTGAAGTGGTGTGCGCTCTGTATACAACCAACCTGGCAGTAGGCAGCCTCTCTGTCCCGCTTTTCTCACACCCTCCCAGCCAGCACCATCGGCTCCTGTCCTAAAACCTGTCATAAAAGTTCTACTTTGTGCCATTACAAGCCCACCATTTCATTCATGATAGTGCTTTGATTTTGTTCTGCATGCTCTGCAGCTTACACTGGTGGAGTTGTTTCAGAAACAACCTTTTGTTTTCTAATTTCTCAAGATTGTAAGATTTTTTAAATAGCATTCTAAGTAAATTATGGTTTAGGAATCAGGAAAGATCTGTGTTTTTTTAGAAGGTACGATCACTTCCCTTATTGCTTATCAGCAGCCACTCAGATAAAAGTGTTCAACACTTTATTAATGGAATATTGAAATGGTGTTTTAAAATGTGTCTTAGAAGTGTCTGTTCTTCAGGGATGTGGTATCACTACAGTCTAGGAAGAAGTGCTAAAGAAGTCAAATCTTTGAAATGGTCATTTAGCACACACCCTTCTACATTTTCAAAGGCTTTAGATCAGTGTAAACTCTGAGACCCCAATATGTCATATATTTTAAACATTATAAAAACAATTATTTCATAATAGTATCAGATAGCTTCACAGAACTCCATTCTAGAAAAAAAA
>VXAV01008671.1:158803-177495 GCA_013399715.1 Alectura lathami
GTGGAAATGAAATATATAGTTTTTCATGACAACGTCTTTTTATTTATCTTTTCTTTTATATATATGTATGTATGTTTGCATTCAAAACAGCAGAACTGTATTAATTCTTAAAATAAGGAATTTAATTTGTGATTTTTTTTTCTTAAGAATACTCAAAATTTAGCTACTGAAATGTCTTTGAAAGTCTTCCAGAAAAAGATCGCAAGTACAAAAGCCTTCAGTTGGTTCAAATAAGAGCAGTAAATCAAATTAGCAAATTCAGATATTAAAATTATCAACACAGAAATCAGTGTACCAAAGAATCTTTACTTGAATATCCCACACTCCCAGTCATATAGTAAGTAGCAGAGAAGACCTAGTTAAGGGAAAATAATATCTTGTCTGTATTCATCTTTTATATAAATATACAAATACCAAATCTCTTAGGTGAAAACTCTGGTCGACTGTTTTTTTCTTCTGCCTCAGTGAGCCCAAATGCTTTATTGCAAGAAGGGTAAGGCTTGTTTCATGAAGATAGGCACAAGACCATAAAATAAACCCCTCAGGAAGTAAGGCTGTTATCATTTTCTTCCAGTGCAAAGCATGTATCCTACGTAGTGATAAAGAATCCAAGAGATCTCTAGCTTAGTTATTCCAATGTAAATTGACTTTTCTCTTGTAATATTTGTCTGAATGTGCATGGCTTTGAGTTTTCAAACACAGAATCTCATTACACTTTATTCTACCAGATTACAGAGCCTTCTGCAACCAGAAATATCTTCCTTACACAGGTATTCATGGATCACAGTCACACAGTCTCTAATTTCTCTCAGATAAAATAAATGATTTTAGCTTGTTAGTCTCATTATAAAATGAGCTTTCAAGGCCTTGAAACATAGTGCATCTTATTCGCCTATTACAGACTGGAAAACAGGAATTACTCCTCTCAGATATCTATATGGAAAACTTTTTAGAAACTATCACAAGACTAATACTGGGTTTCATTTATATCTTCTCCAATGCCATTAACATTAGGTGTATTTATAGCAGAAGCTTAATAATCAGACAAATGAGTTAAACACCACCTTGAATGGAGATGGTCTGATCTACAAAGTGGTTATAATGTACAAAATAGAAAAAAAAATCCTGCTTTATCCCCCAAAAGCTATGGTATGTACTTATTGCATTATTTCACTGTGATCCATCACTCATTAACCTGGCAGAAATCCATTTCTGAAAATTATTTAGGTTTTAATTTTCATTTAGAACTAAGTAAAGCAAATACTCCTGTTAGAGAGTTGTGAGTGGAGTATTGACTAGTACTGAAATAACTACAAATATTTACTCTGGATATATCTGAATTATACATTATAAATATATATCACACATAGATCATTTATATCTGTTTACATATTGCCATAAATCCAGAAAGTATTATCTCATTTTTGAAGCAAGACAGTATTCCCTATTTCTTAAATTTCTATTAACACTTGAGTCTTACATAAAAAATCAAAATGAGGCAACTTTGCAAGATCAATGTTTGTAATAGAAGGAAAAAAATGACATGCAGAAGGAAGTGAAATGTGTTAAGAACCTTGGAAAAAAAATCCAGTACAATAATAAATGAAAATAGTTTTATCATCTGGTATAGATATTAGAAATATTTCTCTGCAGATGATAAGTGTGACTAGAATAGCATCCATTTAAAAGAAATTACATTACAGGTTCATCTCTGATGGCTATTGTGGAACAGATATTAGGGTAGCGCTATCTGTAATTTACCTTTTTTAACTAATAGTTCTTTGTTTTCTGCATGGATCCTTTTAAAATCTCTCATATGCTTTTAAGATATCACTTACCATTTAATCACTTTCCACTTATTCTTCACTCTCCAAGCTCTTCAATCTTTAGCTACTTTATGATTTTCTGCTTATATTCAAGCATGTACGCAGACCTAGTTTCTTACCAGATCTGTCTGCTTTGACAGATGTAATATTTTACTTTAATGCTCAGTGTATTATCAGAAAGATCAGGTTATTCGTGAGGCCTTTAATCTGTTAAATCCCATAGCAAAGGTAGTCACTGAAACTCCTGGGACTTTCAGTGTGGGCAAAAAGGAGAGTTGTGGCAGAAGAGCGCTGGAAGAGAAGGGACAATGAAGTCAGAAGGCAAAGGAATTGAGATTTCATAAGGTTCCGCTTTAAAAGCTTTGTTGGGATGTCTAACACTACATTTCTTTGTGAGGTAAAACTGTACAGTGTTGGGCTACCAACGCTGTGGCTAGGTCTCTGAAAATAATCTGCAAAGAAGCTGTATAGCTTAATGAGCTCTTTCCTTCAGGGTTTTGAGCCATATCGGCCCACTGTTGTGATGGTAAAACTATCAGCTCAGGGCTGACCCTAAACTAAAGAATTTTGTTATTCTGTTATTAATCCTGTTATTCCAGGACAGTAAGTAAACAACTTAAAATAGTGAACCTCCTCCAGAGGGATATGTGGATCACTATTTAAAAGGACCACCGATACTATGACCCAGCACAGCTACTCCAGATCATTTGCTGTGTGTGCTTAAATTATGTGTTAATCTCGGATCTTAAAACCTATAAGTGCTGTAAACCTCTCGATTATATTACAGAAAACAGTTTATTTGGCAACGCTATTATTACTGCTAATATAAAAGCAGCTGAAACTATTAGCCACTTTGCAGGGAGATATTATTCACACAAAGATATGAAATTCTTCTGAAAATCCAGGGGAAAAAAGTAGTTTACTGAGCATTTAGAATATGGATTTTGGATTAAGGTATAGAAAATATCTTTGTAATGATGAAAGTGAAAGGCTCAAATTGCAGGGATAAATTCAGAAGAAAAATTTGCAAGTCCAGTGCTTCTCATAGGCAATGTGCAACGTCTGTGAAGAACCAGATGAGTGGCTGTGGAGGGACTGAGCTAAAGAAACACTGTAGAGCTCATTTTCCCCTATCATGGCAATCACAATTACATCAATGCTGTTAGGAGAGTCATTCACAACAGAGTTCAGGAAAGCCTGAGTATTCAGAATGGCTTAGAGTCCTTTTTGTCCCCTCCATCATTCAAGATACATTCCTAAACATAAAACAAACAGACCAAACCAACCTTTACCCAAAGCACAAATAAAATCCAGCCCAAGCATCTGAACATTTTTTGGGATTCTACCCCATCTCTCCAGATTTTGCAGGTAATGTAAGAAGGTTCTATGGAAAAAAATATTGCAAATAATCTTTTTGCATAAATCAGTAAATTCTATTGCTTAGTATAGAGGACTCTGGACAGGGAACAACAATGCCTTACACATCTTTTAAAACTGAAAGGCATGCACACCTAAAACAATAAAAAAGGAGTTGTAACATTGAGAACCTTTTTATGGACCCTGTTATGCAAAGTGTTAAGCAGTAACTGAAATATATGAAATCTCCCTATTACAAAAGTCCATATATGTAAAAATTAGTAGCACACAAATGCTGCTTATCCTTTTACATCCACAACGTATTTTAAAACGTATTTCAGAAACTCATTAGAATTTCAACAGAAGTAGAAGAAAAATCATTATCTGCAGTGTCACCATTAGTAAGAAAGGAAAGCATTTTGTACTTTAGAAAGATAAAAGCTGTTACATGCATGCAAATGTACAAACACATGCACAAGCACAGACACAGAAATAACAAAACTGATGCATATATTTTCTCTGGGATTGAGTACATGAAAAACAATGTGTATGTTTTCAAGTTACTTGCACTTTTTACATTTTTGTGTGGTAGCCATTCCAGCCCCATAGCTTCACAGTTCTCCATGGCATAAATTTGTGAGTGAATGTAGAGTGACCATCTGCTATCTTCTGTGATGCTGAGCTTCGATAGCACACTAATCACAAGATACATTTCTTGACTGGGCTCTTACAAATATTAATCAATGTGCTTTACAATTCCTGCAGTTGGTTCACTGTACTTAACAAGGTTCTGCCACAGTAGCTAAGCTCTTTGGTGCTGGCTGGCAAGTGAAGCCATAAGGACCTGCTTAGCAAGCCAGCAGTGAACCCTTTACTTCCTGTCAGCACAGCAGGGGCAGTAAGCGTGGGGGAGAGGTTTGTCTTCTCTCTTTCCCAGCCCAACAGGGCCCTGTGGGACTCAAATGTCTTGCAAGTTCCATGGGACAGTATGCTGGAGATAAAGGACTTGTTGCCACATGCTTTTCCAGAAGCCTCATGCTTCCATAGTCACAAAACTCAGACTTTGTGCGCTGAGAAGTGGGAAAGGGTAATGTAAGCAGAGGTGATGCCAGACTGCAATGTCTGAAATTTGTGCTCCACCAGATAGACATCCCCCTCCGTGGCCCAGGGGAGGGCTAAAGGTTGTATTAGCGTGCCTAACCTATTTATACTCAGAAATACCCTAGGAAGTTAATCGTAAGGATAATATAAGCAACACGTGTACTGTCAGACTTCTTTGATACTAAGACACCTATTTCTCTTGCAAGAAATCTGGGAGGTGGACATTGCTTGTAATCTCAGAAAGAAGAATCTAGAGGAAAGGTCAGCCTGTAATGACTCTGTATATTTGGACTTTTACACAAGGAAAAGAAAATAAGATCAACATTAAAGTGCATATGGAGACACATGGTACTTGAGAGTTAGGAGTTTAATTTTAGGACAACCTTCATATAGTGTAACTTCGGCAAAGCCTTGTAACAAAATACCAGTTTATCTGCTTATGCACAGTTACTAGTACCAGGGAAAACCTACTAGTGTGGGTTTTTAGAAGGAAATGTTGTCATTATCAGAAGTTCCACATAGACTGTAAGATGAATAAATGCCACTGGAAAAATCTCCATTTCCTATAAAATTACAGTTACTAAAATATATTCACAAAAACGTAATAAATTTGGAACTGATTTTAAATCACATGATCATAGAATCATAGAAAGGCTTGTGTTGGAAGGGACCTTGAAGATCATCTGGTTCTAACCACCCTGCCATGGGCAGGGACACCTCCCACTAGACTGGGTTGCTCAGAGCCCCATCCAGCCTGGCCTTGAACACTGCCAGGGAGGGGGCATCCACAGCCTCTCTGGGCAACCTGTGCCAGTGTCTCACCACCCTCACAGGAAATAATTTCTTCATAAGATCTACCCTAAATCTCCCCTCTTCTAGTTAATGGCCATTACCCCTTGTCCTGTCGCTACATGCCCTTCTAAGGAGTCCCTCCCCAGCTCTCCTGTAGCCCCCTTTCAGGTACTGGAAGGCTGCTATCAGGTCCCCCCCAGAGCCTTCTCTTCTCCAAGCTGAACAACCCCAACTCTCTCAGCCTGTCCAAGTAGGGGGAGGTGCTCCAGCCCTCTGATCATCTTCGTGGCCCTCCTCTGGATCCCCTCCAACAGCTCGATGTCCTTGTGTTGGGGGCCCCAGAACTGGGCGCAGTACTCCAGGTGGGGTCTCATGAGAGCAGAGTAGAGGGGCAGGATCACCTCCCTCGCCCTGCTGGCCACGCTTCTCTTGATGCAGCCCAGGATGAAGTTGGCCTTCTGGGCTGCAAGTGCACATTGTTGGCTCATGTTGAGTTTCTCATCAACCAACACCCCCAAATCCTTTTCCTCAGGGCTGCTCTCAAGCCGTTCTCTGCCCAACCTGTATTTGTGCTTGGGATTGTCCCAACCCAGGTGCAGGACCTTGTGATTGGCCTTGTTGAACTTCATGAGGTTGGCATGGGCCCACCTCTCCAGCCTGTCCAGGTCCCTCTGGATGGCATCCCTTCCCTCTCATTGGCTCATGTCAAGCTCTTCATCAACCGATGAAACTGATGATGTAAATATGGTTTAATGTATGAATAACTAAACTGAAAAATTTTAAATAATAGGATGAATAATTGAGAAGAGAAGACAGGCAAGGGTAGCAATTAAAATTGTTTGGACTTTTTAAGATTAAAAGTGATGCTGAAACTGATTGCCTGCACTCCAGCCATTTTGAGATGGTTCCTACAACAAGAAAATGGAAATATCCAGTCATTTGTCTCACCCACCATGTAAATGTCCTATGCAAATTAAAATATTGATCCCTGGTCAAAGTTGGTCCAGCATTCCTCATTCCACTTCAAATTTCATATAGAAGTTGCCCTGTTAAGATGCTTGTAGCCTGTGAAGACAATTATTAAATTCACATTTTAGTTCTTCCTGTGCATTTCAAATGTTTTAACTTGTTGATTTTCAAGTTTGAAGGTTATTTGCTGTCAAGATTCTTAATGTTATTTTTTGCTTTTAAAAGTTCAGAAAGGACATGAATCAGTGAAATGTGTTACCAGACTGCTCAATATCTTTATTGCCAAATTTGAAGCAGATAATAATTTTGAATTAACCTCAGATAAAAGTAACAGTAAAGCTGCCGTTTTTGGGGTAAGAATTGTACACAAGTTGCTGTCTATTACAGCTATGCAAAGAAAACTTTGACAAACTTAGGATATAAATATTTAAAAACGTCTGTGATAGGAAAGTACAGTGTAGCTGCAATTTTAAGTAACCTGAAAACACAAAATCTGTAGCAAATAAGATGTTTGCTTTGAGTAAGTTTTCTATGTTACTTTGGATATCAGAAAGCTTCATCATGATGTTACAACTTACCAGGGAATCAATTTTATCACATTTTATCAAGACACAAATGAACAAAGTAAAAATATTATTTAATTTTTCCTTTCTTCCCAGATATTGGAGAGTTACTCTTTGAGTTAAAAATCAAGACAGAAGTAAATTCATTTGCATTGTAGCCAGAAGGCAGAGTGCACATTTTCAGCCAGACAACCAGTCTACAAATCCAGACTGGTTGCTAATACGAATGAAGGCTTTTTTCTGCTCTTTTAAATAAATATTTTGGTTTGCCATACATATTTCTGCCATATGTAATAGATTTTCTGATGACCCACTGGTTTGATGATAGTGCTGTCATGAATATCACACGACAGCAAAAAGAACATTTCCCGATATGCTTTACGGCTATCAAGTAGTTAAAAAAGCAGCAGGAAAATGTAATGGGGAAACACTGAGTAAGCTTACTTGGATAAGGCCAGAAAGAATGCAAACTAGGAGACAAAGTCATTCTGAATGTTAGTGATATGATACTTATGTGTCAGTGCAGCAGATACGCTGAGATGGATCCATTTAGGGTTGGTGGAAACTGTCAAATGTGGGTGTCAGCATTCGACTCCAGGGATTCAACTGGGCAGAAAGCAAACATCAGACAGTGTAAGTATGGCATGTAAAAAAGCTAATTTCTTGTGATTCTAATGGCGTGTGCTGAAAAATAAGACCACTAAGAGATAAAATGTAGAAGGAATTCAGTTAGTAAACCCTGCTCCTGGAGGCACTTCTCCTGAAGAGAAGTTCTAGATGGATGCCTTGTGTCCTCATCCACCTATTCAAACAGTAGATGAACCTCATGATGCAAGAGATGAGCTGTAGGAGTGGATTAGAGGTACAACTTTTATTTGATTCCTCTAACGGACGCACAATGCTCTAAACATGAAAATAGGGGGAGCAGGCCTACAAGCTACTTCTGTGCTAGTACATTGAACAGTCCCTGGAACATTCTTGAGAAGTGACTCACAGCTCTCCAAACTCTAAGTATGAAAATGTTCCCACTCTTGGCTCAGTGCTCCACCAAAGACTTCTTGAGTTCCAGTTCAGAAGCTGAGCTTTCCAAATTCCCTTTGCAGCATGGAGGCAGCCAACGGGTTGTGGAGGACAGCAGTATTTGCACTCTGCTTTTATTGGCACAGATATAGCCATAGTGCCCCTGTAACTAGTATGTTCTGCTGCCTCTTACTTCCACCTCTCCTACAATACTCAGTCTTTGACAGTATTTTGTCCTTATGTATTGACAAGAGGTATGAAACATTGGTCTGAAATTCCGTCTAGGCTTCAGTGCTGTATTTAGAGAGCATGCTTATTTCAGGTTCATTCTCACTTTTATTACATTGGGAGTAAGCTGATGAAAACTACCTTTGCCTAATCATTCACTTCATGCTGGGTTTTCTGTAGTCCTCGTATTCAGCAGGATGCATTACCCAGAAACATTGTCCATGCAGAGAAACTAGGAGAGCAATGTGATTCATAGCATCCACCGCATGGATGCTATGTGCTATGCACCACATTTATTTTGTCATTGTTATGCTGATGTTCTGATATTTCGGATCTCCTTAGAAAGGTGATCAACTAATTAGCATTAGCCTTCTCAAACACAGATGTTCAAGATGTTGAAGACCAACTATATTCTTAAAAATGACTTATCTGTCTATAATGGTGACATAAAATTGCAATCCATTCCTTTGAAAAACTTGAATTTATACCAACAAATATTCAGGCAATTCAACTGCATTTATTCAGAAAGATTTAAAAAAAGGTAGAGGGATGATTCATAAAGGATTTGCTCTGCCTTTCTAATTGAAAATTTCAATGCAGTTAATACTATTCACTTCTCCTTGTCCACTCTAATCTTTTGTGCCTCTGACACCTTCTATTATCCTTCCTCTGACTCGTTGTTTTAGATGAAACAGTTCTACTGCTTTAACACTGAAAATGATATTATTTCAGTGCTATCAGTGGCAACTTCCTGTGCCTTTATATATACAAATTAAAGACTGGATTATCATTAATTATGCACTACAATTTTTCCTGGCAACAGTCTGAAAGTGACAAAACATTTGCTTTTGTCATAGTTCTATTAAGTGAGCCCAAATTGAGCTGCTGAAATTTATGACACTTCACTATGTTTTTAATTTGCAACACAGGGTCAGGATCATGACAGTGATTTGATTTTATTTTGCACTTTATTTTCAGTGATCCTTGTAAGGATGTTAATTAAATTGTTTGAACTAAACTGTTTTTATCATTCTAACAACTTATATTTATTGCATATTGAGGATAAATTTCTTGTTAACGTTACTTAATTTTCTAACTATTCTGTTTAATAATGGAAGAAGCCTCTATGCTAGGAAAGACAACTGCTCTAACCAGAATTATAATCAGTATATTTTTCCTTAGAAAAGAAAATGAAATTTACTGCACATTCAAAAAATAGTTTGGGAAAACAGCTACGTATACAGAATTTTTGCATATCTGTATCTGTTCCAGACATGGAAAATACTTTTCCATTTATCAAGAAGCATTGGGACTTCCCATCCCAAATGGCAGTTGTCACAAAACCCTGTCCCGGTTGCTGCTCTGGGAAAAAACAAATTAAAACATAATGAACAACCATCAAGTACACACCTGCAAAAGAAACAATTAAATTAGCTGGCTATATCAATAATATAACCACAGTGACCAGATGAATCGAGGAGTGATGATGAATATTTATAAAACATTTGATAAACAGGGATGACATTTTGATGTTTTTTATTACGAGGAGGGCACAATTCAGCCTAAAACATTGCAGATGCTGGACCTTATGGATGAAGGTTTGCAGAATTACCCACAGTGTGGAGGATAAAGGGAGGTGAAGTACAGGCAGTGCTTCACCTCGAGGCAGGCTGGAAGGGGTAGTCAGGATTCCTCCCAGAATTCCCTACTCCCTCTACATAAATATTTTTAGAAGCAGAAGAGCAAAACCAAGGGCCTATTCCCCATGTTAATTCTTACAGTAGCATGAGTTTTGCAAAGAGGACTTGGGCAAGCTGATGAATGTTAGGTTAATAAGAGCTTGAATTATTTATGCAGACATTATACAATGTGTAGCTGTATTAATACATGTATATATTTAATCAGTGCAGTTACTGATGTGATTATATACATTTATAATTAGGTAAAATATATAGATGTGTTATTATGCATATATTAATTTAATTATGTGAACAATTAACATTTTATATATTAGCTGATAGAAGTCTACAAAAATATCAGAAAGTCTCAATTTTTCTCTTTTCCATACATGAAAAATAGGTTATTAGATCTCATTCAGAAAAATCCCAAATTCTGACTGGAACTTAAGTGTTTTTCTGAGGAAAATATCTGCAAGAACTTGCTTACAGGTAATCGTATAAATCAGTTACTTAGCTGTCAAATTTATGAAAAGATCATCTTTCTGACCTACAACTGCTTATGAACTCCAGTGGCTGTGGAGTTTTACTCATAATAAGATGGCCAAGAGGAGCTAATTAAGAACAAATTATGAAATGTACATACTATCAAAAGACATTAATGTGAAATACATAAGATCAGAGAAAATATTTGTGTGCATGTGTGCTCCACATGAATCAAAAATCACAAAACTTGCATAATATAAAAAAGGAGAAAACAACAACAAATCATGTTCATATTTTCCTTGCCTTTATGAAGTACTTACAGCTGTCAGAATAAAATATATTTAATATATTTTTAATTTGATATTCAAAAGTCATTGAGCATCTCTAAATCATCTGACCTCTCACCTTGGAGACTTATTTCTGCATGTTGACTAGATGAATGAAAACTTTCCAGATTGTTAGGTAATAATTGACTTTAATAGCCCTAATGGTTATGGTTACAGCTCCTATGCAGTAGTTGAAGCTGTGCAGTATGTTTAACAAATTCTTTACTCTCTGCATACTCCCTAGTACCTTAATTTCATATTTTCTATTGGTACTTTCAAGCTATTCTATCATTTTAACTTTCAGCACTTGAGGCTAGAAATAGAATAATACATTAAAAAAGTACATAAGGTTTTCATGAAATGGTCAGATGCTAGTCAATGCTCTTTGGCACTGAACATTCCTTTTTCCACTAGGCTACAAAATTCTACCTAGATTCTGTTTATAGAAATGTAATGCACTTTTTTTTTTTTTTTTCTCCCACAGCAATAGTAATTTTACTTTGATCTCATAGCAGCCAAACTATTAAATGTAAGCATGCTCATAAGTAAGGTACAAGGCAGGCACAGCCTATGATTTCTAGTAGAAGGTCATAACCCAGATTTTTTTTAAATAACTATTACAATGAAGAACGGAGTGTAGCCACAAAAGGAATTGTTATAATTTATGCCTGACTTACTTCAGCAGAATATAGTTTATTTATAAACTGCTTATGGCAAACTCTGTATGCCCCTGTTCTATGCATGTGCTGAACTGTCTTCTGGTAAATTATTTAAATTACACCTAGCAGTAATTCCTGAGGACTTTCATACTTCATTTTCTCTATTAATGTAACAGGGAAAAGCTGCTTTGCAAGGATTGCTCTAAATTCCCAGAGTGTGAGTTCCAAACTCTGTATGTGTTGCATTATGCCTGTCAAAAAACTTGTCTTCTCCTGAAATTTATTACTGAAGTCTCTCCACTAGAACTACTCATTGAAGCCTTACGGAAAGCTCATACATGATTTAAGAAGCTAACAGCACTGAAAGAAATAGGTCAGGTAAAAAAACCCTGAATTTAAGCTACCTTCACTTATTACTTATGCAAGATTATGCATAATTTAGCACACTGCTGAATATGCAAGGGCAGAATAATTGTTTACCAAAATATTTACTCTGTGTTCGTACCTGTGTTTTAGTGAGATAAGGTGATTTCTCAGCCCTTGCTAATCACTTTAGAATTAGAAAAGGATTAAGTAAGTTTTTGATTATGCTGATAACTGCATGACATTATATGTAAACAAAACTCATGTTTAACAACCTTTTTCAAAGGGGATACCTCGTACATCAGGCACATCAGGCTGTTGAGAGTGGGAAGTTTAACCTCTTTAAGAGGACTTCTTCCCATTTATACTCCCTGTTTAACCTTCCCAAAACACAGGTGTAAACGAATATGACTGTGAATGCAATGTTCCTTTCCTACCACCAGCATCAAAGCCTTGATGGAGGTTCTTTTTTTATTTGGATTTTTTTAAAAAAGAACCCTCCTAATTTTCTAATAAATGGTTGGGGATTCAAGGAAATTTGGGGGGAATAGTTTTGAAAACTGAAACATATAGAAAAGCTGAGACCTTACATTACCTGAGACATCAGTATTTATCTTTAATAACACTAGTATCAAAAGAGATCTTGAAAAGAAAGCTGTTTTGTTGTTTTTTTTTTTTTTAAAAAAAAAGCTACTTCTATTTTTATGTTTCAGAAAAAAAAAAGGTGTTTTATTCAAAAATAACATATAGTGTGTGAATATGGATAATCATGACAAAAGAGATAGCTTATTAGAGTTTTGATAGAAATACCTTTCATGTGAAAGTAAGATTAGAAAGGATATATACTCATATGAAAATAATTATTTTATGGATAATGTACATTTCAAATGTAATAGCTTTGTGGTTTTAAAGTTCAGGAAGTATTCCATTAATCCAGTTCACACATGCAATCCTGCCTAATTACTTTTCTACCAAGTCACATTATTATACATGCCATCTTTATATTAAACCACAGATAGCATTCTCTCATCTACCAAACTCATGACACCTGGAGTACAGGTTTTGAAACCTGACATGCTTTCTGTGATCAGAAAGTAAGATGGTGCAAGTCTGAGCAAATACTTTTAAGAATGCCAGTTGTTGTGGTTTAAACCCTTGGTATCTCACAACAGTAGCTCGCTTTCCCCTCCCCCTCTGGAGAGCAAGCTCGAGCCTATCGGCGTGCTGCCGGCAGCCAGTATCAGCGGGGGGAGGAAGGAAAGTGAGAGGAAAATAAAAAGTAGAACTTGAGAGTTAATATATCTAACTTTACTACAATAGTAAATTTGAATGTAAAAGATTTGGAGTAGAACAATTAACTTACAGAAAAAGGCAAGTTCTCACCCATGCACCAGCCCGACTGCGCCAGCCTGACCACCGAGAGCCAGAACCTGCCCCACTGCACCTGCACGCACCTGCCTGAGCCGCGCAGCCCCGTGCCAGCCGGACGCAGCTCCGCAAACCACGGCTTTTCCCACTCGACCCCCTCCCCTTTTTCCCAGAGAGCAAGGTGCCGTATGGAATACTCTATTTTTCCTTAATTCTGTTTTCAACCAGGACACCAGTAAAGAGGATTTCCATTCCAGAAAGATTCCTCTGATAGGACATAATACATATTACCACAGCAAAATACATTGTCGTTTATAGAAGAATGAAATAAATAGGCCTGTTCTGTGTTTTCCATACTAAATTATTATTATTATTATTATTATTATTATTATTATTATTATTTTTAGAATAGATATACCTTAATGTTAAAATTCACTTGAAAGGCTTAATCTCTTCAAACTATATTCTTGTTCAGATCTTCTTGTTCCAAAAGGAAGCATGAGACATTTGCTTAAATTGTTGCATTTAATTCTACTTAAAACTTCAGAATTACAAACTTGTCCCCCTGAAACAGCTAAAAGAGAAGGCTCTTTCTGGATTTAATCATCGGGAAAAAAAAATGCCTAAGCCAAATAAGTATGATAACATATGCCAACAAATATATTCCCCTCATGCCTGTCTGCAGTGACACAGCCTATTCATGTTACATCTCTCTGAGTTTTTCACAGATGAATTACATATACAGGATAACTTCCATTTTTACATTATCAGTGTCAGTATTTAAAATTCAAGTCTCTGCAATACCATCAATCCAATTAGGAAAGTTCATTTTTCCTCTTCGGCTAGACGGAAGTCTCTTTCAATAATAGTGCCTGATAGACCTGATTAAAGCAATAAATTTTGTAAGCTGGAGATTGAACCAAATATATATTTTGAGGTTGAAAGTCAGCAAGAGAAAATGATCCTCAAAAGGACAAAAAAAACCATTGTTTTGAGCCATACTAGATATAAACAGCTTAGTTGGGAGGCAAAATACTTACTTATTGAGAATTCAGCAAGAATTCTTTTTTTCCTTAAAAGGGTCTTATTTTTAATATGTCTTAGCTTAAATCATGGTGGAAACACTGTCTGTACCCTTAATTCTAAGGTGACCAGCAAACAATAAAAATTAGAAAGTCATCATCTTACCTAAAATATAATTTCATTGCAAAATACTTTGACTCTTCATCCCAGATTTAAATCTCTAAAAATGTTTTTATGACTCCTTCTTCTATAGTCTTCTCAGACAGCTTTACTTTGATCTATCATTCAGCTTTTGTTTTCTTAAGTCATAAGACCTGCCTGTGGCATTTGACCCCAACTCCTTCAGTTGCTCCTCGTGACAGTTGTTTTCTAGTCACTTCAACACCTCCATTTTTCTTCTCTGCACACACTCAAGGAACTCAATACCTTTCTTGTAGTCAGGGGCCCAGAACTGAACACCTTGGGGTACAGTCTTGCCAGTGCCACAAACAAGGGGCAATCACTTCCCTTATTCTGCTGGCTACACTGTTTCTGTAGCAAGCCAGGATGCCATTGGCCTTCTTGGCCACCTGGATGCAATGCTGGCTTATGATCATCTGGCTGTCAGCCAACAAGCCCAGGTCTGCACAGCTTTCCAGACACTGTGTCCCAAGCATGTAGAGTAGCATGGGGTTGTCGTCACCAAAGGACTCAACATTTGGTCTTGTTGAACATCATGTAATTGGCCTCAGCCCATCAATCCAGTCTGCCCAGATCCCTCTGTAGGATTTTCCTATCCTCAGGCAGATCAACACTTCCTCCTAGCTTTATGTCATCTGCAGACTTAATGGGGGTGCACTCAATCCCCTCATCCAGATCATCAATAAAGATACTAAACAGGACCAGCCCCGGTACTGACCCTTGGTGAACACTGCTCATAACAGGTCACCAGCTGGATTCGACTCCACTCACCACCACTCTCTGGGCCCAGCCATCCAGCCAGTTTTTTACCCAGCAAAGAGCACACCTGTCCAAGCCATGAGCTGCCAGCTTCTCCAGGAGAATGCTGTGGGAGACGGAGTTAAAGGCTTTACTAAAGTCTAGGCAGAGTACATCCACGGCCTTCCCCTCATCCACTAGGCGAGTCACCTGGTCACATGGTCACAGAAGGACCTTATCATTTGGACTTTATCATATAATGAAGATTTCCAATGGCTAGCAATGATCATACATTAAGAAGTTATTTCTTCATCCCTAGCACTAAGTTGAGACTTTGACAAGTCTTCCTTGGAGTCATTCAAAGGGAGAGAAAATCAACATATTTTAAAATGGTGTGTCCTTGGTGGGGGGAAGAGTAATTAAACATTCAACACTGTTCACTAATAAGAAGTCAGCTAGTGCAAAACTTTCTCTCTATCTCACTTTCTCTCACAGTTTATGCTAGTTCTGGTCTGCCAGACGAAGAGTAGGGGAACACAATTCACTACAGCCTGAGAAAAAGAGCGGTGGCAATTAGATTTCTTACAGTGAATGACTAGCAAACAGAGCTTCCACCTGCCTCTCTCCTTCTCTCCAACTCAAAAAGTCCTTTAAGATATCTTTATACTGTCCCCATCTGCCTGGACCTTAATCTTCAAGGCTGGAAGCACAAGAGCTACCTTCAAGACCTTGTCTGGATGCAGGAGCAATGCTACTTACCCACAATGGAAAAAGGTTTTGTCTGGGCAGAAAAAAATATGATCAAAAGAGCACTGGAAAAGTTGGGGAAAAAATGAGGCATACATTCTGTCTTACAGATGCAAAAATTTCTCGATGCACTTTCAAGAGCTCATGAAGATGTTGAAGTGTTCCTTCACACACAACAGGAGTCCACACAAGTATAAAATGACTAAAACAGGACATTATTTCCAGTATCCTTGTATTATAATTATAAAATAAATTCCTTCCTCTGGTTTATCTTTGTGCCTCTGGTTGTGCATGTACGTGTCTATTGATCTGTTTATGCTAATGGATGGGATCTGAAGTTTGAAAATATAAACTTCTCCAGAGAAGCTGATATAATTTGGGGTAAATACCTGGAGGACTGGCTTATGACTACCCTTCATTTTGGCAACATTTCCAAGTCTTTCCAAAGAACAAAAACGCATTTATATATACCTTGCTCTGCCTGACATAGCTTTTGCTGAGGGAAAAAAAAAATAAATAAAGCCAAAATATTGAGAGAAATTAGGAAATCAAAACACTGAGAAACTGGAATCTGAGTTTTTGTCATCTCCTTTTGAAATTGTAGATGTGCTTTCACTGTGATTTTTTACAATGTTTTCACAGAAATTATTTGCAGTGGTGATCTATACGTTGTGCTTACCCTTAACTCCACATCCAAATATTCAAACATTAAAATGAGACTCCTTTTGTTAACATATTGTCATCATTGCCATGATACTCATCAAATTATAATAGTAAGTAGCCAAACCTACTAGAGAATGCTAGAAGCCTTATTTCTATTTCCTTCTGATTGTATATATGTATTGCTTCATTCATCCTACTGTTCCTATTACTATGTTTTTCCACACTTACATCCATCCAGAATGGCACAGTCCTTTAGTAAGAGTGTTACACCCCTCACCTGGGTCATGCTAGCAGACTCTGTGTTTGTTCAGTGCTCAGACCTGGAAAGGACCGGCACAGAGATTTAATGTCATTGCACGATCAGGCCTTCATCAGTCTGGGCGAAGGGTCTGGCTATTATGAACAGTTACAGGTATGTTTAGGCAGAAGCACGAGTGATCCTGAGCCCTGAAATTTATATAATGTCTTATATAAAAATAATTACTCTTATACTATGTTATACAATGTACGTTTCTTTTATCCT
This sequence comes from Alectura lathami, assembly GCA_013399715.1. NCBI lineage: Eukaryota > Metazoa > Chordata > Aves > Galliformes > Megapodiidae > Alectura > Alectura lathami. The sequence goes on from VXAV01008671.1 coordinate 175,411, forward strand.
TATCTTTAGAAACAGAGCCCTTCAGTACTGCACACAAATGTGAGCATATACATCCCAGCTGCATCTTTACCTGAAGATTTTGGGTTTGTTTGCTGATATCTTTAAAAATTAGCATTTTAACATGTCTGGAGGACTGGCTTTTATTATATTAACATTTAGATTCCCACAGTATTCTTCATTTTTTAGTATAACCTTCTTTAGAATGTTTGACACTACAGATGCTGGATAGATTATCTGGAGACCTGCTCAAAAGAATTTCTAATAAAATGCACTGCAATGACCATTATTATACAACTTTGCATTTAAGAATTCCTGGTTTTGTTCCTGTCCTGGGGAAATTATTGAATAAAACTATGTAATCTCTCTATAATTTTAGCATGATCCTCTATGAGTAATGTTTCAACCAAGAAACATATTTTTCTTTTTTCTTATGAAAGACATAGGTAGCCCTACTTTTTTTTTTTTTTTTTTTTTAAAAAAAATAGTGAGCCCTTTTTTTTTTTTTTTTTTTTTTTGAGAGAGAGAGAGAGAGAGAAACATTACCAAAACACAAATACAATAAGTAAAAGGCTGGAATATTTTTCACTAGAAAGCAGTAAGCTGTACACTCTGCTATTCCCCTCTCTCCTACAAATGTGAGTGCTTAATGATACTGTAGTTTTCAAAGGGACATAGTTATCGGGAAAAGACTCTTTTCATGCACTAGGGAAAAAAAAGAAGCAATGTTTGAAGACCAGAGTTTGTGTGTTGCCTATGTACTGTTCAGCTTTGCTTCATTACACTGTAAATCATAAATATCACAATGGTTCCTCCTGATTGGAGGGATTGCCTGGTATATAAAAGAACCCATAAATCAAAGCAGGGTGATCTCTTGGGTATAACTGTGTTTTTCTGGATCAAGTCCACTTAGAAAGGAGGGAAACAAATGCTTTGTTTAAAATTCTAGTAATTAAATACATTTGCCTCTCAATTCTTAGATAAGATAGAATATGATCATTATAAAGAAGCACTTAATTTTGTCTTTTAAACAGTAATATGTCCAAAATGGAATTGCCTTGTAATGTAGAGACATTGCATTAGATTACTGCTGACCCGATGGTGCTAAAGAGGGCCATATTATCTTCTACATCATACTGAATGTCTGAATTTTCAAGTTAGATAATCAGTAGTGGCCTGATCAGCTCTTCACAGTTGGGTCACCAGTTCAATCTTTATTAGAGGCTATTCAGTGACCGGGCTTAAATACAAGAGAGGTCTAGTGCATAGTCAAAGTACACTGATGGTAAAGTATCATGTATGTGTGCACAGTTTTTTTCTATACCACTTGATTTCTTCAGTTCATCTGATTATGTTAAATTTTGTTCTTTCTTTACAAAGCCAATTGTAGCACAATATTAACCTATACCTCTGTATTGATTATAATAGAAAGAGTAACACAGGACAAGGAGAAACTATAAGAAAAAGAAGGTGTTGCAGTAGCTGTGGATTTGTATTTGTTGTGATTGTTCTCTTATTTTTGGTACGTATAGTATTATTCTTCAGATAATATAAATCCTTATGATTAAGTAAATGATTTTATTACATCAACATCGGAGAAAATATGGATGGATCTCAGCAAATTTGGATATAGTAATGAATTTTATCAAAATAAGTGACTTTCATAATTTTTGTTCCACATGATAAATTCATATACAAGTTATTAATTCTGCTTCGTCCACCTTTACTTCCATTTATTAAGCATATTTATATATTGGTGGTAGTTCTATATATCAGATTTTTGAGTTCTTGTGAAAAAAAAAAAAGACTACTGAAATTAACAAGTATAAAATTTCTTTTTCAAATCCTTGAGATAGTAGCCTGATCTTCCATTATTATGTTCTTATGAACACCTATTCAAAAAGTTAAAAGAAAAGACATGTTAACTTCTGAGATTATTATGCAACAGCTTATCACAGTCAGTGAGAGTTATTCTGGTAGCTTAAATACATTAGACCAAAAGGAACTAGAAGATCTTTTGAAGATTTGCTGTTATAAATAAATGGGTAAAAAGAAGATACAATACTACAAATACATTACAATATGTAT
>VXAV01008672.1:0-12342 GCA_013399715.1 Alectura lathami
TTTTGATGTGGAGTGGCGGAAGTGGAGGTGTATGGGAGCCAACATATAAAATGGTATAAATTGGATTGCGTTTGGGTGTCTTGTGTTGTCTCAGTGCCCAGGGACTGCTTAGGCCATAACACCCATTAGCAACATGGGAAGATACGTGTGCAATTTGCATTTGGAGGAAAATACTTTCTTTAGTGTCCATGTGCCAGCTGCATCGACTCAGAACACTGTAAGGAGCTCCATTAAGTTCTATTGGGTCCATAATCTGCACGTTAAGAAAAATTTACATGATAGATGGAGCTATAAAAGTCTAATTGGGTAATCAAAAATTAGTTAATGTGCCAAAATATGTATTTAGCTGATAAACTATAATGGTTCCAAAGGGTTCTAGTATTAATAGAAGGCATGGTTGTACATTAAGGAGTCGAGAGTAAGATATTGCTCTTCTAACACTCATTTCAAGCAAAGATCCCAAAGCACTTGACAGATATTAAATCACTTATTGATTTGATTTTTCCAAAATATGTCCATCCAGGGCTCTGGGGGAATATATGTTAACAATAATGTCAAATTTGCACATAAATAATAAATTATAATTTTCCCCCACTTCCAAAGTCTATCAAGTGTAATAGACACTCCTGCCCTCAAACTAGTTAAAAGCTGTTTAGGCTGGGTCTTCTTTGATTGAACTACATTATGTGCCCATGATATACTGTATTCACTTAAGTGGTAAATAAACTGAATCCTGGTGAAATTAACCAATTTGAAAAGGGTTAAAGTTGGTGGCAGAGTCAGTAAAAGAACATGCTGTTGCTGGTTATTTGTCCATTACCCTAAGAGCAACCAATACAGCGTTTTTGTATTCAGAGCCAGAAAGATGTTTGGGCATTCTGGAAATAGCTTCCTTACCTTTTCGTTCAAATTTCGTTCTGTTTTAAATGGAGGAAATGAATAAGAATTTTTAAATAACTTTTTTCTTTAGTAGTTTCAAAATGGTCTAATGTATTATTAACAGCATGCCACTCCCACATTATAATAGCATGTGGTTCAGTGTTTGTACAGCATCTATTGTAATGGGGACTTCATCCAAGAGGCACTGTAGGCTCTTCTACAGTACAAGCAGATAACGGTTGCTTTATTCAAAGGTGGAAAAATGTTGTCTTTTTCTAATGGAGAAAAAGGAGGCACAAAGGTAAAACCTTTCATGGGACTAGTACTAGACACCAGGCTCAAGACACCAAGCAATGCTTGTGGCTTTGCTTAAGCATAGAGCAGAGGCGTTCCTAAACTGTGCCTTTTGAAAACAATTTATGCTTTGGTGTACATGTAATGTACCTTTATTTCTTTATGGGATTTGTAAGAGTAACTGTGTCGAGTGTATTGCAACTGTTGTGCTCTAAAAAGGTCTCTGGATGTACAGAAGTGCCAAATGACCAAAGTCCCTTCTGCTTGACTAGGCACAATTTTGAGGAGGGAAGGAGAATATCTCTAGGAAAACTCAGACATTGGGTAGCCCAATCCTATTTCCATGCCATGTAAATATTTAAAGACAAAATGCAAAAGCCACATTGTTGAATTTCCTACTTTGGATGACTGTCACATTTTTAATGATAGTTGAATAGTTTTGTATTTTATTTATGTGGTGTCATTTGTTTGCTGGGGAATATGAATTGAACGCTTTCCTTACGTCTGGATTCAAAAATGTATTTTCCCGATATCATTAGTTGAAGGATGTTAGACAACTGCATGTCTTCTCTTCCACATAAATAAATAAATAAGCCAAGTGGCACGATTGTTTGCTGTCTAATATACATAGATCCAAATGTATATTGAAATGCTGTTTGAAACAGATGAGTCACTGCTAGACTTTCTAACATCTCCCTAGAAAGAGAGAGAAGAGGTACTCTTTCTGAAAACAAAAAAGAGGTAGAGAGGGAAAAACAGAAACAGTCACTTGGCTTTTTGGGAAAGCTCTGACCTGAGAGAGGGAAAAAAAAAAAAAAAAGAAAAAAAAGGCTGGGGAATAATGAATTCATCAAGCTGAAAATGCACAGGCCAATGGAGCGCTTAGAGTTCAATAGGAGGCAAATGGAAAGAGAGACCTATTACTGTTGAGATACAGCGACACGGCTCCACTAATCGCTTGGTCATGCTTGGTAGACACTAAGTCATCACAGGCTGTGACATGGTGAAAACAGGTGCCAAGGTTTGCTGTAAGAAAAAATTGTTTATTTAACATCTGCAAGCCATCCTGCCCCTCCTTCACCTTGCAGCCCTGTGCCCAAACCCACCTGTCTCCACAGGGGAACAGCACACCAGGCAGTACAGGGGATGGTTTTGATACACTGCGATGGAGATGGTGACACGCAAACCTGGCCTGTAGCTGCAATTAGCATGTGTTCATAAGGAGGGATGGTGCTGTTGTGGTCCCAGTGGCACCAGCTGGTGTGTTTAGTTGTGTCTGTACACCAGGGGGGCTGGAACCAGATGGCCTTAAAGGCCCCTTCCAACTCAAACCATTCTGTGATTGTATGAAGCTGGGGGGGCCTGCTAGCCTTGGCCCAGGTAGGCGGACGTGAGCATGAGTACGAAAACGAGTGGGGTGACACTTCAGGACCAGAACTGAGGTAACTGGCTGGATGTTAGTCTTCTGCTTCCAGCTACTGTGGGAACGTGTGTTATGGGCCCCTTCAGAGCATCCTGTTCTTTCCTAGCATGAAGTCAGGTGGTACCCACTAAGCAGAGAGGTGTATGGTGCAGGCACTAACAAAAACCCCATCGTTAATACACATTGTTAATACATGGAAGATGTACAGACTGAGCTATCACAAAGGTTCCTAGGGTATCTGGGTCATAAACTCATTTTTCTAAATAAAGGATTCAAGCAGATTTTGCTAGATTTTGAACGGTCTGTCTCACCAATTTTTTACCCCTTTGAACAAAATATGTGGTATTTACTCTTTCCAAAATTCACAGAAGTGTCAATGTTGCTTTCTCTCCCTCCCTTTTTATTTTATTTTTTTTTAACTAACATTTTCTAGACTCTCTCTTTGAAAACTGACCATTTCAATTTGAGCAAAAGAAAAGACACTGAATCGGGTGATGCTGTCTGGGAAAATAGTGGTGTCTGGGAACTTGCTATCATAAGATTGAGGAAGGTCTCCTCAGACCCCAGGCTCGCAAGGTAGGTAAGTTTTGTTACAGTTGTGCTCTTTGATTTAGGCAGTGGACGGGTGCTTGGAAGAATTGAGTGCTATTCTTGGCTCTGCCACAGACTTCCTATGTGCTGACAAGTCTTTTAGAATAAAGCTTTTTCGTTGTGAGAATTTCCTTGCATTTTAAATCTGTGGGGAGTTAAATGGAACAGACATTTAGGTTCGCTTCCCCATCTCCTTCAGTAACAGAAGAAATAGAGAGGATATAGGAGTGTATTTAAAAGATCAAATCAATGCACTTATTTTGTAACCAGGAACTAAAGGGAACAAGCTATTGTTCTGTTTTGTGTTTGTTTTCTAAAAAATACATATCTCCTTTTTTTCCCCTAACCTCCCATTGAGATGAATCAAAATCAGTCTTTGGAAGATTAATTGTCTATATAGCTGAGGACGAAAAAAAAACCCCATAATGTTGACTAATAAAACTGTCTAACTATACAAACTTTTAAAATCAAGAAATTGCCTGTCCACGTGTTTTTTTCTGCCACATATCTTAATTAGCTCCACAAATAACGCTGCCTGTTTTCACTTTCCCATCTATTAATTAGCCCCATACTACTGTGAAGTGAGCAGTGAGAAAATAGCCATTCTTTGTTCCTTGTGTTATAATACGGGACATTACCTTCATTCTGACCTGAAGGCAAAGGAATACTCTTTATGCCCTTTATGAGAGCATGGCCATCTTACATTCACTTATGGATTTGCTCTACCTTGGGAGAAGAAAGTACTTAATGTTCTGAACACACAAGCACACACGTACGCATACGTATAGATATATATAATAACCATAAAATAGTGAACTGTGATGTGCTCTAGGGTGTTCTGTTATTACTAAACTAGTAGTAGAGAAAAAGAAAGAGACTGAGAGACCAAAAGCTAATTTAAAAAATAAAAATCTCCTGTTCTTAATTAAGGCAGAAATAAAGAGACGAGTTTTTTTTTTTTTTTTTTTTTTAATCAAGAAGAAATAATGAAGAGAGAAACATTAACTTGAACTCAGCCCCCTCTTTAAGGGCAACACCCAAGTTTTCTTGAGTTAAATGTTAGTCTGGGTATCTAGCAGATTCACCTGCAACATTACCATTGCTCCAGCAGTCTTATTGAGATAAGTTCTTTTTCTGATAAGGCATGTGTGTGAGCTTGCTAAATGAGCCCATAATTAACAGACTTCTAGGATCTAGAGCCTCGAGGACCTTAAAATTATGTTATCTTGAGGGTGCTGACCTGTGAAAGCAGAGGTTTTCAAAAGGCATCACTTGTGTTTGTAAGCTTTCTGAGTGACCAGAGTAACAAATTCAGTGCTGATTTTTTCTAGTGGAGTAAAAGCTGTCTTTAATACCAGAATTTGTTATTGATAGCTTTGGTTTTATTCTCTGGAGAAGATCTTCAGGTTGTGGGGAATGAACTGGAGCTGGTGGGCTTTCCTGCTGCCTAAGTGTTTTCTGTCATCAGAAAACTGCAGGGCACCTTGTTGTGAGAGGCAGTCTGTGTTCAGAACAAAGCAGTTTGGGCTGACTGGAAGAGCAGGGATTTATGGCACAGCATCAAAGTGCAGCTAGTTAACTGCTACAAGACACACCCTCCAGAAAAATGTGATCCTGTGTAGTCCTGAGTTTCCACAAGTCTAACTTACTGTGATGTCAGTTATTCAACATTTCTCCAGTGAGTAAAAGTTCAGTCTGAGCATCTATCGTTTCATCTTGATTAGGAAAAAATGTTTGAGTCTGGGCCAGGCATAGCTGATTTATTTTCATACAGATGAAGTCTGTATGCCCATCTTCACGTTTAGATCATGTTTCCTATCATAATGTCTTAGAATCTTTAACTGTCTATCATGAGAACTTTCAGTTCCTCATTTACCAAGAAATAATTAGAGGTTTCAGTATGTCAATTTTGTCTGATTAAAAAAAAAAATGCATGCTCTCTTCTACTGTAGTTTGTCAAGTTTGTTCTAGGTATCATCAAAGTTGGGTAAAAGATAGGTCATTCAGAAAAGACTATGTAGCATAGTATGAAGGTTGTTCTTTCAGGTTCATAAAGTGATCTGATTTCATTTTGAGTTCCCAATTGATGTTTGTTTTTATTTAAAATGTCTGGAAGGGTAACTGTTCAGAATGTACTATCCAAGATAATAGCATTAACTGGCATGGCTGCAAAATCAATAATAGTAACAAAAATATACCTCTTCTGATTAAGAGTGACATAAAATAAATTTGTTAACGAAAATGGATGTAGTGAACAGTTTAAACACGTGTCTTAAATACTGTAATGCAGTTCATAGGTCTTATTTTAACTTTTAGGTACTTGTTTAAAAAGAACCTTTGAAAATTTGTGTTACCTTTCTCTTCTTTTAAAAAGACAAGCAAAACTAATCTAGAAAGCATTTTGCTGCCTCTAATAGGGCCCTCACCCACAAAAATAAACCTGATAACAAAAATGTAGTAGACTTCACTGAAAGAAAGGAATTGAAAATGCTAATTCAGAAACTATAGCTTTGAAGGACGGGTCTTTTTCATCAGGCTTCATGAGAAACAGCGGAGCAGAAATAAAAATAGATCATTGACCAAAAATATCCTTTTCCAGCTGGGTTGTTTAAAGAACTGTATCATTTTTAAATCATGCATAAGGCTGTTTTCAAAACTACCCCCCAAAATGGGGTCTAACTCCAAGGTCACATATTCTGAAGGGTTTTGTTGCTATTTGCCTGCTCTGGATTTTTTTGAAAGCAGGAATCCTTACAGTGATGAAGAAGAGTGTTACACAAGAATATAAATCCTTGAACTGAGTCCTTGATTCAGGTATGGAAGTGTACATTCAAAGAGCTGTGAGTTGCAACGGGGTACCTCATGCCACTTCCAAACTCGACAGACTCATGCTACAGCTTTTTGAGTTTTTTCCTGGGCTGACTCAGGGTTTGGGATTCAGGACAGAAATCCAGATGTGTAGACTGCGTAGATCGGTGGCACTGCGTTAGCTTGTCTAAGTTGATTATTAGTGTATTTTGCATAAGAAACCCAGAGGCTTTTGGAAGATGAGTGGAAGTGGTCTGGGTGCCCACCACAGAGTCATCGTAAAGACACTGCTCAACACCATGGCAAGGTAATTCTTCCCTCGTTTTAAGAGATAGATAAAGATACTTAGCGATTCATTTTGAGGTCTCCAAACTGTCTGAAGTTTGCTTGGAGGAGGTGCTGCAGTTGAGGTCAGATTCTTATAGTTTTTTTGTTGTATAGTTGAAAAGCGTGGAAATGCTTTCTGTAGATTATCGTTACTTTCCATGTAGCTGTGGGAATAAGACAGTTAAAATTTACCTCTTTCCCACACAGTGAGTGCCCTGAGGAAGTGATTCTCTCTGTGCAAGGCCAACATGATGACTGGAGGCTAGCAGTGAAGCTCCTATGGTGCTACGCAGGTATATGTCACACCATTTCCTCCTGTCTCAGCACATCAAAAAAGGCTGTAGAGCAGAGGAATGAGCAGCATGCTGCAAGGCAGACCTGCAAATGGGGCTCACCATCCACCCCTTTGACCCCACAGGCTTGCAGACAGTGCGTATTGATGTGCGGTTCCAAGCCAGGCACCGTGTACCTCACCCCATCTCACGTGATCCAGTCTAGAGCTTGAGGCCTGAGCTAATGAAGTAAAATGAAGAGACAGATCCTCAACTTATATGCACTGTTTTTGCTGTGTAAAAACAGCAGATGAGATGAGGCCCATCCATACATACTAGCTACTTATTTTTACTGCTGGCGAAAATGGAAGTTTGGCCAAGCTTTGCTTGTACCCAGTCTCCTGTGGCATTTCACAGGCGAGGGATGTTTAGGAGACTACTGGAGGCACATCAGATGTTGCCTAAAATGTTTATTCATCCTAGCTCTTTATTTTAATAGATAGGCATGGCTTGAAGCAGAGATATAAAATAAAACTGAGTATTGACAAAGAGACAAAAATATGAAGATTCTGGTTCAGGACTATCAGAGATAATGATACCTAAACATCTTAACCTCAAACTCATTAGTCTCACATATCTCAATCAATATGGATTCTCTCAGAAATCAATTTTCAGCAGCAAATATGATTGTTAAATAATTCACAAGTTACAGGCCTTCGGGCAAGAAGAGGTTAGAGAAGCAGAAGGAAAGTGGTGATCTCGACCTGAGATGTGATTTCAATTAAAAGAGGAGAGCATCTGTAAAACATAGTTTTATGTTCAAGGTGTCAAACTGTTTAAAGAAAAGAGGATTATAAATGTAAATTACAGTCTTAAGCAGTATGGTATTTAAAACACACTCTTATTTTTTGTACATTGACAGAAAGAATCCATTCAATTGATCAGCAAGGCATGTGGCATTTAAAAAATCCCAGCCCAGTATTACTGGCATCATTTCTTTTTTTTTGTTTCCTTTTACTTTTTTCCCTGTCTGCATTACATGTCGAATTTATTACCAAATCTCAGTGAAAGACAGAAGTGGTAAAAAAAACACTTCAGGAGATTTTCTGGAGGGTTTTTTTTTTTTTTTTCCTCATACCTGCTTCCTTTCATACTCATGCTTTCATATTTGCTATTAGGTGAATAACAGTTATCAGCAGGAACATTATTTTAGAGATACAAAGGTCATGCTGGGAGAAGCCTTGTTAGGTGGGATGGTACTAGGAGCCTAGGCTTTTTCTCAGGGCTTTGTGATGCCTACTGCAGCACATGGAAAGATTTGTATTGATCTGCTGAATCTTGGATCTGGCTCTAATTATGCTTGTGTAAATTTAGAATTACATCACTGAGGTTAATGGTATAATAACTGTATTGGATTAATACAAATATTCATATTCGGACCTTGAAATCTTAGGATTTGTAGTTTTGTTGCAATGCCCATAGTTTCAAGTTGTAGTTTTAACACAATTTAAAAATCATAATTTAATTAAAAATATTTACAAACCTAATTATTTCTCTGCTAGACATCTCTTTGAAGTAATTATAATGATGCATTTTAATCTGATGTTATCTGTATTCTGCCAGGGATTTTTCAATGGGCGTAATTTGGATAAATATCAAGCACTCCGAATGCATTTGAATTCAGCCCGGGTCAATAATGGTATTCCTGTCTGAAGGCCCGCAATGGGTCTAGTCAGACGAGCTGGTGAGCTTATTCCAGTTCTGACAGCACTCAGATGCTCTGACATCAGGTGCCAGTGTAACAATTTAAGCAGACAGAAGAATTGCAGTGAGAAGGTAGTTTTGACAAGACACAACTGAGGCTGTATTTAAAGATCTAACTAGACTGCTAGGCTTTGAAGTGATCTGACTTAATGCTCATTGGTGTGGTGTTCCTGTGCATATGGCAGAACATGAGTGCTACCCGTGTTTTTATTTTCTTTCCAAAGCACTCCATCCTTCATGGCTGGCTGGCAGTCTTTCACCTGCACAGTTTCAGTTACATCAAAATAAGAAAAGAATGTCCAACAAAAAAAAAAACATCCTCCCCAGAATTCAGAAACACCTTATGAGTTCACCATCTCCAAGACTGTTCAAAACATGAAAAAAAATCATTTTGCGGTTCTTCCACAATTGGTGTCCTTTCTGTAAAACTTTATGAAATTTTTCTGTTAGGAGATGCATGAAAGAGGAAGGGAGGTCTGATTTTCTCAGCTGTGGGTAATAAGTGAATCATAATCAAATCTGAAAGGCAGCACCTGGCTGCTAGTGAGAAGAGGGACAGCACAAGGAAGACCATGGAGATATCTTTGCTGTGCAGCAGTGGGAGGGAGGACTTGATCTTTTTTGCTATCTCAGCATACTATGAAAAAGAAGATTTGTGTTCATGGGAAGTGTTATGGTCTGAGCCCATGTCCCAGGAAAGAAGAAGATGGGTGAGGGAGAGTGTTTATGCTCGGTGCTGGGGAAATATAGCCAACTGTATTGAAAGTGATGATTTGAAGAATTCGGTTTAAAATGGGCTACAGTAAACATAATAGTTGTAACATATGCTTGTGGTACTGGTGGTTTTTGTTTTTTGTTTTTTTGTTTTTTTTTTTCCCCTAAATCTGGTTTTGTGTTGAATGGACTTTGTTTTTAAAAATATATTTTCAAATGTGATTAGTGGTGAATGTCAGTGAAATTTATTGTACTATTAAAATCCTATTGGGTCTTTGTTTATGAAATGTATTTTCCTGTATCTGAGGTTTAGGGAGGCTTGATAATGAGGCTGTGAAGATTCATGGCCCCTTTTCTGCAGCTTAATTTAGGCTCTATATCAAATATGTAAAATAACATTATATCTTCCTGCAGCCTGTGTGTGTGATACATTTCTGTATTATTTTCCTGCCAATGTTATTTCTTTCACAAATGCAGAGCTGGAAAATGGTGACACATTGACAAGCCTAGATTTCTGATTTCTGTTTTTTTTTTTTTTTTTTTTTTTTTTTTTTTTTTTTTTTGTCTTGAATACATANTTTTTTTTTTTTTTTTTTTTTTTTTTTTTTTTTTTTTTCTAGTCTGGAAAGAGTAAATCTGAAAGATACTATGGTCATTGTCTCATAAGTTTTGTGAAGGTGAGACACATGTTCATAGCCACATGTTCACCAAAGGCTGAGTATTCTTGATTTAATTAACAGACAGCCACCTAGAGAGATTTATGAGGAACTGTTTCAGAAACCTGTCTTTGCCATGGCTGAGACCTTCTACCTTCCAGTTTAGAATACCAGAAAATAAGCAATCCCATTGGAAGGCGCTGTGATGTGCGCAGCCATATGCCAGCGACCTGGCAATCAGTTTCTGGTTTGAATGTGTAGCTAAGGGATGCTCTAGTTCTTAGCTGTAATGGGCCTCACAGGATGATGATCACAGTGGAAGGATGTTACCTGGGTTTTCATGGGCTTGGTCCAGTCTCCCGTTGTCTTGGCAAGCTGGTGACGGGTGCTGTGATCTGTCAGGTGCGGGTACAGTGGGAGTGGTTCCCGAGCTGTTTCAGTTTCTTGCACCAGCTCACCATGTCTCTTCTAGGGTTGTGTTATGGTGTGTGACATAGGGAAACACCATGTAATGCTCTTTTCCATAATTTAGGAACATCCTTGCAGTCCTGTCTTGTCTTATAGAGTGAATTGTTTACCTCTCGTTGCTCAAATCCTCCATGAGATCCAAGTTCATGGAGAGTAGTACATAGGTGACTCTGAGCAATTGCTCACAGTTCTTCAAATATCCTTTTTATTAACTAGATTAAATAGTTGTCTCTGACCATATACAGGAGAGAGGTTTCAGAAGGATGGAGATGTAGGAAGAGTGAGGTAAAATGTTCCCATTTGTTAAAGGCACATTCTTAAGTACAAGACAAGGGCATTGCTCCATGTTTATGTTGGTGTAATTGAAATTAGAATCCTACCCGAGCAGTCTGTATGAAAACTGATAAAGATCAATTTTGTTACCTCAATGAAAACTGAAATATCAGCAAATTGATCTCCTCTTGCTTACACTGATAGAAACCAAGAGTAATCCCACTGAAGGCTGTCGAATGACATATGTAAAACTCATGTTCTCTGATCAAGCCCCAAAGTCTTTGGAAGAAAAAGCTTTCATTTTCCAGTATGTTTTAGATTCAGGGGAGCAGTTAGGGAATGAAATGATCAGATCTGTCTCTAAGATCTCTGCTAACAGTGCGTCCCTGGTTTGTTTCTTGTTGGAAGTAGTGTCTTTGAGTCCTACCTCTGCTGTGTTCAACACTTTGTTTAGCCAGAGAAACAAATCTTTAGGGCCAGGCTTTCCTTTCAGATGTGTCCTGGGATGTCAAAAGAACAAAAGCTCTGTTAATTGTTCCTTATTCAGGATGCATAGCATGGCATTATAATACTCAAACAATATTCATTAGACAAAACAATTGCAATAATTATCTTATAAAAAGTCAGGCAGGGTAATTTCTTTTAAAATGAGGATAATCTCCAGAGGAGATTCTGCTCCAGTTTTGTTTTTGTTTGCTTATTTCTGGCTGAATGCTTTTAAATGGAAATTACTGAGGTGTCAATGACCTCTGGGTTCAATTGAATTAAGACGTTTAAATGGAGTTTAAAGGGTTTTTAGGCATTTTGTTAAGGCCCTTGAAATTTGGAAAACTCTTTCTCAACTATCTTCAGGATGCTCTGGGTTTAGATTCCTTTAGACACAAGCTTTAGTGTGTATCTATGGGGACTCATACAGTGGGTGAAAAATAGCAATGTCATTCCTTATCTTCAATTTTCTTTTGCTCAAATATCATGAGCAAGTGTTATCAACAGCCTGAACCTGGGTAACATCATGCATGATGGGCACAGAAGGCGGCCATGCCGACAGCTAACCAATTCAAAAATCAAATAGTTATTTTTGCTGGGCACCATGATTGTTATTTGTCAAAAAATTAGCACTATTTCTAGCAAGCCAAGGTTCTTCTGTGGATTCAGTACTGTAGTTGCTTGAAGATACCAACAGTACTGCAAGATTAATTCGATACTGGGATGCAGCTACGTTGATCTTCCTGATGTCATTGCCCTAAATTATTATTAGATACAACTAAAATTACAGGTCTGGAATACATATGAACAAGGACATGATTCAGGAGTATTTCTTCTCATTCTAATATTGAATTAGTAGACCAAATCTTCTCTTTGAGATATCCAAATATATTTCAGTTTTCATAAGATCCTTTTTTTATTTATTTTTATCTCTGAAGGGGGTGTTTGTAGCAAGAAGATTGATTACTGACAGAGAAGAGAAGGCTAGAAGCTGATCTTATACTCTCCTATTCAAATTCATGAATAATTTTGACTTCCAAGAATTGCCCATTGAAGTCCATAGCACCTCTTATGTGAGACAGGATCGCTCTTGCAAATAAAGGTTTACAGGACTAGGATCTAGGATGTGTTATTGCAGGGTCATTTCCTGGTACAGTCTTAGCCTTCTGGCTTCTTATTTGCTAATTTTATAGGTTCTATTTTTCTGCCAGAAGAGGTTGTTACATCATCAATAATGGAGTTTATTATTGCTTTTAATATTTGAGTTATCTCAGAAAAATCTTGAAGATGTATTCATTTCCTTAGAAGCATTTAAATTAAAAGATACTAGAGTCTTTGAGTTATACACTGTATAATTTTAAAATAATTTTGGCGTTTTTTCCCGTCT
>VXAV01008672.1:12369-69526 GCA_013399715.1 Alectura lathami
ATTATTATGTTACCGATACAGAAATGGCACAGTCAGAAATAAGCAGAAATTAAGGGACAAAATTACTACAGTAGAGCAGACTTGACCGAGAAAGTAAGGGCTGCATCCTGGTTGCTTTGCTTGAACAAGTATTCCCATTGCATATTGTTCAGACTTGCAGTACAGGCATAAACCCAGAAAAAAACTCCAAGGAAGTCACCAGTGTAAGTGAGATTGTCCCAAATATTCATTGAATTTGAATATGTATAGGAAGAGAATGAAAGTGTTGGGCCAAATTCTGCTCCCATTTACATTACTGCAGCCCTATGAAGTCTGTTGAGGGTAGAATTTGATCCGACATTAGCACAAACTAACTTTTACATTTGCCAGACTCTTATTTTCTCACAGCATGTGGCCAGGCAGAAATATAAATAAATCAAATCTGTTTCAAGGGAGAACCCAGAATCCCTTTGAAACTTTCCTTCTTTGCATTACAAGAAAAGAAGGGATAGAAAAAGGGGAGAGGATGGAGGGTTACATAAATGAGAGCAGGTGCGGTCGTGCAGAAGTAACTATTCAGCATATGTAAGTGCAGTTGGAAAATCATTGTCTTGCAGAGAATACTTGAAATTGGTCCCTAATGGCCTTGGTTTTTGTCATATGGTCTTGATTATCAGGCTAAAATTGCATTGCCAATGCCTTTAGTGTGAACGAGATGGATGAATAATTATTACGTGCGCTGAATACCTTTCTGCAAGGAGGAAGCAGGACATCCCCTGGTCACCACAGCTACCATTGCACCTTGCTGTCAAGAAAACTGCAAGTGGCCAATTCATCACTTTCTTATTGTTCTTAAAATATATGTTTATAATAATAAGTGCTCATTCCTGCACTAAGAATGGGCAATGTGGAACCTCGACATTGTGAGAAATAATTGCAGGACCCAGTTATTTCTAGGGATGCAAACCCTAAGCGCCTTATCCTGTTTCTAAAGACCTTGCTTTATTTTTGTGTTCGTGCAACTCTGTGACTGTATCAAGGAGACAAATGAGTCTGTAGTAACTAAAATATGCACATACAAGATACCCCAAATTAGTTTAGAAATGACTTTTTTCCATCTTTTTCCTTTTTATCGGTTAAAAAAGGGCTTGCAGTCTGTCTTACTTGCCTCTGCCTACCTTGTCTCCATTACTCATTACTACTACAATAACAGAAATAGCAGTAATGAGGTTAACAAAAATCTTATTGCTAGCACTAAGGATAAGTCTCTGTGGTATTGAAAAGATCACTCTGTCCCTGCCAGCCCCTTCACAGAAAGGAAAATGTGATGGCAGGGTTCACAACCACTCTAAGATCCATGACCATGACCACACTGCTCATTCATCACCCACATATTTACATTAAATCATGGCTGAGTGTGCTTGCCCTCTGTGCAGTCCTTTGCAATACTGGCAATTAGTTATGGGATCCTCCAGTTCCTAAACAGTGTTCATTGAATTTCCTTTTAGCCACAAACAGAACACAACAGACTTGCTTCTCCTTGACATACCATCAGAAAGATTGCGTGTGTGCAGGGTACAAGCGTGTCAGGACAAGATTTCCAGCATCTGCAGGTTTTCTCATTAATTGCTCGATGCCATTTGCCATTAAAACCCCAGTGAGCTGCCCGAAAACAGTTTTGATGAATTAATCAGACAATCACCCCAACTATTTAGGTCTACTGATTTCCTTTTGCCAGTTGTTTTAGTGGTGTTTCCCTATTATGAACCTTAAAAAAAAAAAAAAAAAAAAATGTAGCTTAAATTTGAAGAAAAGAAAGAACAAGGTAATTAAAAAATCACATTTAAAAGAATGGGGAGTTAACTATGTTTTAGTATCTCCCATGAAATTCTCCAAATACTCTTCTTATATGAGTAAATTAATCATTGGGAAATATTTATCTTGAACTTGTGTGCTTTTATACCTATTTTACAGATAGCGAAACTAAAGCACAGTGCATCTCTACCCTGAAAGCCAACCAAAGCGTGTAGCTAAGTAGGGTTAAATACGATCCTATGATCTATGTGATGACTGACCAAATTAACAACTGGAGTTAAAGCTGAAGAGGAACCTGAAATAAAGCACAAGCTGCTAGTCTCAGCTCTGTGATATTCACCGCTCTTTTCTCTCGTTGGCTGTCCTGGGTTGTCCGACCCAAAGTAAGACTGCTTTCTTTTCCTCCCAAGTACCAAAAGTACCTAAGGAAAGCCAAGTGACCTGCTTAAAGTAAGTGCCAGGAAAGGATGTGAGAATTTGGAATTCACTCCCATATCCTTGGTACCACTAATTACACAGGCAGGGATTCAGACAGTCTACCACCCTTGTTCAGTTAAGGGTTTGCTGTACTTGAAAAGGAAGTGCCTGGCATCCAGCAGTAGTGCAAAATAATGCAAAATTCATAGAGAAAGAGAAGAAATAAGGGAACGAGATCTTGCTGCACTTATTTTTATTGAAGGATTTTTTAATGCAGAATGCAGAGTTCCATGGAACATGGCTGTGAACCCTGGGATCCCCGTGTCATGGTCCCCAGATCTGAATTTGAATGGGTGAGCCATGCTCTCTGCAGAGGACTGCTGTCAAGAGGAGACGCACTGAGTGTCCTCACACCCTCTGCCTCTATCCAGATATGGATGCGAGCAGATCGCTCAAGATAGGAAGGGTCCCAAAGAAACCCCAGAAATCCAAGCTCCTGTGTAGTCCTTCATGGTTCCTACACTAAGCCGTGAGTGGGCTTGCAGCAGGAGTTGGGTAGCAGCCTGGCCCCACTTGTCTTTTGAACCTCAGTAGGGTAGGCATTGCTTGCGTGCAGCCAAACCATTGATAAGCAGACTGTTCTGAATTTTTTCCTGAGATGTAGGCTATACACCTAGGTAAGAGCCAGCTGATTTCGGTCTCGCCTGTTGTGCCTCATTCATTCCTGCTGATCCTGATTTGCATTGGAGCAGCATCTGGGTTTTCTTGAAGTACCCTTTTAAAAGGCTTGGTCTGTTCAAGTGGTGGAGATCAGTCTTGATCTGGGACTGTGACAGAATTTTTTGCAACGTCTCACAAAGGTCTCAGACATCTTCCACAACATACTGTGTTGCAGAAGGTCATGTATTTTTTACCTTTCTCCACTGCAGTCAGAGAGCTGCAGCAGGGTGTTGCCAAAGTTCATAACTCTGACGATGCGTGCAGTTACTGCCTATCCACGCACCTTGCTTCCTGATGAATGGTCTTTGGTAAAATAACACAGTGCTTCCTCATAAAAATTAAGGGACTTGTCTTCCTAGAGATAACATTTTAGCTGCATACCATAGGGATGTTATTATGTAAAAGGATACTATTGATGTGAAGAAGAAAAAAGAAAGAGAAAATTTTGTAGTTTATCATGTCCTAGGGTTTTCTTTTAACTTTCTTTTCTAATTGAAAAAGCTGAATTGATCGAATCATTTGAGCCCTGATTTAGCTTTTAAAAAAAGAAGCAAAAGCTAAAAATGGCACAGCGAAGCAACTGAAATGCTATCGCAAGCTAGTGAGATCGATAAGGTGGAAAAAAAAAAGGAAGAAAAAAAGTTTTTGAGTGACAGTGTAAAAATGGGAAATTTAAATACATCTATATCGTTGCATTTTGCTCCATTGTGTATTGCATAAAATACACTTTGGCAGTGTGTTTCCATGCGATCCAGTAGGTGATTTATTAGTAACGCTGAATTTGTGTTTATGTTCCAAACTATAAACTACATTTATAGCAATATTTCTGTATTAAGATATTAATGCTAGAAGTGCTACCTAAGCTTAGCTTTACTGATATAACTCAAAATGTAGTTTATGGTGCTATAAATAGTAACATTGATATTGACACTTTCAGCAGCATCTAAGTCCCTGGAAAGCTGTTTCTGATACTAAATGAAAATTCAGGGAGCTGACAGTGTATTTATACATTCCAGGGAGCACAAATAATATTTCATCGTTCCCGATGTTGAGGTTCCCTTGTCCTTTGTGGTAAGCAGTATTTAAATATTAAGTGGTATGGGCAAATATCCCAATTTAAAGAGCAGTGTTTACATGAATTATTACATGCATTGTGTTATTATTTATAATAATGCTAGCCTTATGCATAAAAATATTAAACATCAAGTGTAATGGACATTGTTGTTCAGGACTGATCATTGGTCATGGGCTTTGACTTTATTCCTTACCTGGGTTTTTGGAGCCTTCCAGATTCTCACTGCTAACAGTGAGAATTTAATCTATTCAAGGTGTAACATAGGGTCAAATCTCGAAATATCGTCTTTCAGGAGTTTGAAAAATACACATCTCCTGTTCAATTAAAAATTTTTGTTTTTTTCCTCATTTGAATTTGTCTAGAGGTTCTTATCACATCTGTGAAACATCTGGGAATAGCAACCAGGACTCCTGACCTTCCAAACCATCCTTTAATTGAAGGGTCTGTGATATGGAGCCATCTTATGGCTTTCTCTGTCCTCCTGCAAGATGCATGGCAGGCTGTTTTATGTGTAACTTCCTCTATATTGTTCAAAGGAAAAGATGTGCAAGGGCGGATGTTCACATCACCAAAACCTGATTTTGACCATTCTGAAAGTAGTAACAAAGTTGATCGGAATTTTCCATACTTTTAGTATGGAAGAACATCTGACAGCTTAGATCTTCTAAAAAATTCTGTGATTGAACATGACTCATTTTATGTAGTAGCTCAAAGAACTCATTCGTAACACCAGAAGTGCAAATCCAGTTCCTTTTCCTATCTCAAGGTTCTGGAGCTCTGTTCTCAAGAGAAGGCACTGTGCACTTTGTGTCTGAATAGGAAAATGATCCTCACAGCCTTTCATGCTGACATTTGTACTTGCAGCTTGTGGCATAAAAGGGTTTGTGTCACTTTTGGTTATACAACACATGCTGAGTATGGCAAGGATGATGTTTTGTGGTTTGGAGTTCTAGGTTTTATTCTCCGCACTTCTAGAGAATCACTGTTCAGGAATGGACAAGTTTATTTCCCACCTCATTTTCCTCATTTCTAATTTGACTGCTTCCTTTACATAAGCAAAACGTCTCTTGGGAGTTTGGCAGCTGACTTTGTAAGGAGAGGTTAGAGCAAATGTTCTCTTTCTGCAGTGTCGGTGAAAACAACAGAGGAGACGTCAGTTCTCATGATTTTTCTTGGTTTCTAGCTGTTGATATATAAGACACTGCTTCACTTTTTTATATGCTGAAAATAATTTCTCACTTTGGTCCACCAGAGCCCATGTTTAATGTTTCTTGCCTAATGTCAGTTGTGTCTTTCTCAAGCTTTTCCCCAAAAAGGTGACTATAGGGTAGTAGATGGTCTATTTTTGGACACCAGTCAGTATACTTTATGTTTTGTTGGTACAGTACGTAACAATGAATTGAAAGAGAACTTGTATTTTTTGTAGCCCTGCGCCTTTACCCATCCAGGAAATAACAGGTTAGTGTATGCTCTGAGAATGCACTTGTTTAAAGCATTGCCTTTCTGTTTTACTTTTAAACTTTTAAAGCTGTTTCTTACTGTATTCATGAAATATTCTAGCAAATACTCTCACAACAAGGCAAAGATATTCTGGAAAGGTTAGGATTGTTTCTCAGATAATCTTGGGTTTATTTATTTGTAATTATTATTTTTTTTTTCTTTACTCTATATTCCTCCGTTTAATTAGATACCTTCTCTTCCTTTTTCCCTTAGGATCTTTTACCTATCTTTCTGTAGGAATTTGGGATTTACTGGCTTGTTTGAATTCTGGTTTTATTTACAATTTTAAAAAATGCACATATATTTAGATTTATGACCATGTGATTAGTGTATGGGAGATAAAGAGGGAACATGAGTCTAAGAAAGGAAGAGGAAAAAGACCCGTTCCATCACGTACAGTAACTGCATCGTTGCTCTGTTATTTATTCCTTTCAATAATGGACAAATGGCAAACTCCCATTGATTTCAGTGGGAACAGAAGTTAACTCAAAGTGAGCAGCTTTCTTCCATATCTAATATTCTGAGGACTCAGGTGTTAATTTGCAGAGAAAGATCAACACAGATGGGAAAAGTTACAGCTTGTGGAAGAATAGCTGGTTGAAATGCAGATCCACACAGTAAGGGCCTAATCTGCTTGATGCCACATACTGACTTCAGTAAAAGTCAGGGCCCTTGCAGGAATCCAAGCTAAATGGTAGTAAAAAATCTAGCTAAAGGCTAGGCAAAGCCCCTCACTGGTGTGAAATCATGTGTACATATAACCTTCCCCAGACAGATTTGTACATGTGTTTTCTTAGAATAAAATGTTCATAAAAGGAAAATGGCATCCAAGAAGACAAAGCATCCAAGGCAACCCATCTGCAGCCTTGTCATATGATAGACTTGGACAAATCTAAAGCTGCTAATACAACTGCTCAAGAAGGGTGCCAAGGGAGCAGATGCTACCTCTGCAAGGATATTTTCCAAAGTCTGGCATTCGGGATCTTGTGATTACCATCCAGAGACAGAGAGGTGAGGAAGAGAAGAGGAATGATGTTGTCTTGGCACCTTGCAGCGTCAGCTTCCCTTTCACATTCACCTGACTTATGTCTTTCAGTTCTTTTTTCTTCCTTTAAGAGAGTCATCTGATGTGGGAGTTAAAAAAAATAAAGCAGATATGTATGAAAGTAGAATACTGCAGAACTTGATACAACCTTTAAAATATTTATTCAAAGACAAATTCACAAACACACATAGATTTATGGTGCATAACCATGTTTTGCTTAACAAAAGGCCCACGGAGGTGCTGGATGAATCTGTGAGATCAGAAGGAAGAAAGAAGGTGGCTGTGAACTTGTGGGAATAGAAGATTGCTATTAGCCTGAGAGAGATGCTACTTCGAGGTGTTCCTTTAGCACTGGCTCCTTCACAGGGCTCCATCCAGGGCATTGCCAGGATCAGGGCACTGCAAGGAGCCATGCCTGCGTGGGCAAAGGCTCCTGTGTGGTGCAGCATGGGCAGAGGGAAAAGGGGGCTGCCATGGGGCCACTGTCAGCACCTCGCCTGTCAAGTTGATGTTAGTGCTCTGCTCCCAAACCAAACATAACGCTTTTCTTTAAAAAGAAAAAATTAAAATTGCTGTACAGAGTGGTTTAAGTGCTTATTGTTTTCTTTGTCTATAGATTACCAAATGTACCAAATGCAAAAGGGAAAGGTGTGAGCCAGGATTCAGGTGCTCAGGTTGTCCCATGGCATTCAGTGTCCATGGACAACATCTGCAAAAACTTCTCGGAGCTCATCCAAAGAAATGCAAACATACCCAGCCTGTAGCAGGCTCTGTTTCCAAAGGTTTATAGTTCCTTCCAGGCTCCTGCTGCTAAATAATATTCCAGTAATTTTGTTTAACATGAGAAAATATTCTTCGAGGCCACGTTCAGAGCCCTTTCGAAACCTATCTGGCTTTTCAACTGATTGTGCCTTAGTCAAGACCTGCCACTAGACGAAGTAGGAACTGCTGTCATTTGCTTTGTTACAAGCTCTGTTTTGGGCTGGAATACAGGGAGAAGGAGGCGTGCTAAGGCTGCATTTCTGATGCTGGTTGCCGCTGTGTGGTGACTGCCCCGTGCTCTCCTGCCTTGCTGAGACCTCTGTCACCATGTGCCGCTGGCACACAAGCCAGCCCCATGTAGTCATGCAGCAGCACCGTGCCATTCCCTGCTGCTGGGTGCTGTGAAAGGTCACCCAAAGTGATCCTAGGGCATCCGTTTCCTGGGGTGAGTGGTGCAGGAGGGGAGCTTTGGATGAATACGGAACTTTTTTTGTTGTGCCAAAGTTCCCCTCCCTGTTGTAGTTGCTGCAGACCGGTTCAATAATCTCGGTGCTTCATTCTGTGCAGCAGCCTCTAACGTGTCCAGAACCCTCTCCCAGACCAGTGCAGTTTCTTTCTGTCTCACAAGATGCAGGTCCATGGCTGGAGCCGCTGATTTCACCATGTCCCTGCCTGAAGGTATCAACTCCAGTTGGTTGCCTACTATGAGGGAGGTTTTGTGCTGGTTTTGACCCTGCTAGTTTGACTGGACCAGCCACTGGGGTAGCAGAGCTCTGAGCAGAAATTCCCAGTAACTGAATCTCATTTGCTGGGGTTGACATAAGCACATCCAAGGCAGATCATCCTGCCATGTTGTTTTTATGTGTCCCTGAGTCTAAAGTCATTTTTAAAATGTGAGTGATGCAATTTCTTGCATCTTTCATTTAATATGCTGCTTAGTAAACAGTGTTTTAGATTAGTATATTTGTAATTTAAATGAAGACAATACATCAAGTCAAGTCAGAAAAGAAGGAAGAAGTTTAAGGAATGATTGATGCCTCTTTCAGCATTATGCCCTCTTTCAAATAAAAAAAAAAAAAAGAAAAGAAAAGAAAAGAAAAAGTCATAAGGAAAGGGAAGAGGTGGGATTATTGAGGATCTAGTGGGGGTAAAGGAGAAGGAGAGAAACTATTGTTCATGGGCAGAAGCACGCTATTTTTAAAACCACAGTCAGCCCTGATAGCTGAATCTGTTTTCTTCAAGCGCACTAATAAATTCTGCCTAATTCATTTTTTATTCTCTCTTGGGGTCTGCTTGCAGATTTGCTTCAACAAAGGAAGCATCATGTTACTTCTTTTAAATAATTGATGGCTCTTGGTCCAAGCCAGCTTGAAGGAAATTCAAAAATAGGTACTGATTGAGTAAATACCCTGCCTCCCCTGGCCCCAACCCTTATTTATTTTTGCTGTCTGGGTGACTGGCAGTTGCTGATGATGTCATCGAAGCTTTGGGTACACCCAGCACTTAGTAGCCCTGATTTCATTTATGTATTTACTTGTATTTAAGAAAAGGCAAAGTTGTTAATTGTAATCTGTCTGATGCAGCTAAGAGCTCTCCATAAATCATCACCCGTGTTTTGCTGTGACTACAGCCAGGCGTTTGCCTCAGTGGCTGGTGGGAGGAACTGGGACCACTGGAAGGTGGCTTCTGTATCTAATTATTACCACTCTGAGGCTCTTTGTAAGATCTGTGGACATCTTGTAATGTTACTACACGTCACAGAGGTAAATGATGCTTATATATAAAAGGGGCTGATGTGCGCAGGAAAAAAAGAAAAGTTTTTTTTTTCTCCAAATGGACAAATGCTACAGTTAATCTCGATTAAAAATATTTGATGCCTGAAACCAGCACTCACCTAGTAAATAGTTTAAGGTCTTCTTGACCTTGCAGCATTATGTGGGCAAGGATGCCATTGAGCTGAACTACTCTAGTGTCTGATGCTTTGGAGAAACTATCAAGTATTTTAATGCCATGCCTGTGTTACCCACGCTCACACAGTGTTCCTCACTGATTCTGAGCAGTCTGAGTGCCTGCAGCCATAGCGAGATCAGGCCAGGGAGAGCAAAACACCACCAGGGACACGTCCGTGTGGGTAGGTGCAGCTGGAGCGGGGTGGGCCGAGTGTGGTCTGGTTCTGGTCTGGGAGCCGTGCAGCGATAATGGGTGGTGCTGCCATCAAGCTGCTACTCCTGCTGTGTGTTACAAGTGGTGTGAGATGGAGAAGCACCGGATGAAGATGGATCTGTCAGGAGCATGCCATGCATTTTGCATATTTATCGTCTTCATTTAGCTCCTGTAAAGCAAATGTTGTCTTCGGTGAAGTAAGCACTGTAATGGCAGATAATCTGATTTTCAGAGAAAGCTTGCTGTGAGAAATGGAGGGATGGAGCCAGCTCTGTGCATTTCCTCTCCTGCTGTCCAGAAAGCAAACTCTGGGGTCCGTGTTAAGAAAACCATAGAATTTAGGAGGGCAAGTTGTGGAAATGAGTTCACATTCTGAGGCCTTTACAATCTAGGCAGCAAGAGGGCAATGTGAGAGTGAAACTTGAAACAACACTGACAAAAAATGCCAGCCCGAAGTGAGATGTGTAAGTGCACATTTGGGGGTCGAGAAAGCGTCCTGAACAAAGTGGTTGCTCTGACCAGTGCTGCACACGTGGAAGAGTTTTTTCAAGGGATTGTGAATGCAAGACATGCCGTTAGTTGCATGCCATTTATAGGGGGCTGAGAACGCACAAGGGTAACTGCATCAGCATTTTGGTTCATGTGACTGTGTTATTTGGAATTTTTCCTTATGTATTGCCAAGTTTGCAGGTGGAATTTAGAGACCGATCTTTTGACAGACATTTGAACAGGTAAAAATTTGATTTGATGAAGGGAGAAGCTTAAAAGCAGGACACTAGCTCACTTAGTCTGTTAATGCAGTCTTTCTCCATGGAGGGAAACCAAAGACTTGCTGAAGGCATAGCATGCTAAGGTATATCTATTAGTGTGTGCTTAACTGTGTTGCCTGGGAGCTTTTATTAAATGCGATGGCCAGGAAAATTGACCTCACTTTTTTTCTTTGAGGGTTGGATCCTGACAAACAGCACGTACATGTAAAAAGCTGGCAGCTTACTTATTTATCAGTGAAAAAGCACTTAGTTGTAAAAAAAAAAAAAAAAAAAAAAAAAAAAAAAAAGAGAAAAGCTTGCAGTAACATCATTGGGGTTTGAAGTATAAACCGCATCACAGGATATGGGTTTGTTATTGGGTATAACAGGGACCCTTTTGTCCGTGGATATAACTTCATGTAACAAATTGCATGCCACAAAATACCCCCGGTTTCTCTGATGGCTGGACTCTGGTTATAAAGTGCTACTGCAAGCATTCTGTTTAGGAAAGGAAGTAAAATCCTCTCCAGGGTACATAGAAAATGCTGATCCTGAATGTATAAACGGGCACATTTTAATCCTTAGGTTATTAATTATTACTCATGATTAATTGTAATTATTTTATTACTACTCCAAACCCTTGGGTCAAATTGCACACTGAAGTCGGTAAGAAATTTGCTGGAGAATCTCTTGATTTGGTGTGGTATCTCATTGTATTGAACACTGGGCATTATCAGTTGCACTGAAGAGACCAACTGTTCTCATGCCATCAAATTACAGGATATATTTGGGTTGCAGGCGTAACACTGTTTTTTTCAGTTTCATCAGATATAGCAGTAAATTACGCTAAAAAACACAACACTAAATGAGCCTTACTAGTGTTCACTCTGCACGCAAAGTCAGGACACACGCGCTGTTAAAGGCGATGGCAAGCACTTTGGGACCAGAACGACTTATTGAAGGTTTTTCAGTGGGAAAGCTTGGACCCCTCCACCCCCTGCGCTACCTTCTGCCTCTCTCTCCTTGGGTAACCAGAAGAATCTTTTCCTTCTGCACATATAGCTTGCAGTATACATAAAAGCAGAGTTTGCTTTGATCCTAACAGCAAAACATTTATTTTTAAACTGAGGCTGGGCTGCTGTCCAGCAAGACTCTCTCCCTTGCACTGCGCCCCAGCTCCTCACTCGGCAGCAGCCAGAAGCAGGGAAGGGGCCTGATGGGTCCTGGCAAGCTCCCTCCACCTCCCGCTCCCCTCCTTCCCCCTTCTCCTCCGGTTTTGAAATTCAAATTGAATGCAATTTTCAGCTCATTTGAGCCAGAATATACTCTTGCTGAGCTTCAGTGGCTCTTAAATTCAAGCTCGCAGGAGAAAACAGATATCATCTGTCACTGAGGGTGGGAAAGAGTGTCCTCCCCACGTTTTATTCATGGGAGGCAGGGCTGCACTGACTAATTCAAGTCTTTCTGACTAATCGCTCGCTGGCAAACTTATCAGCTAATCGATGCGACTGGTTTCTTGTACTTTGGTCTCTTTTGGCAGCTTTTATTTTGTATTTCTCCAGCCTATTTAGTATTTATATTTAATGTCCTAGAAGTGCCCTCGGCTATCTGAACGCCTGCATTCAGATTCTGACTCTACCTACTTGTTTGTGGTCTCATTGTGTCCTTTAAAGACAATAAGACAGAAATGCCAAAAATCTGATAGCTGGAGAGGAGAAAGGAGGGAGATTTTCAGAGGAAGCTGACAAATAGAAAGGGGCAAGAGGAGAAAATTGTGTTAAATGCATTGGTGGTTGTTACATCAGCTGTTTTAGGACCATGTACATCTGTGGGCTACGAACTATATAAAACCTGTTTCATATTAATACATGCACTAATATCTCATGAGTCACCTCGAGAGGGGGGAGTGCTGCTTAAAAGTAAAGAAGAAATTAAACTCCCTATTTTTCTGTACTGCTTTTTTTGTTATTATCATTTTTGAAACAGAAATAATCTCGCAGAGGACCAAATCCCACTTTCATTGAACTCATTTACAAACTCCTCTTTCATTTGGTGAAAACAGCATCAGTTTGGAGACTGGCAAACTACCTTCAAAGGGAAAAGTTGCAAGAAACAGCAATTTGGTGGGTGCAAGGGCAAAACTAAAGTACAATCTGTGCTAGTAAAGAAAATAGGTTACTTAATCTAACAGCACGATAGCATTTTAATGCTGCTCTGAGCAACATCAGGTTGTTACTGGCAAAAATCCACAACCTGAATTTTTGTTGTAGCAAAAGATATGTGCTGTAGAGGATGTCAAAAATATACAGGACATCTGCAGCTGGTGAGAATGTGTTAAAGGTTGGACTGGAAATAACATCAAACACGCTGTTGGTCCCTGAATTGTTTTATGTGCCTCAATATGTTGCTAAACTTGTATTATAGGTGGAAACCTGGTATTCTGCAGCTTTTTTGGTGCCTGCTCTTTTTTCCTTGCACTGGACAAGGGCTCATGTGCAATTAGGGCCCAATACTGTGAACAATTTTGCATTTAGTATACTGATGTCAGCCAGGGAAAGCATGCTGTAAATCCATCATTACTTTATCAGATGACTGAAGATTTTTTCTGCTAGTATGTTCCCTCCTTCCTACACTCATGCATTTAGGTAGTGTAGTCTGATGGCGTAACAAATTACTCAGCAAAATAAAGGTGCTTCATAACCTTCCATGTTGTACAAATACACTGATCTTGTGTTTGCAACAATATTTAGCTGTGGCTTTGGGCACCTAAAGTAATTCCAGTTTAGAATGTTATAATCCCTAAAAAGTAGACACTTTTTCACCATGGGATGATTCAAAGCAATAACATTGGGCTATGCAGTCAGCTGGCCAATTTGCAATAGCTTGAGACTGATGCCTTACACAGAAGCCAGCATGCTGTTAGTGCAGGAGTTGCATGTTTTCTATCAGACAGTCACAGGCAAAAAGCAGGGATGGAAGATGAAGGCACCATCAGTGCATGTTAGGAGCAGTCCAAGTGCACTGGTGGGACCGGGCCCCTCCATGACATGGATGGCATGTAGGGACCCATGTCTGGATCACAGCACAACTTAGGGAGGTGGCGGGCACGCAGCTGCCTGGGCAGCAGGAATTTATTCTGGTGATCCTTATGGTCTTAAATGTTATCTTTGATGCATTTACAGTTTCTGAAGCAGGGGATTTTTGAATCTTGTTTTTAATTAGGCAATTAAATTCAGGTTAAGCCCTGTTTCAGGCACCTTGGTGCCTCTCTGAATCTTCCCCTTTGTCTCCAGCAGCTCAGTTAGACATTGACACTGACCTGCAAAGCTGGTACTACAAGTCCTTATAAAGAAATCTGATATTCCTATGGAAGTAATGATGATGTATGTAAATCAGCTGCCATATCCACACTGTCACCTCTTCTGCTGAAAAAGAAGGGCAAATAATTTCGCTGGTAGCTGCTGAAACCGTCAGCTGCACTGTCATTAATACTCTACCCTCTTTCCTGGAAACTCAATATGTCAGCTACCTGATGTACCCTTCCTCTTCCAAGAATACATCTCTCCATTCCTTCAAATTCTTCTTGAGCTGGGACCTCCCATCTGTCAGTTTATTGTTCTTCGTGTGGCCCATTAGTTTTCCCCACCATTCTTTCTTCATTGTCTCATGTTTTTTTTTTTAGAGTTTTATCATGTGCTAATGACCAAGTTCCTTCCAGGAGTATATTAAGTGATCTGTCCAACTTCTGTTATGCCATTTATTTCCCCTCTTCTTTCTTACGTGGAGAACAGTGTGGATTAAAGCATTAGGTTTCTATTATATATATATATATATATATATTGCTGTATTATATGCACCTACACTGTTAAGACCATGGCCACCCTCTGCCCGTTATGAAGTACCCTCCGCACTGCCCTGTTAGGACTTTGGTGTTGGAGCTGTTCCCCAGGGAACTGCCCAGATTTCTTTCAGTATTCTCTGGGCATCGACTCTTTGTGTAGTGTTTTATGTGACAGCTGCAACACTCGAACACAGACTTCATGATGGGATTTGTAGAGTAAGATGTATTTTGCTTCACAGCAGCGCTGCAGCTATGCAAATCCAGGAGAAATAAGGAATGTCTACGGTTTTGAGCATTCTTTGAAGTTCTTCATCACAATGTTTTTCATGGTTGTACTTCCCCTCTCCTGGATCCCACCCTTCCCTGGCATGTGCCCTCCTTTAAGACCACAACTGTCTTTCTTGGTCTATGTGTGGCCCATTTGCAAAACTTTCCTTTGTAGAAGACATGCTTTTTTGTATTCCTTCACTCAAATTTCTATCATCAACCTGAAGGGCCGCGCAGTCATCTCTCTTTCTTTTCCCCTACACATGGGTTTGCATTCTTCTCTCACTGAGGTGAGGAGAAGGATTTTTCTTAGCTTAGAAGTAGTTGTGGTAAGGAAATTGTATGCACTGATGTCCTTAACAATTCTCCCAAGCAGGAGAGAAGAGTAGGCCGATGTAGCCTCTCTTCCCAAAGGAAGTCTGATATGGCAATATAAAGGATAGCCTCTTGCTACAAGCCTACAAAGCACAATGAATTAGTAATGCATATTTTCTGTCTTTCATCATGTGTGTTATTAGGGAAGGTGGGCTCAAAAGAAATTCCCTTTACACTTAGACCGGTGTTCATGTGGATCATGATGAGCCTTTCAGTTCTATCTTGCTCTCCTATTACTATTGCAAGTTCCACAGGCAAGCTGGTGAAGCTCTTCACCAGTTTTCATCCACATGTATTGAGTTCCCCATGTAGCAAGGTACAAAGGTAGGGGTAGCATTGTGGCCTGTATGGCACAGTGACTGTGCCATAGTCATTATCCTAGTCATGGCACCCATTAAATGTTTTAAGGGCATCTTTGGCCCTTTTTCTGTACCAGGCTAAGATGTCGATTCTGCATTCTGTTTCCTATTCACCCTTGTGAGAGTATCTCTCGCGCTGAAGACCTCCGTGCCTTCTTTGACATCTACCTTTCTGTTTTGAAAGACACCCCAGGAGAAACGTTGTGCTGAGTCTCTGTGTCTTTCATGGTGCCCCTTCCTTTAAATGTAGAATGTGTTTTCCATTACTTTCTCTATTCCTGATTGTGCAGTCTTTTCAGGTTCTTTTAAACTGATATTTCAACCACTTGCTAAAAACAAAATTAATCCATTTAGTTTCTAGGCAGAAAGGAAAAACTAAGTGTGTAGAATGCTCAAAAGATTTCTGAAGTTATTAAATTAGTGTACATTTTTGTCTCATCAAATGGTCCATATGCAGGCTGTTCCCCAGTCTGCAGTGCGGTTCTCAGCAGGCAGCGTTGGTGTTCTGAATAATCAGTTACCGAGGTGGTTGGTGACTGTGTGTCACTTTCCTTTTGCCTTGGTCATCCAGTCCAATGTCTTCATTCCAGGCTTCTGATACTGATTCTGAGGCTTAGTCAAGCAAAACTCTGGCTGATGTCAATAGACATTGGCATAAATGGCATTTTTACTTAAATTGGATCTGTGCAACTGACCTTTTTGTTGCAGCCCATATTCATGAATGACTGGCCGTGTTATTAAAAAGCAGCAGTTAAACCTGTACATTTTGTGTGTGAGCAGACTCTCGTGCACCTGAAGAATCCTATTAAAGACAGAGGTTTCCAAGTGAGAAAGAAATGGCCTGACTGTAAGTCACGAAACTCCTGAAATTATTGTTCTAGCCAATGAAAAATGTGTTGGCATGTCTATGTGTGTTTTGCATATGTAGGTGTGTATCCATAGAGAAAGACATATGTTTTATGATAACTCCTAAATAGCAGATTTACTTGTTGGTATTCAGAAGTCACTAGGTGACCTGAAATTCCTGTTTGATTATAACATGCTCAGTAGAGATCACAGTTTCAAATGAATAAATAACTGCCAACCAGACTGTGAGTGTTCGTGGTATTGAATGTATAATCAGATTTTTGCATTTTAGTTTCATGTCTACTTTAAATATTACATGTGTTAATCCTTCTGATTGGTTACTATTCTTTATCATTCTCTATATTTTTTGTTTGCTTCTTTCTTTCTTTACAACACTAAGAGAAATTTAGTTGTGTGGGATCTGAACTATTCTCTTGGAAATTATCTTTAAAACTGCTATTGACTGTGAAAGGATTAGTGGTCATGTTAGAGAGCCTGAGAAAACGGTCTTACAGCACACGCAGCATCTGATTCCGAAATAACAAACCTTGTAAAGTCAACCCTTTGCCCGAGTCACAGTTCTTTCCAACCTGGCACAAAACAGACTGGGACAACAAATTGTATCAACAAAGAAGCATGACATTAGCCTTGCGTATATTTTCAACAGCCTTTGTATTGCCATGGCAACAATAGTTTTAATTATGGAGAGCCAAAATGATAACTTGTATATCAGATGGGGCTCAGTTTTCCCTGTGGACAAAACTCTGATTAGACATTGGAGAAAAGCTTTGTATCTTGGTTTTCCTCCCAGGCTGGATTTTATTATCTGCTTTAACAGACAGCTGTTTTGCTCACGGTGTGAACTCGGAGGGGCTGAGGCAGGCGGAAGGGCTGCTGGACGCTGGCCCTGCAGCAGATGAACTGAGCCTTGTGCTCAGGGGCAGCCTACTAGGGTGCTGGTTGGGGTGTTTAAGACCAGTCATCTAGCTGAAGGACTGCTTTTGACTTCCCTTTAAACTGCTGGAGATCTGTGTATTTGGAAAAGCCTCTTGTGAAGTGATGTCTAATAATTGGCCTTGACAATGTTCAAGATTGTGCTTCGGGGACAGATGAGAAGTTCCACTTCAGCAGTAGACATGAAAATTTGCAAAGCAGATCTGCATCCAAATCCAGCTGTAAGGTGGGAATCAAATATGTCTTCGTGTGTGTGTGGTAGGAGGAACGTCAGGAGTGGCTTGCTTCACAGCCACAGAGGTTTTGTGACCAAAAATGTGTACTTAGGCAACTCATTTTGAGGGAGAAATAGTTGACTGAAAATTTGATTTAAATCATGGTCTTTTTTATTTTTCTTCTTCTTTTTTCAATCAATTACCTGGGCTTCTAATGCACTCATTTCCTATTTGGATGAATGGTGGCTCTCAGTGGCTATGGGAAGGCTCATTCTGGGTTTGTCAACTTCCTCACAGTGTATGAAGAGCAGAGAGGTCAGTGAGAAAGAGATGGGACATCTCATAACATCATCTGGATCTTTAGGTTCTTCCGCTTGCAGGTCTGAGGCAGTGTCATCAGGAGATTATGGCCAGAGATCATGAAATCACTGACAGCAAGAGTTGCAAGATCACACTGTTAACTAGAAATTCAATTATTCAAATGTGCCTCCAGAATGCAGGGGTCTTAGCAAGCACGTAGGCTAATATTTAGACTTGCTGAATCTCTAATCTCACTCCTTACAGTGTTACAACTGCTTTTTTTTTTTTTTTTTTTTACAATAAAAACAAACACAAATCCCTGTGCAAGTATTTCACTGCTAACTGTAATGTCAATTCACTTATACTTTTCTAAATTTAAGAAGTCCTGATTTTGGAATTTGGGATCATAAATTAAGCTGTCTTATGAAAGAAAATAAGAAGTTTGCTGTTGTTTTTAATAAGATTTTATGGTAAGTATGGCAACGGTAAGTCTGTCAGTCCCAGCTTTGCTGCACATGTGTAGCTCTGTGCTTTGAGACCCTTGAAATGTCTGTTTTTAGGACATCAGCAGGGGGCTAATGAAAAGGCTTTGTTGATTTTAACGAATTGCAAGCCACTGTAGCCAAAATAAATATAATCTGCTTTTTGGATTAGTTGTCACACATGATTTTACCTACTAACAGTGATTAAAGAACCCTGGTGGACCAGAAGCATAGCTGCTCTCTGGTGACTCTTGCTAAAACAGCAATAAACAGAAGTAAATAAAGACTTAGGGCGTTCGTTATCTTTAATAAACAGTGACACTGCATATAATGTTTGGGGCAGACTTCAAAAACCCGTGTCGTGTGCAGCAGTGTCACTTTGCGGCACGGAGAGGACCGTGCAAGAGGCCCGCCTGGCTGACCTGCCAGCCCAGCCCTGCACCTTGCCCAGCCATCCTTGCCTAGTGGTGGAACAAAGTTCGATGTGCCTGAATCTAGAGGGATTATGACATGAAAATGAAAGACGTGTTAATTGCTTGTGTAATTATGCAACCTTCTAACCACTATAATTCCATCCAGTTTATAAACGGAGGACCAGTACTGGTCCCTCTCACCTTAGCGTTTGTAAGATGGTACAAAGAATGGTCCCTGCTGGCACTTTTTATCCCTGATATTTTCCCAGTAATAAAGGGTGAGCGTGTTTCCTCGTCCCATTCATGTTTGTTGCAAAAGGCAACAATTACCGTTGATGGTATTGTAGTACTCCTCCATACTAACTGTTGCTTTTAATCAGTGGATAGAAGAAACAAAACAAATGAAAGCCTATTCTCTCTTCCTAGGGGGAATTATTTCCGTAGTACCAAACATCAGCAACATTTTTAGGCAGTACTCTATGGGGCAAAAACCCCTTCCTGAGAGGAGCAAGGAATGAAGGAGTTTCCCAGCAGGAACATGGAAAGTCAGAGCTTTTGAAGCCAAAAATATTGAAGGATTGCAAAACAAGGGAAAGATTACTTTAGGGAAAAATCCTACCGAAACAGGGAGTGGGGCTGAGCTTTCTAATGAGTCCTCAACTTTTATTCATCTGTCCCTAATTGTACACCCCTGGAAGGCACATGGCACTGCTCTACAAGGACTTTCT
This sequence comes from Alectura lathami, assembly GCA_013399715.1. Classification (NCBI taxonomy): domain Eukaryota; kingdom Metazoa; phylum Chordata; class Aves; order Galliformes; family Megapodiidae; genus Alectura; species Alectura lathami. The sequence goes on from VXAV01008672.1 coordinate 31,375, forward strand.
CATATGACAGCTAAAAACCTTCAAATTAATCAAGTAAACATCCTCAGGCATTTTAGAATTTTATAACTCTTCTCGGATGCGTGGAGTTAAATTCTTGTTCAGTATTTTCGGTAAAGCTGTGCCACGGTTACAATGTACTTCTGGCTTTACAACATATGGAAAAAAAACTTCAATATCATGTTCAGGAAGGGACAAAGACCCACCAAGGCCCCATCCTTCTCTTGGCTGGAAGTCATTAGGAGTTTGGAGAATTGCCCGATGGTGTAATTCAAGTCTTGACTGCATATCTTATTGGTTAAAAATAGGAGCCAACTCCAGCTCATCAGTTTTGCTAAGAAACTATTGATTGTGATTAGCAAGCTTAAAAATAATTACCTGGTGTGTTCATTGCTATCTTTGGACATACTCTCATATTCCTGCTCTTATAGAAAGTATTGAGCAGCGAAATAGGGCTATTTGATGACTAAGGTGTTACACTGGGTGGAGGGTACTGAGCACATCTTAATTGTTCTACTTCCTGGCGACTGACACCTGCACAGGGGAGAAAACCCACTGGCCTCCCTGAAAATTAGTGGGGGATGCAGAAGAGGAACTGTCTAGATCCCCCTTGCTCCCATACAGGCTCATCCATATTTCTACTTCTTCCTGCTTGCAATCATCACTGTTACCACTCAGATTTTCTTTGGCAGCCCCCATCCCCCAGGAGCAGCCTCAAACCCATAGCTACTGCATACTGCAGAGGAATAAAATACTGATTTGCTTACTACCTGGGAAACAGGGATGAGTTTCACCTGGGTTTTAACTCCTACTTTAAAAGTCTGAAAGGGTTAGGGAGTTGATCCCAAACAGCTGAGGTGCTTCAAATGCCTAAAAGGCTGGTCCCTCTATCTCTGAAAGTTTTTGTCCCTGCAGCAGGGACAGTTGTAGCAAGTGCCTGGATTTTTGCTACCTACAGAAACATGTTCCAGTGAACCAGCATCTGTTTCAGACTGTTCAAGCCTGGGCTGCTGCTGAGAAGAGCAACTTATACCTGTCAGGCTCCTAATACAGGTCAGTAGCCTCTTCAGGGGGCCACATTACTTAGGCTTTACCTCTTGAAGAGCTGGAAGAGCTGCTTTGTTGCTGTGGGCTGTTATGAGAAGCAACTTTTCATTTTAAATGTGTTGACAGAAGTCAGGCTATGACAGTGCTATTGTGTGATACTCTGCCTGCAGGATCTCCCCACCCGGTGTATCTATTCTTATATTACATGTGAATGTGTCTGTAACTTCAGATCACAATAATCCTTACTGCCCGGTGTGGTTTTGCATTTCTGATTTTTCTCTCTTGGAGATTTGCTCTTGTATTTGTTTAGTGTGTACCATCTGTGAGTGCTAACATGGTAATGGGGATGGAAGACAAACGAAATGGGTGGGTTGTAAGATTCCCGTGGAAGCTTGTTGTGGGGTTGTGCATATCAAATTGAAATGGGCAGGGCTCAGGAAAGATCTTCAAGTGCTCACAGTTAGCATAGAACTATGCATGTGTGTTTGTGCATCCAGGAGAGGGATTTGTTCTAGGTTTTTAACTGTTAATGTCTGCTTTTGATATTCAGATTGGGAATTTAGTGGAGGGGATTATTTCTTAAAGTGCTTACTGGTGCATTGGTCTTCATATCAACATATGAAGTGTGGGAGAAGTGAGTACTGGGTTGTACCACTGTTAGGATGCCTTGTGCTGGTTCATGGTTCTGTGACGCTTCTAGTTTCAATGTTAGCAATGAAGCTGGTATAGACAATAACCTCACTGGCAGGAATTTCTGAAAGCAGCTTTATGCAATGAAGGTATTGTCATATGCTTTTCAAGACTAAGTGGCTCTAAACCTGTATACTGCAGCAGTTTCTCTATAAATACCTTTGTAAACTCTTAAGAGACCCATGCATGTAAAGCATGTGTTTCCAAACAACTTGCTCCAAAATTTTTTGGGCTCATTTAGAAAAATATTACTTGAAGAGCTATTTTTTTTTTTTTTTTTTTTTACTGTATTGAAAGGGGCTTACAGACTTAAGCCTTTAAATTCAGCACTCTTTGTTAGCATTATTCCAGGACGTGCAAGGATTTGTATAAGAGTTTGAGGTATTTAAAGTATATAATATTTCACATTTAAAAACAACTTAGACCACTGTAAAAATTAATCTGTTGGGGATTTACTGGAGCTAGAAGTGAATGTTGTGTCACTTTCTCATGGCTTGAAGTACCTTCTCCTTCACTCAGAAGACTGCAACATACTTTTTTGTGTCTGGCTGTCCTTGTGTCAGATATTTGCATAGCTACAGCTAGTGCAGTTCCTGCATGTTTCACAATGCTTCTGGGAGACTGTTATTAACTTAAACATTACTGGCTTTTGAATGCTGAGTGTTGTTCTTGAGTATTTTGGCAAGAGTTTTGGTACTCTTTTAAGAAGGGCGTGTTTTGGAGTAGGTCTACTAACGAACATAAGTAAATGCAGATTTCAGACATGATGGGGGAATGTTAGCATGAAAGCAGTCAGGTCTTGGCAATGGAGAATCTGAGCTAGTCAGAAGTCTCCCACTTACTTCATTTGCGATGTGAATATAACTGTCATACAGCCTGTTGTTGGCTAAGCAAGGAGTACATGATTTTACACAGTCACTTTCTGTATTATGTTTAATGTTTCTTGACAGAAGCAGTGAGAAACAGGGAGGAAATACTTGGGCTTGTGTGTAGCTGGCTGCTCAGAGTAAACTACAACCATTAGCCTGGCATTAATTTGAATTACTGCAGACACACGGAAAGAGTAAAAANNNAAAAAAAAAAAAAAATTATGCAGGGCAAAAAAAAATCACAAGGGAGATTTCTTAAGGATAATTTTATTAAAAGTTCATGTTTGAAGTGATGTCATCCTTTTCATTCTCTGGATTCAATTGCCTTTCTGAAGCTTTGTCTAGCTGTTCTGATGTGCAGCAAAAATATTACATCAAAGGTGAATGCTTGAATCCTGGTTGAAAATAAAAAAGAGGGCAGTGGGACATGGAGGGGTGGGGGGAGAACCCCCAAATGGCTAAAAGTTCTTAAAAGTAAGATACAAAAGAAAATAATAATTTCTGTCCCCTGACAAATAGTTCAAAAAGTAGCCAAGAGTTTGGATCTGGCATGTCACATTGCATACAAATGAAGAAACTGTCACCATCGGTTCCTTTTGAAACCTTTTGATCTGATCTTCTGTAGTAAAGGGCATGTGACTTGATCAGGGCATCTCCTCTGTGTTACATAGTAAGAGTCCTGATCTACTGAAATACCTGTGCCAGGTTTCTCCACTCAATTGTGATAGTATTCTTATTTTTTTCCTTCCTTTCAGTGCGTTTTCCTGTGGTGTGTATTTTTGCTGGGTGGTAGATTTCATTTGTCCCTCTCCATCCAGGAAGAAAAGGTTCCAACTTCTGGCAATTCCTAGCTAATACTGTGTGTTTTCAGTAGTAGGCTTGTAGCTGTTATTTTTCCATTTGCCAAATGGACTTTTTTCTTCCCCTAGGAAGAACAGGAATGTGGAGCTAAAATACTTTGAGAAGACAGTTTGCATTGAACTAAAATTTATTCCAAAAACACATGGGAGATGTATTCTGATAATTTAATTAAGGATTATTTTGTTACAGGGTACCTTTAAATGGATGACTTGAATATATATGTACAGGTAGTAATGGCAGGGGACAGTAGTGGAAGGAGAAGAATTTACTGGACTTCTAATACTTAATTTTTTAAATAGAACAGTTTTAAGAGAGATTTACAATTTTTCATATGAGCTGTATTAGTTTATGAACTTCAGTTGATATTTTGGTTCAGAACCAGTACAGTCAAGGGAGCTTTTCCTGAAGGGCCTCACTTAGCATAGCAGTTGATGGCAAACCTGTGTTGGACTCTTCTGCAAGACTGTGCTGTCGGGGAGTGGAAGAAGGAATGGAGGAGAAGCTGGACTCCTCTTGGCAGACTAGAGGCCAGAACAAAACATCCTTGGGCCCGTGTGTTGTCACCGCTGGCCTTGCCAAGGAGCTGTTGGTTGGGGATGGCCTTGTGCTGAGCTCAGAGCATTGTTAAAATGGGTGAAAGTTAAAGGTCAGTGTTTGCACAGGAGGTCAGACTGGGTCACCTCTTTTAGCCTTCAACTGATTAACCCGTGAGTATGCAATGCTGCCTTGCCTGCCCAGAGGAGTTCTCTAGGGGAAACCCAAAGATTTTGAGCTCTGTCAGAGTGACTGGCTTGGCTGTGGGCTGCCCACCTAAGCAGGCCCAGCTCCCTCTGGTACCGTGGGTGCACAGATGAGGTGCATCTCTGCATGCATGGACAGCTTGTTGATGGGGCTGCATTCACCAACACATGCCCAACATGCTGAGCACAAGCAGTGAGCTGATGGAGGCCAGGAGAAGTCTGGAGCCAAGTTGTCTAGGAGCTGTGGCTGGCTGGAACGCACAGTGAGTTGTTTGCAGTGCTCCTGCTGAAAGCCCTTTCCTGTGTGGAGCCGTCATGTTCTTCAGTGACTTCAATGCTGCCTGCCATTAGGCCAGTTTACATGTGAAGTGTCCCTCTAAGTGCGAAGGTGTCTTGCATGGGTGCTCCTTTGGAGCTGGGGAAAGATGACTGTTTGCCTACTTGTGCAGAAGAGTCTCAGAGTTCCCTTTTCTGACTGGAAATCCTTTGGGAGAACCTGAACATGTGGAGTCAGTCCAGCAGCTCATTCTCTTGTTGCTGAAGTCCCTCGGGTCTTGGTTCCTGGTTTAACAGAGCAGGAAGGTGTGTGGGGAAGTCCTGCTGGGCCCAAGTGTGTGCTCATGAGGTTTTGCTTCTTGGCTAGCAAAGCTAACATGACTTAGTTTCAGCTGAAGAGTCTGGCCTTGTTCATGTCTGTGCTTCTTCCCTTTTGTTGCCTCTTGTGTAAGGAGCAAAAGCTAGCATTTAATAATGGTGCCCCCGAAGCACACCATTTGGCTTTGGATGCTAAGTGGAACTGAGACTCCTAACTTGGGATCCCAGAATACAAACAGCATCCAAACTGAAATGGATTCAGCTTTTATCCATGAACACAAAGACACAGGTCAGCTGTCTTAACTATCAATATAGGTGCAAACTCAGTTTTCCTAATGTTCCACAGGACTATCTGTTCAATACATTTTGGATGCTTCAGTCCTGGACTGCAAATGGCAAGGCACAGGGACACCAGGGGCTGCTTCCTCTGTGCTGCTGGGAGGCACTTGCACGTCTTGTCTGTCTGGGGCTAGGAGCACCTCCACAGACAGCAGCAAGGCCTGCTGGTGAAAGAAAGATGCAGGTGTGGCTGGAGATCAGTCTGTCATTGCAAACTCTCCCCCCCCAGCTGGTGGGAGAAGGACAGGGAGACTTGATGGGTTGACTGTTTCACTTCTGAGGAGTGAAGGTGTGGGGGAACTGGGTGCTTCACACTCAGCGTGAGGGATTAGAAGATCCAGAAAACCACACATTTGCTTTCAAGGCATGCTCTGCAATTGGTGTAATTTCTCACAAGGAGAGGATTTTAGTGTAGAACAGAAGGTTGTGGAATGGAGTGTTTGCAAAGGGAAAAATAATTATATTTATGGACTGGGACTGTAAGACCTTTTTGGCCCTGATCACCTTTATCTGTCTGCTCTGCATACAGGAGGCAAGTTATTGGGTAGTTTAAAATGTTGGGTATTTTATAATAATAATAACAATTTAAAGATTTTCCCAGCTGTTAAAGGATGCAATTTTTCTTTCATAGGCCATTACATATGCAAGACCAATTGGTAAACTGCGATATACTGTTCTGTAATTATTCTCCCCTGTAGCTTTAATGAGGAGATCTGTGTGCAGTTTGATGGGAGAATATACTCTGCCGACAGCTACACTGAAAATCAAGACAGGTGTAATCTGCTTACTGTAGTCTGTGAATCCTCACCATGTGGCTGTGTTATCTCTAGTGCATGTTTATAGGAAGATGCTTGTAAAAGGATTTAATTTAATGGAATAATGGTAACTGACACTATGAAAATGAAGGGGCTCAAATAATATGGTGAGGAGAGTCGTAAATACTAGAGTAGATTTAAAAAAAAAAAAAAAATGCCTTTTAGTTAACATCACATGAAAGGAAAATACAAATTAAGCCATGCTATGTACAAAAAGGAAATGCATTCTTTATTAGTAGCCTAGCCTTAGGACAGACTTTGGAGAAAATGTGCTGTTCTGGAGAAATGTACCCAGTCTTGCAGTTGTACATTCTGTGGCAGAACTGCATGGCTTTTGCTGGAGCTCCGCATGGGTGCGTTTTCGGAGTTGGAGTCTTAAGAGCCGAATATGTTTTAAAGGCAGATAAATTGCTGAGCTGTAGACAAAAACTGCAATGAAAGGACCAGTTGAGACCCGTTTTAGGAATCCACTGTATTAGTGGTGGGGAGGCTTCATCCAGGCAACTTGTATGGTTGTGCCTCAGTTTCCTTACCTATACAGTGATGATAACAGTGAACTATTTTTACAAAAGCAGCACAAATAATTTATTCTTGTGAAGCCTATTGACAAAAAGCAGTACCTTCTTGCTAGTAGCAGTTGCACAATATAGTTCTTCTGGAAAGAAAAAACTTATTTAGGCAGGTATGTGAATCTAAACCTTATTTTAAAAGAATGAAAGAAATAATACCCGGTCACTCTCCATGAATGTGATTTAGTAATTATCAGTCATTCTTAATCATCTAATACTGGCATACTATAATGCACTGGAGAGTTTAATATCTGAAAAAATACTCACCATGATCTTTTTCAGCAGTCCCTTTTTTAGTGTTGGGGAAATAATGCACTTGAGTCTTGTGTTCCCGATCCTGCATGACTTCTGTCCTTGAACATGGCATGTGAACGCACCGAAGATGGCATAAAGTTGCTAGCAAGAGCAATACTAAGTGCGCTGCTCCTCAGCAAATTAATTGAAAGCTTATGGAATTTGGACATCACATGACACCTATGTATTTTTTTATTATTAAACTTTTTTGGTGTTAAGGCATGTGTCTGATTTATTACCCATACTAAGGATAATGAAAGCCTGTGATCTGATCTGGTATGTTACTGCATCAGGGATAATGTATTTAAAAAATACTGAAAAGCACTTCTGTTAGGGAAAGATGGGAGCTGGATGGTAGTTGAGCATTGCTGTTAATTATTCTTATTATGCTGATCTTGCTCCGATTTTGAGTCTGGTGACTGCACTGATAAAGGAGCAGCCTGGCTTTCTGCACATATGTTACAGTTTCTTGTAAAACTGGGCGCACAGATTGCTCTGAAGCTTTTACTGCTCCTGTAGAACATTTCCACAGTTCAAGCAGTTTGATCACAAATGCAGCATCTCTCTCCTAGTGCTGCGCAGGTTGATAAAACAGTTGCCGAGCTGGAGTCCCTAAAGAAATTATTAATTATCTGGTTAATGTGCATCAGGCTGTGGGAGTGTGAGATTAATCACTGGTGCTGGGATGAGTTGCTGAAGTGGATTTTGGTTTTTCGTCTCCTGTCACTTGGTAATGGCTTTTCCTTCCTTCACCATCAGGTGAACAGGTGCGGAGATGCTGTATTTTCATTTTCCTGTAGTCAGTAACAGCCGGTGACCAGAAGATGCCTTTTTCTCTGTCCTGCTGCATGAGCATTTTACAACATGGAATGCTCCCTGCTTCAGATGCTCCAGCTGCAGGAGATGCTCCTACAGCACAGGACTGACCTGAGCCTTCCCAGAGAAACACAGTCAAACCTGGGAAGGAGTGCTGGCGCTGATTCTTCTGTATTCCCCAGGTCTCAAAGGGGCTGTATTATATTTGGATGTGGAATTGCAACTTGACTCCTATTTTGAGTGTATTTATAGTACATTGAATTTCTCAGGGACCAAACGTTCAGCATACCTGCTTTATCTGATGTAACAAAATAAAAATGTGTTTCTGCGAGGTAGTTTTGGACTCCTTTACAGGGCAGATGCAGAAGAAGGTTCCAGTGCAGCCTTCAGTGGATACAGAGCCAACATGTTGCATAAATATTCAGCTGTGGGAGAGCAAGTCATGCTTTTCCAGCGGTGGTGGGTCAGTGAGAGCACTTGTGCAATTCTGCAGCTCCTGTCCCGTGAGCTGCCATCAGCACGCAGGAGCTGAGCCGAAGTTGTTCAGTAAAGCCCTGATGTTCCTCTGGAGGCCCCTACTGGGTGGCACATGCTTCCACAGCTCAATGCACTGATGAAAAACTGAGTAATTTATTTTTTAAGTTTTACAGTTGTGGTAATACACAGACCCTTTGAACAGGAAACTGTAATTCTGCCCCAGAGTCAGGGCTATTGACTGGAAGCGCTTTTTGCTGTGGTGAGTACGGGTGGAGGAGAGGCAGGGAGATGAGGTGGAAGGGGTTATGTTGTATTCGTCTAAAGCAGAATTTGCCTGAGGTCAGGGGAGCATGTTCTAGTTGAGAAGGGAAGAAGCTGTGGACAACAGCAGAACAACCACAGCAGTAATATGCGCTGAGGAACAGAAGCAGAGGCTGAGTCCCTCTCTGTTTGTAAAGAGTTTTGATGGCTATCTAAATAATGATGCTTTGTCCCAATGCTGGTACTGATATGGAGTCCAGTTGCTTTATCAACTCCAGCACAAGTGTTACTTGGCCTTCATCAGCTTATGGGTTCTGTTTCTGTTTGGCAGAACTAGTGTTTTCTCTCCATGGTAAACTGAAATTTTTTGATTCTGTTGTCACTTCAGGCAGGCAGAGATGTATTTGAGAGTGCCTTGAACTGCTCAGTCACTGAGCTCTTGCTGCACATGTTCTATGATCCTGAATCCCTCCACAGCTAGAGTTACCTTGGGAGGAGAGGGTAAAGGTGTGCAGTGTTTGGAGAACTTGCCTTTCCCAACAGCTGTGTGCTCCAGGCTGGGATCCCTGATCAGCCCCACGGTGACATAAACATCCATTTGTTTGGCAGGCTATGGCACAACTTCACGTTAAGTGTGGATGACCCATTTGTGTTTTAAAACCTCTTGCCAGCCAGTCAGCATGGAAGCAGTGGGGTTTTAAACATTAAGCAGTCTTCAGGGCTCTGGGTTGAGTATTTGCATCACAGTTGTCTGGGTTTCTGCTCCTTGTAGAGCTTCCTGAGCTCAGTGTGATAAGTAAAACCACATTTACTTTGTTAAGCTCAGCGGTTTCCAGCACTGAAGAGATAGCAGGGCAAAATGAGACCTTTAGGAGGCAAGAAGCGTATTTCTGTCTGCGTTGGGATGCAGGTCACTGTTTCTGTATGACTTTTTGTTAGTACTGTGCTCATGTCTTTGTGTGTTGGTGTGAATATGCATACAGTGGTGCACAGAAGTGATGCAAGAGGAGTGTGTGTAAAACTCAGTGAATGTCTGATCCATATAGATTTTAACTCACAGTAGACTCTTCTGTAGCTCTTGATTTTGGTGCTAAAAATAAGTAGAATAGCAGTTTTTTCAGATGAGTAAGTTGTGCAAATCCATGCCTAATTTGCATGTGTTCTCACCTTCACTGCTTGTACAAATCAGGTAATTGTGCATGCAAATAGCTAATTAACACAATTAGCCGATCCACTGGTGCAATCTCAGGATCTTTAAGTGTACTCTTAGCCACATAGTTATCATGTATCTGCAAACCAGTTGTATGAAAAAGTCTTTGCCCTGATAACTGTTAGCAGATGCAGAGGGTTGCTTATGTTTTAATGTCAATTTTTTGTCATTGGGTTGAAGTGACTGAGGACCGCAACTGTCACTGCACAATAGAAGTGAGTGGTCATCGGAAAATGCTTAGACTTACTGGAAAGGTTTCCCTTCAAAGGTGCAAGCTGGCATTCCTACTGAAGCATGCTGCCTGTGCTGAGACCTGCACAGGCTGGTCCGCTTGGTGGCACGAGGTTGCGGGGGTAGCCATCTCCTAGACACGGTCTCACTTGGGTGCAGGGCCCGGCTGGTTTTGCCCTACCACTTCTTAAAACTTTGTGAACAGGCTTGCAGATAGCTCCTTGTTACTGTTTCCAGATGCCTGAAATGTTTAGGATTTTAAAACCTTCTGTCTCCTTCTGGCTTGATGGAAAGAGTTTATTGGGAAAAAATTTAAAGGCTGAGTGTTCTGATTCTATTTATTAGTCCATGTTGAAGATTTTAATACTAAGGAAAAATACCCAGGCAAGTTTAAACATGCAGAGTTAGAGTTCTGGAACCACATGAATTGGCACTAAGATTCCCAATCTTTAGGAATTTCAGAAATATCTTTCTCCCATCTTTGTGGTATGTGAATTTCTATTATTTTTATGGCTGTTATATGATGGGGGGGGGAACGCTTTACTATAGTAGTAGTGATTTATACTTTCAAAGCAAACCAGCTTGTAGGAACTGATTGGAAGCTGCCATGATATTTTTAACATCAGTATTTGTGGATGCAAGTTGAGTCTACACAAACATAACTAGACTCTTCTGGCAGCAGGTATTTCTTGAACTACCTTTTTAAAAACCTTTCCTAGTTATAAAATAGGAAGCTTAATCTTGTGTATCAGATTTGTGGTTTACCTAACATCTGTATTTCCATTCTTACAAGCTTATTTTAAAACAGAGATGAAATGTGCCAACATGATACAACTTCTGGGATTCAAATCCTAGATAGAAGTTTGTATCCAGGACTGTGTAGCTATACTGCAGAGTCTAACACTTCAGTTGTTCATACACTTAACGCTTCTCACATATGTTTGTGGTATGTCATGTTTTTGTTACTCAGAGGATGTCAAAGAATGTAGAAGAGCAATAGGCTGGATGCTGACTGTGCAAAAATTGGGTTGGCAAAAGGAACACCTTGTTACATGCCCCACAGCAGTGCTCATGTCCTTCAAAACTGCTCTGTGACAGGAATTAAATGTGGCCAGGAATCCTGGGACGTGTCTTTTTAAAAAGTAATAATTAAAACATTTAACAGTGCATTTATTTATTTATTTATTTTAACCATCACCTAGGTGGCCACCAGATAAGACCTGAAGGAACTCAGTTTATTACTTACGTGAGAAGTCCTATTTCTGGGAGAGCAGCATCCATCTAGTGGTAGTGGGGTGTAGAGTCAGGAGAGCATCAGCCCTGGTGGGGTCATGAAGTCTCTCGTCTGAAGGTTAGAGTGTTTCTAAAGGAGTACAGAGGAATTCCCTTAACCATGGGAAGAAAATGTGCTGAAGGTTACATTTGTAAGAAAACAAAATGAGGAGCAAAGTAGGAGGAGCTTCCACACTTCTTGTCTGCAAAGTACACTCCGAAGAAGCATAAAACCTGTGGGTCCCCCTTCTTCCTTTATCAATCTGTGGTGGCACCGTGGGACGTGGGAATTCAGGAAGCAGAGCTGGAGGCTTGGATGCTGGTTTGTGTGCTGATACCGGAACGTACTTCCAGCCTGCGGCTCACGCTTATCAGCTTTGGTGTCCGAGCCCTGGGAGCCAGCAGGGGAAGCTTGTGCCTTGGTGCTGTGTGCACAGGCTCCCCTGCCCCTCCCGTGTGTGCCTGGCAATTTAAAGATGCAAAAGTCATTGAATGACAAATTCTGATTAGCGAGGAGCTGAGGCCTATCTGCCCCAAAAGGGAGCTGGGGAGGATGTGTGCTGACTTTATTATTGCCCATGTCAGATTTTCTCCTCTGTTACCCTGTTACTCTTTAAAGGAGCAATGGCAATTGTTTGTTAAAGGTTTTATTTCAAATTTCGTTTTGAGAAAACCCACAGCTTTTATGATCTCATAACTGATTATTCCTCAATGAGTTGTAAAGTCATTAAAAAACAAACTAGCTGTAAAATTATTTCCCAATGTTTATTAACCAAGTTTCCACATTGACTTTACTGTAGTTTGTGAGCTGGAATTGAAAACTAATTGGGAAATGAGAAGAAAGTAATGGGGAAAATACAGGTTGTTTTTTTTAAGCAGAATGAGACTTGAGGAGACACAAAACTGGAGTATGCCTGATTTTCAGTTTGAAGCTTCTGTAGCTCTGTTTTGTGACAGCTTAAACCCCATTTCTAGCAGGTCATAGAACTGTTTGTGGAATTGTGGCTAAAGGCTATAATGTGGCTCATAGGCATGTTTTTTCTTCTGACCTGACACTGTCTGCAGGCTGTACAGTGTCAGCTGGAGAAAGGAAGAACCATTTACAGATAGCTAAGGATATACACACCAAACACTGAGACAGCACCCCTATTCCTAGGTATCTCTTCTGGAAGATCCTGAAAGATGGTTTTATTTCTTTCCCTCTAGTTACTCATATTTATTAAATAAACAGAAAATGCAGCGTTGAAACAAGTGCTAAGCTGCTGCACTGTGCAGGTGACTTCTCCTTACCCTTCCCTGTCCAGGGCTGCAGTGCTGGCCAGCTGTTCAGAAACAGCTGCTAGCTGAACTTCTCTAAGTTGGAATGGATGGTTACAGGAGGAACCCGTGCAAAGAGCTGGTAGTCATAGTCTAGATGAAGATATGCACTTGCAGTCACTCCCTCTATTCTGCAGTAGCAGGAGTTCTCTTGAGTTTCTTGCTTAAAATCTCTCCCATCGTGGTGTTCATAAGCATGATTTTCTTTTTCTCTAGAAGATCAAAAGGCCATATTCCTTTTCAGCAAAAGATGGAAAGGTGGCCTCTTTTTAGTTTTTGTTCCTTGGTTTTCTTGGTTCTATCAATCTGAAACCAGTTGAAATCTGGTGCTCTCCAGTCAGTGCAAAGTTATTCAATGCTCCAGGCAGGATTTTCTTATGGAGTGGCCTGGAATGGCCATGGGGACATCCCCACAGCCTTCCAGTCATGTCTTGTTTCATGCATTGGGCAAGCATTCATCTTTGTTCTTGCCTCACCTGTCACCACCACAAGGAATCTCTGCTTACAGCAGGCAACTCTGCTGGCACCAAAAAAAAAAAAAAAAAAAAAAAAGTACTGCTGCTTGCGTTGTTCCCTTTGTCAAGGAGATGGGAAAAAGGACGAGGTTTGAGTGATGCTTATTCCTCAGTGTGATGGTATTGTGCCCAATGCCCCCTAAAACTTCTTGATCGATCTCTGTTTCTGTGGGGAATAGACTGTTACACCTCCAGAAAACAAAGAAATGTTGAAGCGCAGAAGGAGAGAATTTTTTTTCTCCTGCAACACCTTTATTTACAGAGTTCATCCTGGGAACCTCAGAGCATTGCTAATTGTAACAGGAACTCAGTACACAATGACTTGCTCCTCCCAGTGAATCAACCAGCACACTGTATTAACATTTATGTTTGAGGTCTTTGTATATCCCTGGTGCAGGAGTGAAGCTTGCAGATCAGCTGCTGCTGGCAAGGAGACCTAGATGCATTATGAGGGATAACTTGGTTTATCTCCTTTGACACTTTTCTGATATCTCTTGATCATTAAGGTCTGGATTAAGTGGGAAAAAACATTGCTTGCATGCATGTTATGTAGCTTATGCCTCAGATCTTTTATGAGAGAGTTTGGGTGCTTAATGTCTTCCAATTCAAAAAAAAAAAAAAAAATCAAAGTCAGCTTGCTTCTGTCAGGAGCTGAGATGAGGTTTAAGTTAACATGTAACAGAAACCCAGATATTCAAAAGTCACATTTCCAGCTGCATTTAGTACAATTGTAGAATAAAACAGATGGAAGAGGAAGAGTATTTTGTTGGTTTTCATGGAGGGGAATTAGGACTTTTTTTGCATTTACTTAATAGACTAAATAATGCTTAGGGTGTGCCGCATTCTATAACAGAATGCAGAAATCAAGTTTCTGTCCTTCACCCTGACCAGAAGCACTGATCAGCAATACACAGCAACTCAGCAGACACTTATGGTGCTCCTGAGCTGCTGAAGTATCAGGGAGGCTGTCGCATCCCTTCTCTGTGGTAGCAGAAACACGATGGCAATACTGAAGGCCCTGTCGTAGGGACTGATGTGTTTAGCAGCGCAATGCACCCTCACCAGGGCAGCCCTTTATTTATGCTAGTTTGTTTCTCCTCAGGGCTTTCTGTCTGAGTATTATGAAAAGAGGACTTCACCCTGTGAAGTTGTTACCATAACTATTTATGGAGGGAGAGATGAGGCTCAGATGACTTGTGGCTTTCCAAAGGTTACCTCGCATGTTGGTGGTGGAGCGTAAACAAGGGTCTGTCCATCTGTTTCCCAGGCTGCTACTTTTTTCTACACTTTATGTAACTATGTGGGAAGAAATTCATCACTGTGCAGCATCTAGCATAGTTTCTGTACACGAGGATCACTTAAACTGCCGAGTGAGACTTTCTGCTGGTGCTGTACAAGGGGATAAATTGGCCCAGGATTTTGAGGGCTGCTTTGCAAAACACAAATGGCCGTGACTTCCTAGGAGAAAACAGAACCTCAGCATAAGTAGATCTGCAAACTGATGATGTAAAAATAGCATCAATAATGAAAAGCCGGTAAATATAGGTATGATGGCAATTAGGGTGTGTGTGAGACGATCTAAACAGGTCTAAGGCTGAAGGAATCTGTTGTCTCAGAGTTTCTTTGGTTTAACTCTGTACTAGGTCACTTCCAGCTGAAGCAGAATAGTTATTTGTAGAAGTCGAAAGTCATTGTTCTGTAAGCACAGCAAAACTGTCTGCTGCTCAAGCTTGCTCAAAATAATCAAAATGTGTGTGGAAAGACTTGGATGTTTGTTCTTCTGAAGATTCCCACTCCGGAGTGGCCTGGATATTGGTACATACTTTTTCTCATGGAGGCAGCACGGGACTGTGAGGCCCTTAATAACTATACTCAGATCACCTTGCTTTCTTAAGCATGGCTTTCTTTGCCTAAGAATAAGAATAACAGGGAGAGTGAAACACTTTTAAATTCCTTTTTTTCCTCTAGTGTCCCAAAGTGATTTATAGTAAACTCTCAGTGAACGCCAGCATCGTGTGGTCTCATTCCTCATGCATTGAATTGCTGCACCACAGCAGTGCTGATCACCAGCAATGGATGTGAAAGCTCAGCTCCAGTGGTCCTGGTCTCTTTTTCATCCCAGAGTTGAGAATTTTCTTCTGTCTTTTCAGGTGTTCTTAAACAGGGCAACAAGCGTGGCTCTGCAACAGATGCAATTCCTCGTAGGTCTCTAGGTAACGTTTTAACCTGTGTAATGTTCACAGCACAGCACCGTAAGTAATATTCCAGGAAATACGCTGCCGCTTGTTAAAAAGGATAGGACCCCAGAGATGCCTTTAAATATGCCTGTAAAGTGAGAGGTGCCAAGAGAAAGATAATATGGCTGATTATAGTTATTTACCTTACATTTTCATTCGCCCTTAACTGGGTGTAATTTAGGGGCATGAAATCTCTTATTGGAAGTGTATTTGCATTAAACAGCTCTAAGCAACCATGAAAGTGCAGAAGCTGAAAAATTGACAGACTGGGTTCCTAGAATCCCAAAGTAGCATTTTTGTAATAGGCATACAAACAAATCAAATAAACATGTTTTGCTTCAACGATTTAAAGAATATGGTCTTTGGAGTAATTTGTCTTTTTATTTTTTTTTTCTAAACTATCATTTCTAACCTTTTCATTGCCTATCTCTAGTTTGCAGCTCCTCCTAACAATCTGCAGCAATTTCCAACCCAGCTGTTGTGGTTGCACAGCGTTGTGCCTTTGTTTAGATTTCCATGAGCTATCAAACCCGACTATAAAGGGGATTACCTGGCTGGTGATGTTGTTTTTCAGGTCTGCACTTTTTAAGAAATAATTGTTTCACAGTGGCTTTAAAAAATAAAAATAATAATCAAAGGAAAAACTCTGAAAATCAAACTCTGTGGTTGGATGGGGTTCAGTCGTGCAAGTAGATGCCTTCTCATAATCCCCCTCGCTTTCCTTGCAGAGGATCATAAATTGTAATCAACCGTAAGAGTAGTGGATGTTTTTAATCAGCTCATGCTTCTGTAGGAAGACTTAAGTTTTCCTGTGTGCTATTTTAGAATGCAACTGTGCACTGTTAAACAGGTATCCCCTTTTGTCTTCTGCCTCTGCCTCATAGCAGTTGGTCAGATATTTCATATTCCTTTCCTCTCCCATGAGGCAATTTGTTTAACTGAAGCTTGTGAAATGTTGTGATCTTTGTGTGAATGGAGTTATTGAAGTGAGAAGCATTAACAGTGTTTATTTTGGTGGATTGCGGAATGACTGAAGAAAAACTGGTAAAACTTGCTTTCTATATATACAATAGGCTAATAACAAACTTGGTGCATGTTGAAGAATGCAGGTGTCTGAATCTGTTACAGTATGTGATTCCCATGTCATGCTGTGCTGAATGTCTTCTAACAATGTTACCGAAATATATCTCCAATACTCACATTGGAGTTTTTCTTAAGTTGTGGGTGTTAGGTGGAAGTTGGTGTCTGCCTTGCTCTGCTCAGTTTTGTCAGTTGTCAGTTTTGGTTTTCATTTTGCAAACAGTACACTTTAATTAAGGCTCGTCACTTGAGAGCTGATGGAGACATTACAGTAAATGTATTCATCTGCAGGATGTGAATTTGACTTAGAAATCCTCTCTGTTGTAGGGTGGCTGATAATATCCCTTCAAAGTTCTTTTTTGTTTCCTGGAAAAGTGCTGTTCCCTGTCTTGTGCTGCTGTCACTGGTACAGGGCGGCAGTGTTCACCTAAAGGGCCACAATATGTTGCTTTTGGCAACATGCAAGCACAAATAACGGATAAGAAAATCCCAAAACGTGTGTATATATGTTTAGCTCAGAGCATGTCTGCATGGGATCTTCTTTTTCCGTTTATTCTTTTGACACAGTTTCAGAGGTGGCTTATTGATTATACTGGAAAGATTAAGAAATCTCTCTCCCTGAATTAAATTTGTTAGCCTCCATAAGGGCTTTGACCAAACAGGCAGTGAACTGTCTAATACACTAAGTTTAAAACAAACAAACAACAATAACAAAAAAAAAAAAAGTTTGCTAAAAAACAGGCTTTGGTTGACCTCTCCCCTGTGCACATCAAGGGGAAGGGTTGCTGCACTGCTCTCCCTGCAGAGGTGGCAGGGGTACACGCGGGCTGGGCTGCCTGGTCCTCCAGCCGCTGCAGCAGAAGGCCACCGGGCTGAGCAGTGTGCAGCGCCCCGGCTGGGCCATCTGCGAGGTGGCGGGTGACAAACATGCGCCGATGATAGGTACAAGCATCCTTGACCTGCCTTAATTTTTCTAACTGGACCTGTAACTGTTGGAAAGCTAGATAAATTCAGTATGAAAGAAGTCAGAGATATAGCAAGGGTCTAAAAGAAAATGCATTTTAGAAAGATTTTTTGTTGTTTAATTAATAGGGATTTTGTTGTCAGGCTAAAACAGACTAAAAATAAACAGCTGTATAGTACTTCATTAAGCTGCCTGCTTGGAGTGATTTTCCCATTGATTAGTCTCAGGGCTAATGCTGGTTCATTCCTCATTTCACTGCTAATTAACATCAGCTCTGCTCCTGACCACTTGACCGCACTCTCTCTGTGAACATGTGCTGGTCTGGCAAGTGATAACTGCTCCCTCCTTCTTAAAGGCAGAATTAAGGCAGAAAAAAGCTATCAAGCATAGATCTCTGGCTGCTCCTACTGTAAGAAGAGCAAACTAAAACCGTATTGGCCTGCACGAAGGGTAATAAACATAGTTTACAGAGCACAGGAGTTTGATTGAGAAACTATGTAAATACAGATGATGAGCTCCAGCTGCTGTATGAATTGACGGGCTCGGCTCGGCTCGTGGCGGCAGAGTTGATTCAGGCTCTTCTGAGATGCCAGTGGTGTGGATGACCTGACCCAGGGGCTCCCAGCCACTGGCTTTAGGGAGCGGGCTGCTCTGAACGAGTGCACTCGCTCGCCCCCGAGGGCCTGCAATGCTCTCATAGCCTGAATCACAAAACGCATTGGCAGTGGGTGCGGCAGGAGCAGGAAGCAGAATGCTGTGGTTCTGGCTCTGTCAGGCTGCTTCCTTGCGATTGGAATATAGATGAAAATAGGGGGATGAAACACTAGAATTGGCATGGATGCGCTCTGAGAAAATCTCTAACAACTTTAATGAAATTAGCAGCCTCTGTTCTGGGTGAAAGGTCAATTTTTCCATAAAACCCAAGTAAACTGGCATTTTGGAAAACATATACTAAACTTGGCACGGAATAAATAATGTTATCCCAAAGTCTTGGTTCAATTCCAGATCATAGCATTTTCTTTTAATTGAATTGGATATTGCATTTCATTTTCAGAAAGCTTTTTTTTTTTTTTTTTTTTTAATTCCTACATTTTGAAGCATTCATATCTCAGAACTAATCAGAAACTCAGCCTTACACAAATCTATCAATCAGGAACAGTCACTGGAGGGAGAGCTTGCCTGGGTGATAATCCTTTTTTACCTACTTTTGAGCAGAATCCTAATTCACTTGTTCATCAATTATATGTATTTTACATATTTCCACCATTAAATTAATGGATTTAGGGTTCAGTCCTGCAAACGCTTCTGCATGTGAGTAACTTCATTCATGCAAGCAAACAGCTCATGTGAGTAAAGTTAACCATGTGAGATATTGGTAGGATAAAGCTTTACAGTAGCTGTGTGTATCCTCACACAACAACTACAACAAAAAATCTTAAAATGTTTTTCTTTTGTATCACAACCAGTACAGTTACTGCTAAACTCATTCCTATGCTTAAGACCATAAATAACCAGTTCGGATCTGGAAGGACTCCCAGTTCAGTCCTGCTTACTTGCTTGTGTTGTGTGGCATCCTTGGATAGTCCTGGAATTGGCCTCAGGGCAGAGATAGCACTGTAGGAAATCCTGTGTTGCTGTCAACTGTCTGTAGAAAAGGCTAAAACCATATTGTACTGTAGGCTTGATCCAGTTGGAAAAAGGAAGTGGAATTTTGCTTCCTGTTCCCAGGACACATCCAGCATCTCCTCTTCCTAAAAAGGTGCCTATGATATTTATAACTTTTCTTATGATACTTCCACTTCCAGCCCCGGTCAGAAGCAAAATGAAACAGCAAATAAATGTTTACATTAATAATAAAACACTCCAAGGATCTTGAATCTTTTAGAACTGTAAGGAGTTCTGCCTGGGGCAGCATTTTGGTCCATCTTTTGCTTTTGGTAGGTCAGTAAGTGTGCTCTGCCGCTTGTGTTCACTTATTTCATATTTTGCATCACAGGCTTAGGCAAAGTGGTAAATATATGAATGCGGGGGTATTTTCTATTTTTTTTTTCTCTCTCTGCTTTTTCATTCAAAAGGTGTAGAAGGAAGGAACTAAGAGTTTTAAAAACCCTTATGAAGGTGGCATATTCTAAATAAGATTTTAGGGGAGGCTGGCCTGCATGATGGAGCGTCTTTGATCCTCAGCGGAGGGACTATTTCAAATGGAAACCTTGTGACATAGATGCTCCTGGCCTTGTTACCCTCTCTGCTTATGAAGGACTCCTTGAGCAGTCAGAGTTGAACGTTAGCGTGGAGGCCTCAGTCATTGGACCTGGAAGTTGGCATATTGTATTAACGAGCCTTGGATGCCTTCTTGTTTCATTACAGGCTAGAGTTTGGTGAAGAAAGTATGATTAGTAACTTTTATAAACCTCTGGATGGACAGACTCTCAAAGGAGAGGAATAATACAGTTGTGGTATTACAAGTCAGCAGCATATTAAACATTTTTTTCCTTAGGAAAGGATTTCTTGTAGAGGTCCCGGAGAAAAATAAGTTTCATTAGTCGAGCGTCGAACAGAGATAGAGCAACAGGATTGATTGTTATAAGCCTCTCCTTTTTACCGAAATCCATTACTTTCTGAGCTATTAAGTGATGAAAGGGATTAAGAGAATAAAAAAATATAAGCGGGACTGTATTCGTAAATCTAATAAAGTTGATAACAGTAGAGCATTTTGTGGAATTTGCATGTGAATTTATAACATCCTAATCCATCGGCAGGCAGCGTAGCACTGCAGAGGAAAGGGGCTGCAGCATGCATACAGGATAAAAAATGCAAGAGCAGGATTTCTAGCCAAGAAGCTTTTTTTTCCCTTCTTTTTTTTTTTTCCTTCCCCCATATGGATATCCATATGTTTTATCACAGACTCCATACTTTCGGTGCCAGGATCCATATGTTTAACTTTTGCTCAAATAAAAGACTAAAATCATTCTTCATTATCACTTTCTTCCTAGCTGGTGTCTTTGTAGACATAACCAAATGTGAAGCTAGATGTTTGAGGCATCTTCAGATAGGATGCAGTTGGATCTCATTAGAGGTATTTAGAACCAGTACCTGGGGAGTTCAAGGGCTGGATCATCTTCTGAGTATAATGCCCCTTGACAGTACTTAAGCAATGCATGGGGTGCCATCACCTGATTGCAAAGTCCTGGTGAAGTTTTTTTTTTTTCCCCTATAAGAGAAGAGCTCCTTTGGGAACAACGGTGAGATTTTTCTTTAGGTGTGTGTGATGCAGGCAGATGACGTGACTGAGCTTAATTTCACCTCTGCCTTTTCTGCCTGCCCGGTGCCTGCAGTTGGTAGAACAGCGGCAGAATTTAGAAGTGCTGATATGGAGAATTTGGGGGTCGCCTGTAAGGATAGTGCATCACCATCTCCTTGATGTGACCCAGTCTTCTCTGTGCCAAGCAGACATAGCTCACTGAACATTGTGCCTCATAAGTTTTTAATTTTCGCTTTATTTTTTTCCTTTTTGATGGAGATGTTAATATAATGCTTGTGAAGGTGTAAAGTGTAACTCAGTATCCATGGTCAGACCCTTGGAATAGGTACTAGATAACCATCAATAATGGTCAGATCCTATCTTCATTTGGTCCAGTCCATAACGTCTTTGCTGGGATAGCATGCAATAGCAATGCAGCTGTAGTGTGTGCATTTGCTGCACTTTGTAGATTGATTGCCTACCAGCAGGTTCTGACTGTCTCATGACTATGGCCTTTATAACTTGCAGAATGTGATTTTTGAGTACAAGAAAATTAGGGTAGTCATAATTGCAAGCATTATAGTGCACAGTTTCAAAATAAAGGCAGCAATCTGAATATATTATTCAGTTCCCACGTCTTGCTCATGAAATGCAACCCTGTGGTAGATTTAGAGTTGTGCTTTATCCTACAATAATAGAAATTTTTGTGAAAGTTTAATAACCATAGTACAGCAGAGCTGTGTGATCTTTCACATGAAAGAAAGAAAAGGCAACTACCTTCTCTGCATAAACCAAGCAGTGGCATCTTGACTTCAGAGAGGAGGCAATAAATGTCAGAAGAACTCCACAAAAGCAGCTATATCTCAGACTCATTAAATCAATTTTCAGGCTAACCCCACTTGTATCAGAGACTAAAGCAAAACTTGCCACTGATAATATCAGGAGCCATGTCTGCTTTGAATGCTATCTGTACAGAAGCTAAATAGAAATGTAACTTTTTTCTTTTGAGATTTAATTGTAAAAGTTACCATCTGTTTGGAGGTTTGCATTCCAGTGGAAACAGCCCAACTTTCTCAGCTGTACCTTTCCTTCCCGGGGCTGTGGCTCTGGCCAGGCCAATGGCAGGCTGGCAATGAGTTGCCGGTTGTGAGCTACCTATTGGGTCTTGATGGGTAGCCCAATGAGGCCCTGCTCAAAAGGGGCAGCTCACACAGCGTGCCCCAGACTTGGTGACCTTTGGCATGTGGCCATTCCTGGGCATGATGGTCAGATGTTCCGGTTCAGCCTCCCCTAGCTGTCTGACCTGCATGTGCATCTTAGCCATGTCCATTGAAGGCCTTGGTGTGAGGAACTGGTGTTTTGACCCACAAGTTGGCAAGAGGTTGGTGGTCACCTGCTTGCTGTATCCCTGTTGGAAGAGTAGGCACAAAATATTACACGCAGCACAAGTTGGTTGTCTGGAGAAGTTATAAGCAACGCCTTTCCTCCTCTCACAAATGATTGCAGTGTAAAAATGCTGTACTTCTTTCACACACACACACACACACACACACACAGAGCATTCAAATACCAGATTGAGCTTATTTTAAGATTCCTCAGGGCAGTGGCACTGCATTCCTTCCACTCTTCTATTCCCTACCGCATTACCTCACTGCATCAGCACTTGTTCTCCCGCTGATGGCATCCAGTTTCCATTCCATTCACAGTGGCCAAGGATCATATCTCTGATCCACTTAGAAACACAATGATCTGTACCCCTGAGAATGCAAACGCTTTCTCAGTCAAATCTATTGATCTACAGGGCTCTATTTCTGGCTTTCCATTCACTCACTTAGTGTTTGGGATGATGGGTATTCTTTCTGGGGAAAGAGTTAACTTGGTTACTAGGAAATCTGCAAAGAATGCTTCTGCAGAATCCAAAGATAGACATGATCTCTTGTACATGCTTCTGTGTGTACAAATTCTGCACTTAACTGAGCAAAATTAAAACCCCCCAGCCGGCTTCACACCAAGCTCTGTGACAATGATAGACTGAGTGTGCTATTGTATTCTTATTCCAAGCTGATTCATTGAGGGAGCTGATGTGAAGCTGAAACAGGCAAACACAGACTGACTTCTGCAAGGGAGGAGGAAAGCAGATTGCACACAGTCTCCAGACTGGGGAATTTATAGTCTGAAAAGATGAGACCAACAGGCAAGGGCATTGGATGTGCAGGATGAAGTGGCTTGCAAAACATGCAAAATTAGTGACAGTGCTTTGGTGGAAGACAGACTGTCTTGAGATGGTTGCTGCCCAAACAGCCTAAATCATGAGATGATATAACTTGCTGCAAAAGGGCTTGACTGTGGGTTCACTGAACTACGCAGGTAAGTCTCCTGCACTTCAGCCGTGCTGTCTTAAGCTCTGAGGAGGCTCCTCATGGTTGTTTAGTTGTCAACAAAAGCAGAAATTTGTAGGGCTGAATATTCCAGCCTCTCCACCTAGGTTGTGGATTGAGATGGTCTCCTACAGGAGGCTAAACATGTTTCACATGGTCCTCAGGAAGTGCCCATCTGTGATCACAAACAGTACAGACCATAGGTCAAGTACACCTATGTGTCTGACTTTGGTGGTGTTCAGAGATGTCCACTGTTGCTCCAGAACGACATTCTGTTTCTTAAAATATGGGATTTTAAGGATCTTTGGGTATTGTTCATCATCAACCTTGAACTCATGCTTCAGAGAAATCCAGGCACCACAATGTTGGGTGAGACATGCCTGAGTTGATTTAATTATCCAGACCTTAAACAATTTTGAAAATATTATCTGCAGTTCATGCCTTCTAGGTTCCACCTGAGTACCCTGTTGTCTATACTTGTACATTTTCCTGTGTGTTTCTTATACAGATGTTTAATAACCACTTGGTCTAAGATTTTTATTACTCAGCACTTAGACAACTGGGTGCATAGTAGCTAATCCACTTTGGTCTTGATTGTGTCACTTGCTCTGTCACAGAAGGTGTTGCCCATCCCTCACAGCACAGTATTCACTCTGATGGCTGATGTACTTATGTATGACAAACAGGCAGGAATGGGAAGGGTCCCAAGTAAAATAGTTCCAGGGGCAATTATACATAATGATGATCTTTCTTAGTATGTCTATGAAGAATACTGATGTGTGAGAGGGTTTGACTTCCTAAGCACTATTAAATCTTTATACATCGATTTACTCTGAAGCTAAACAGGTATTGGTTCCCAATGCACAGCATTAGTATACAGTCTATGGTGAGCTACCTTACTTCACAACAGGTAATAAGAAATAACTGGTGTGTTTTATATCTTTTTCATGTAGACAAATCATTTAGCTATTCAGCATATTTGTCAGCACTCCCAAATTTGGGGATTGGGGGGGGTGGGGGGCGGGCTTCAAGAAATTTCTGTCCTAATCAAAAAATGCAGGAAGAATAGTGTGAAAATATGAATACTATGGAATTAACATGCAATGTCTCAGGATTTTTCCATTACCTCTATACAGTAATAATTTAATGTTCTAAAACTCTAGATATGTAATAGTGCATGGATGATCCTTCCCTTGCTACAGGTGTGAAATGGACTTGTGCACATATCCACACAGGTGAAACCTTCTCTTTCCAGCAAGTCCCAACCACTGATAATCTCTGCAGAAGCCAGAGGGAGGGAGTGGGTGTCTCTTTGGAAAGTGCTGGAGTTACTTGCCGAAAGCTATGCAGACCAGTCTTTGATAAATCCGGTCCTCTTGACTAAGTCCTGTACCTTAGCTGCCTTCTCCCAGCGAGTGACATGGATTGTAAATTGTTGGCATAAAATAAGAAAGACTAATTACTTTGACGACTTTGTTTATTTTGCTTTTCATTCTTTACTCCTAACGCACCATTCACTAATGCCTTTCACCATGAAAGAACTGAACTCTTCCCCTCTCCCTGCCTTTTCTGTACGTGCATGCAGCACATGCGTGTATGCAGTACCAGTTGGTCTCACTAGAAGAAAGTGTCTTCTCCAGCAGATTATCGTGTGCCTGTCACCAAAGTGTTTGTGTGGTTCGGGGCAGTGGCTTAATATGATTTCATCTTCTCAAGCCTTCCCCTTCCACGCCTCCCTCTCCCAGTTCCAAGTAAAGAACTTCAGAGGGCAAATGGGCTGCTGTTGGGAGGCATGTAGCTACTGTTGTGTTATGGGGTTTTGTTTTGTTATTTTGCCAGCTACTTGACATTGTTTTACAGCTGGACTGTGTGGCTATTTCCAAACAGCTCAGCTAATTCTGTTGTCCTTTTTTATCAAGGAAATTCTTGAGAAACCACAATAAAGCAGCTGTAACCCTGGTGATGCTTACAACTGCAGCCAAAAATAGAAATTGGTGCTTCATGCATTTTCTTAATGAGGGTATGGGGTTTTTTTTTCAGTGTGGTCCTTGACACCTAGCCAAGTTAGGGCTTGGCTCTAAATGCTTAGTGCAAGTTTTATAAATAGCCCTAGATAGATGGGCGCTGCTTTTCCCAGCGGCGTGCCCTCTCCTGGCTGGGCTTTCCAGGGCTGCACAGGGCAGCTGCTGTCTTGGGACAGGACAGAACGTTTGCAATGAACCTCTCAGGCCACAACTGCCAAGAATGCCAAATGCTCCACAGGAGATGTGTATTGCCTTGGGTTCTTCTTGGCTTGTCAGAGGAGGCTCAGCATCTTTGCAGGATTGGGCCTGTAGGGTTTTGATATTAATAACTGCACTCATGTTCATTTTGCTTACAGACAGAATTTATTTGGCTTTCAACCATCAGTGGAAATGGCGCTATAACTGGATTTTTATGCTCTGCCTGTACAAATAGAAAACCTTCAGTTTATTTGCCAACTCAAATAAGAGCTTACGGATGTAGGGTTTTGTTTTTATCTGTGGCATAGAACATGGCCAGTAATGGATATGAAATGGCTCTGTGCTGGGATTTCATAATGTTCCCACAGGCAGGAGAGAGAGAGAGATATAAGGGAAGATGAATTAAAACTTTCCTAAAGTTCAGTCAACAAACTAAGAAGTGCAGACATACTGATTTATAAAGATACTATAACTTTTAAACATGTACTTTCAATCTGAAGGACTGCAGTAGGGATTTAAAATATGACTATTTAATTTTTTAAAATTACATAAATTAAGTGAACAGCCCATTAATGGGATGCCATCAGGATCACATGGCTGATTCAGTTCAAGTTATATTATCTTGCTGGCCAGATTTGAATAAGAATTAAGAAATTACTATTCAAAGTAGTATGGGACATTGATCCTCATTCACAATGAAATCTGTCACCATAACTACCTGGAATTCCTCTGCTTTCACAGAGGTGTTCCACTGAATCTTCTTTATGGAGCAACTAGAAGGGAACTGTATTAGTCAGAGTAAAAAAGCTGCTAATTAGTTGTTCTGCCTACATGTTAAATGAAATCTTGTTCTGCAGAGAGCTCGCAGAAAAGCAGTGAGACATGTCTAATGAATGGTAACCCAGATCCAATAGGCAGCAACCTTCCTCCAGCTGGTCCATCGCTTGACTCAAGGTTCACTTGAGGAGCTATTTATTGACCCTAGCAAGCGGAGTCTGCCTTTTGTTTAGCGGCTGATGCTTCATATTCGATCTTGGCAGATCAGAGCGTGTGCCTTAAGGTTAACCAAGCTGAGTGATGCACTTTAAGAGTACATTGTTCTCAGTTGTACATCTCCTCAGTTCAGTAGAACCTCTAGTAACCCAAACTACCGATTAGGTACAACTGTTTAATTATGTTTTACAGTTTTACAAACATTTGAGAACACCTGAAAATATCAACTTAGTTTAGTGCTACTTTGTCAAGAACATGTGAAGAGTAAAACAACTGCTAAGAATGGGTAAGAAAACTTGAGATATGGTTTAGACAAACCAAGCCAACATTATTCATCTTAACTATGTTCAGTTTATTTTATATCAATTAATTTTACCAAGCAACAGCATTTTTACTTGACTATTACTGCAGTGCATTTCAAGTCTAATTTCCATGATAATTAAAATGTGAATATCAGAATCTAGTTTTGCTTTTCCACTGTTTTTCTCCAATTTAACTTCCTTGACTTGCTGCTAATTTACACTGGCATAAATGTGAGAATATCAGGCTCAGCATTTCAGCATGTTGAGATCAAAACCTTTTAAAACCTTTTACTGACAGAGAACACTTGGAATGGCAGATGCTGAGTATTTGCATTGTTAAGCATTTACAAAATGTTATAGTTGTATGTAAATCCTAAAATGAACCCCACTAGATAAGCTATACATCACACATCAACTAAAATTAGCATTCTGGAATTTGCAGCACAGTGAAGGAATGGCAATAGATGGTCACAAATGTTTGCATTGCTCACCTTTACCTTGATGTTTTGTAAATAGATGCATATGTCTGATGCAACACAAATTTTTCCCTTGAGAAGACTGGCAAAAATTTACTCATGTTAACTTTCCATGAAATCCTTTCCCCACCTCCTGTAATGCCACAAATTACTGTTATAGGCTTTTCCCCCTATTTTTGCTCATAATGAGTACCTACTCATGAGTATGATAGCATGCAGTAATGTCAATGTGAATGTCTGTTTCAATAATAACGTCATTATTCCTACAAAATAAATTACAGAACGGTTTGGGTTGGAAGGGGCCTTAAAGCCCATCCAGTTCCAACCCCACTCCAGGGACACCTCCCACTAGACCAGGCTGCCCAGGGCCCCATCCAGCCTGGCCTTGAACACATGCAGGGGTGGGATGCCCACTGCTTCTCTGGGCAGTCTGTTCCAGTACCTCACCACCCTCTGAGTAAAGAATTTCTTTTTAATGTTTAATCAATTCTTACCCTCTTTTAGTTTAAAGCCATTACCCCTTGTGCTGTCACTGCACACCTTTGTAAAAAGCCCATCCCCACCTTTCTTATAGGCTCTGCTTAAGTACTGGAGGGTTGTGGTGAGGTTTCCTCAGCACCTTGTGTTCTCCAGGCTGAACAACCTCAGCTCCCTCACCTCCCCTTTGTAGGAGAGGTGCTCCAGCCCTCTGATCATCATCATGGCTCTCCTCTGGACAAACTCCAGCAGCTCCATGTCTTTGTTGTGCTGGGGGTCCCAGGCTTGGGAACAGTACTCCAGGTGTGGCTCCCTTCTATGCCCTTGTGAGGCCCCAATCACTTCCCTCCACCTGCTGATCATGTTGCTTTTGATGCAGCCCAGGTTACAGTTGGCTTTCTTGGCTTCAAGTGCACACTGCTGGCTCATGATGAGTTTCTCATCCGCCAGCAGCCCCAAGTTCTTCTCCTCAGGGCTGCTCACAATCCGCTCATCTCCCGGCTTGTGCTTGAGTATGTTATGGAGTTGAGCATTCTACCACCCATAGTAGTTACCTATTTTCTTAGGAAATAAAGCTTTTTTTTTTTTTTCTCTTTGATAGCTTTCTTGTGTGTCTCTTCACTGCCAGCATCTTACCAGCAATGAAATGCAGAAGTATGTTATCATAGCTTTTATAGCCATGACTAGAATCAGAAGAGCCTAAAACCTCCGAGGAAAGACTGGGCTATTAAGATTTGCATAAAATTTTCAGTCCCAGCTGGTACAGAGAAATTTTCAGAGAAGCAGCTAGTGATGATCCAAATTCTAAACCTTCTGCTTTAGCTGCTGTGCTGAAATTGTTCTTAAATAATGTTTTTTCAAGCACAATACTTGACTAATTTGAACTACAGACACTTCATTTCAGAAGGTTACTTTGTACTAGGTTCTGGTTTTGACATTCAAGCCCCAGGTCTGTGGAAGGTCATAGATAAGGATGCCAACAGGGCTCTGCTCTGCTATCTTCAGGTGATAACAAGAGGGATTTTATACCATGAAAACTCTGAGTTTCCTAGTGGAACATGAACTACAGCCATAG
This sequence comes from Alectura lathami, assembly GCA_013399715.1. Lineage (NCBI taxonomy): Eukaryota > Metazoa > Chordata > Aves > Galliformes > Megapodiidae > Alectura > Alectura lathami. The sequence continues at coordinate 59,734 of VXAV01008672.1, forward strand.
ATATGTCATTCAAAACACACACGTGTATTACTCATCACTCTTGTAATGATTAAGATGTAAACACAAGCTTGAATTCTGCTTCATCGGCTGCTGCAGAATTGTTAGGTGCCGTGCTGGCTGTATGCTGGTATTGGTGTCTGTTTTGTGGTGGGACATAGATCTGGAAGTCCATTTAAAAAAAATAAATATATTTTTTTTTGGGGGGGAAGGAAGCAAACTGAGAAGGATTGTGTGGAATATGGCTATAAGCACAGCATACAGGGTTTTTTGTGTGTTTTTTTTTTTTCTTTTTTTGGTGAATGTAAATGTTAACTAGAAGAAACAAAATGTAAATTTAATCGAGCTGGTCCTCTGACAGCAGCCTGATGTATATTTTTTAAGGATGTTGAAGTGTTATTGTTTGTAGTGCGGTAGCAACTAGAGACTTCTGTCCCTTTGTTCTAAGCAAAATGCAAGCATATATCAAAATGACAGTTCTTACCGTACAGTGACTCAGCTGAGACTGATTTTAAAAGCTTTTCTGAAATTCCTATAGTTTTCTGCTCTGTTGTTTCTTCTTTAAAGATTTCGGTTTTCAGTGGCTTTGAACACCCCTCACCCTGTCTGAAGAGGTTTGTTCATCCAGTCAAGGAAGTGAGGCCTTCTCTGTGTTTTATGTGGTTAATGGCAATTAACCAACAGCATTTGGAATGGCTTTGTTTTGCAGGTAAATAAAATGTATTTAAATATGTAAACCAACCAGAATAAAACCAAATAAAACTAAGGAGGTAAATACCAAAGACCAGGGACAAATTACTTCAGGCAGTTGTATGTCTGGGGGGATGTTATGCAAACAAACCACTTAGAAGCTGGCTGGCAAGCCTTCTGCTTAGGTGTCAGACAGTTTTTTTTAAATGTTCTCGTTACCTGCCTCTCATCTTAATTTTGCCTGTCTAATGGAAATATTAAATGAGCTTGTATGACACCAGGTTGGAAAACATATGCGGCTCCCAAATTCTGAAGCCTACTGTGGTGTGTGGAGCAAGAGAAATATCCTGTCTCCAGTGCCAGGAAACATAAAGGCAATTTTCCTGGATCAAAAATGAGTACCTAAGCAAGATGCTTCTTACTTATTTTGATTCTTTTTCCTTTGAACACGTGTATAAATGCCTTTGTGTGTGAAGCCCCATGTTCATACAACTGCGGTGATCTGATCAAAGTTCCCATTACGACGCTCTCCTTTGAAAAAGCATTGTAAGCTACACTTGTTTTGTTTACTGCCAAGCTGTGTTGGATCATGCAGCTATGGAGAAGAAAGAAAATAATTGCAACTTTGCTTTGCGCTTACATCTCTTCTGTTGTTCTGAGTTGCGGTTCAAGAAAGTAGTGGGGATGTGCGCTGTTCAGAAAAGCACGTGAGGCTGTGCCCCTCTTCGGTTCTGCTTAGCACAAGCTGAAGCATTGCCTAAACTCCTGACCCTTTCTTGAAGGAGCACCGGTTGTGAGGGAAGTTGGGGCAGGGAGAGGCTTGAAACCACCTCCCCATCCACCTTATGTTTGCTGAGTGATTGAGCAATGACATGGGGGCCAGCGGCAACACGGAGCATGGCAGGGCTTCCAGCGCATTGCTGCTGCTGCTGGCACTAAGGGGGACAAGAACTGCCCACAGTGTGCCTTCCTTTGCCACGTCTGCATTAATGCAGTGCTGTAGTGGCAGCTGTCCTTTTTAAACAGCTTTAGTTTCCCTTTTTTTTTTTTTTTCCCCCCTCCTGTAGAGTAAGCTGACCAGATTTGCAGTTTATAAAACTGGGACAGCCTAGCAGGGGATGGGGTTGTCCACAAAGCATCTTCAGGGGATAATGATATCAGTAATAGAACGACTGCCACGACAATTGCAGAGAGAGGTGAATTGCAGTGTGTGTACATACATGCAGTAAACAGTTCTCTTAAAGTGAGATGAGGAAATAGCTTCCAGGTTCTGCACTGGTTTTGCTGGAGCTGTGGTGAGCCGTTTGCTGAACAGCTGAACTCCGGCCCATGTGCTCCTGTAAACTCTTCACCTCAGTGTTATTTGGAGAGGAAGAGGACTACAGGAATTGCTTAAATAAATAAACAGAGCTTGCAAGGATTCTTTTAAGCTCTAGCTGCTCGAATTTTCAGTTAGAAGTAAAATATTGTGGATAACAAAAAGCAACTGCTCGCACCCAAGCAGTGTTTTTCTTCTCGCACCATGTCACACTCTTTGTACTAGGCACCCAAGGGCGGCTCCTCCGATTTCCTCACTCTCATCTGGTCCAACAGAGCCAGCACTTGTTGACTTTGGGGGCACGCTGTGGAGCTGGCTGTTTTCTCTGGCGTTTCCTGATGTCATGTTAGTGGGGTGCAGCAGGGTAAGGCGAAGTGGTGGCACTGCAGGCTTCTGAAGCTCTGTTAGCATAGCTGGGGGAAGAGCGGCGACTGCTGCACAGAACATCAGCTTGGTTTGTACGCTCACCTCAAGTTTTGCAGGGCAAGAGTTCTATGGTTTTTATTCCTGTGTATTATAAACTGATCTACAAAGAAAATGAAGTGCAATTTGAAACGATCTTTGTTTCTTCTGTTCCATCGAGGCCTTAAGGGCAAAGAACAGCAAACAGCTCAGGGTGATGTTTGAATACCAGCCTTGTTTAAAAATCTTTAGTTCAACAAAGCAGTATTTACTTGTTGCTGGTGGGACAACTGATGCTCAGCTACCCTACCTGCTTTGTGCTCTTCCAAGGGGCACTGTGACAGTAAGATGTAAAAACATCTTCATGTAGAAGGGTCGGGTTACCTGGGAAAGATTGTAATAGCAAAGCTGTCAGATTTTCGCTTTTTCTTCAGTATTTGAAGCTGCAGAGATTCTTGATAAAACCCTATTTGAGTTATTCTGTCACAATTAATGTTTTAAGTAGTCAAATACAGATAATCTTAGCTGTCTCATAGCAAATGTCATAAAGAGGTAAACCATTTAATCTGTGCTTTTTAAGCAACTCTTGTAAAAAGAAATACTAAAGGCACAAGAAGTTAGTGGCAGATACCTTTTCCAACTCTTTTAATATGTTGATAAGACCAAATTTACATGAGGGGAAGCTGGGACCATAAGTCAGATTTTTTTTTTCCTTTTAAATATATAGACTGTAAACTAATAAAAGCAGGAGAAAGACTGTATTTGTTAAAAGCCTCTGATATTTTGAAAGTGATATATATCATTGCATTTCTTAGCTTTAATTTGTATCTAAACAACTTAAGGACAAAAATTAGACCATCTATTTTGTGTACACGCACAATTATTTATTTACCCCCACACATCTGTGTGTGTGTATATAAACATGTACCCTATGCATGGGCTTTTAGAATGCTCCTCAGCCATTGTTATTATTATAATTTTTTCAAACTCCTAGGTTTCAGTGTTTGACCCCCTACTTCAAAAAACAAGAGATTGAGCAGGACCCATTATTTTGACATCAAATGCAAGCCCTAAACTGTTGCTAGGATACAGAATGTGGCACCATAATATTGCCTTGTTGTAAGGTTATATTGTCTTAAGTGTGGGGAGCAGGCCGTATTATAAATCTAAGTAAGCTGATAGAAGAGATAACAATTGCTGCTCTTATGCTAATTAAAAGGAGGGGAATGTGTATGAAACAATTCGCTCATATACTCTGGTTTTATTTGGACAATAAGCGAAGCACTATCAATAAGCAATTTCATTACAGTCAGTATGGGTTTTGTCTACTTTCAGTTTCCATCTGCATTCATTTAGAGTAACTCCATGGGTTTATTATTGATTGACACCAGTTAAGCAATGCCAAAATTTGGCTGTGATGTCAGACATCTTCATTTTCTCTCTTTGTTTTTATTTTGTGATCATATTAATTGAAAGTGTGTGAGTCGGCTTCTAATTTCAGTAGTATCAATTCAGGGCTGTTGCCTTTCCATTTGTATAGGGCTCAAATGAGCTGCGAACTTCATATATTGTGAACAGAAAAAATTGTTTGCCTTTGATTTTTGTTGTAGACTTGGGAGTTGTGCAATTGTCTTAGATGTTAGTGTCTAAATAAGCCAAAGCCAGTGCATGTGTGGCCATATGAAAAAGAAGCAGATATTTTTATTACTTACTTGGTTTGCCTTTTCAGGGGGAAAAATAAACAAAACCAGCAAAATGGAGTGGGCTTTCTTGCATGTTTTTTAAATCAAGCTGTGTCAGGGAATGGCAGTGGTTTTTGTGCAGCCCCTACGTGCAATTGCCAGTTGTAAAGCATCAGGCTTACATGGAGTGGAAGTCTGCACTCTACTGTAGAGCCAAAGTCTCCATCAGAGAGAAAATGAAGAACGGCCTTTGACTGTCTGTCATGGGCAGGAGGAGAAAGGATGGTAGAAAGGGGTAGGTGGTGGTGGCACATGAGCATATATGCAGCCAGGGTCAGGTTGCCCACTAAGCACCCAGAGGTTCAGATCAGCACAGCAGCATGCTCACCTATGGAAATTACCTGGTAATTCTTGGCTTCTCCACCAGTGTTGTGGCAGATGGATCATTGGCTGCTCCATGTGTCTTGTCAAGATGCAAAAGGACCATTTACTGTGCTTAACGTGTTTGTCCATACCATAAATACAAAGTCGAAGGGACATTCTTGCTGTTACCTCAGAAAAGTAGTACAACTTACAGAAGAATGATAGTAATTGCATTCCTTGGGGCCAAAACAGCATATATTTGGATGGACTGTGACCAACCAAATCATGGAGGTCTAACCAGAGCTATTGAAGAGATTAATGCCTTGGCACAGAGCAAGGCAATGTGAGCTTTCCTGCTCTGGGAAGTAGTGGAGCTACTGAAGGTTGGGCTGCAGTGCTCCTGTGAGCAGCTGCATAGACAGCTGCCAACAGTGGTGGGCAACACCACCCTAAAGCAGTACAGCTGCTGCCAGCAGGTTTCTCTGTTCCTGCTCCTACAGCCACAGAGGTGCACCCAGTTTGGGAAATGCTGCAGGCTTTCTTCATTGTGTTGCCACAACAAGAAGTTTCCTTCCTTGGGAGGTAACAGGCAAAGATCACATGCTCAGTGTTCGCATAGTTCAACCCCTTGATTAATGGCTAAGAAGATATTTCCTGTCCAACTCATTGACTAATAGGGATAGCAGTTCTGAACAGCTGGTTTGGGCTGCATAGATGTGTTCTTCTTTGCGTTCTTTGATGGCAATTATTTTAGTGTCATTTTAGTTGAATGTTGAGTCCCTTCAATACCTATTTAATCACATCTACGCAAATATCAGGTTGATTTTTGTGGTATCTCATTTACAATGTTAACATTATTCTTTTTTTCTGGTTTGTGCCTGAAGATGCACAGATCCAATCCCTAGGCTACAGGCACTTGAAAAGCAAGATTTCTGTGTCAGATGTCTCCTAGTTCTGTGGGTTCAGGACACTGCAATTTTAGAAATGCAACTATGAGCCTAATCAAAGTATAGGTGGATGTGCAATAACAAAAGTAGAAAATGGTCTACATATTTTGGCTAAAAAGCGTTTTCCAAGGTCAAAAAGAGAACCAGTAGCAGAGCCAGGAATAGAACCGTTATCTCCCAGGCCTTTCTCTTTTGCTTCTGTCCCAAAAGACGCTATGCAAGGTACAATATCCATTTGACAAATTGCACAGTTATGTGATGAATTGCATTTATAATGCACATTTTATGGCCTCTTTTGGCCACTTCCTACTAATCCATCTTTCCTAGGGTATATTCTTAACACTCCGCAGCTCTCAGTGGCTATTAAACAACAACACAAAAACATTCTTTTCTTCCAAATTTAGGATTTACCACAACTTCTTTGGTCTGAAGCAGAGGCCTAGAAATATTCACACCTGCTCAGGTGATAGGTTAAGGCTTAATGTCCTTAGACCTAAGGGAGTATGAAATATTTTTTGATACAACAAAAGAGAGAGAGGATTTTCCCAGTTTCATGTTAAAATTATAAATTCCTTCTACTCCTGCATGCTTATAAGGTCTGATACTTGTACATAATTCTGTGATTTGACTCCAAATATCGTTAGACTCTTCATAAGACTTGCATCCTCCAGTCAAAAGTTTGCCAATCACTACTCATATCATCTGCAGCAATCAGCAAGTTACCAAATACTTGTCATTGTGTATGTAACATGCATATATGTACACTTGTAGGCTTAGTATTGAACATTTCAGAATATAAAATGGTTATTTATTGTAGTTTTAATTTCTTGGAGTTTCTTGCCATAAATACTTACGTTCTGTGGTGTAGGTCAATGTGACTAAATTGGGGCCCAAATTGCCACGACTTGTATGGACATAGGTTAAGAAAGTACCTGCAATCAGGACAGCTGGAGTTTAATGAAATCCAGCAGGACTTATGGGCCTCAGTGAAGTTAGGCAAGTAAGGTCCTGAATAATGATGCTTTTAAAGTATACACTTAAATGTTATTTTGAGCTGAAGACTTCTCAAAGTTACTTAACCTTTCCATCACCTAGTTTATATACCTGTAAAGCAGGTATAAAAGCACCTACTTCTCAATGGGCTTGTGAGAATTAATGAATAATGAATTGCTTTGAAACTGTTGGCTGAAAGTCATTACAGAGCTACAAAGTAGTACAATTGTCCATGTCTATAATACTGTTCCTCTGTATAACTACTTGTGATTCCAAAGCACAGCTTATTTTAAATAAGTGTGTATATATATGCCCACATATTCCAGGGTGTAAACCTGAAAATATTGCAGTAGAACTGGATCTTGAGCTGCATGACAGAGGGCATAGGGAAAAACAAAAACAAACAAACAAAAAAAAAACACCTATAAGAGAAGTGACTATTACTCTAAATTAACATCTTTGAATGTGCTTAATTTTCAACAAGCCTTATGACCCCTTTCTCTATCCATCCTTGTTCCTTGAAGATTGGGAGAAATAAACTTGTTACCTGCCTTGGGTGTTTTATGCTGTATTCCAGAAAACATGAACCAGAAAAAAAAAACAAGTAGTTTTTATTTTCAAATATATGAAACTATATGGACAATGTTATTGTTGCATTTCTTGAAATGTGTCCAGAATTCAAACCTCGAGGCAATAGATGTGCGAGAGTGAAATTGGCCCTAGATGGTTAATAAATTCTGAGCAGAGATGCATAAATCAGCGACGGTATTTTTCAAACTTTTTTTTTTTTTTTCCTCCAAAGGGTGGGCATGGGGGAGGGAAACGTCTTTGGAGGATTGTTTTCTATCAGTTCAGAAAATAGAGAAAAGAATTCAGCAATACCCAGTGCTGGTTAGCAGATTGTCATTTTTGGGTTTGATGTTCCTGGGTTTAATTGTCTTTCATGTGAACAATGGCAGGAGCTCTCTAGTGTGCCATGCGAGCATGATAAAAGGGGGCCGTTCTTGCATAGCAATGCCTTTTTTTTATTATTAGCGTAAAAAATTAGCAAGCTGGAAGTCGTTAGAAGGAGTTCCATTGGCATTAATTGTAATGCAGCCTGAATTTGTTTGCAGACCAGTGTGGCAAGACAATAGCAGCAGGGAAAAAAAGCAATATTAATAGCCTTTTACTTATTGTATCATTTTAGTGAGCCTTAATAAGGTGTCTGCTGTCAACTGGAATTTATTATTTAAAAAAAAAGAAAGACATGGTAATTGATGTATTGCAGTAAGTATGGATGAGGGCTCAACTTGATTAATGTATGAGTTGGCTTTTTAAGGCATTTTAAAAAGGCTTCTTAACTGGGTCTTAAGAGACTGGCACAAGCCCACTGTAAACTACCTCATTGCGGCTGGAAAACAGCCTGACAGCTGCTGATGTCTCCTGTGGCTTTGTTTTTTTTCTGATCAGAGAAAACTGAAGTAATATAGTCCTCGTCAATAATTGCAGTGCTTAAAAATCTTATAAAGGGATTTCTATTCTTCCCTCCGGAGATAACTTTTCAAAGGTTAAATTAGTTTTAGTTGTGTGTGCTTCAAATATCTCAGCTCCCAATAAGGATCAAGTTTTGTTTTAAATAAACTGCTAGTTTGTGTGTTGCATTGGATTAACGCTTTGCTGAATACCTTGTGTTTCAGCATGAGGTGGACGCTGCAAAGCCTTCAGTTTAAGTCCAGCTGAAGTCCCCCAGAAAAAACTTCAAGACACTGACTCGCTTGGTTAGTTTATTTTAGAGACAGATATTCATTTTCTTTTCTTGGTTTATACTTGTGGTCTTGTATTTATCTGCTTTGGTGTGCCATTATATTACTCAACATAGTTATGTTGAGTGGAAAGATTTGCATAGAGGCCTATGAGAATTAGGGACCCTGCTACCTTTTGATTTCAGTGTGTGCCTAATCCCAAGGTCTCAGCATAAAATATATTGTCTGTCTAGGGTCTTGTATAAAGGGATCTAAAACTAGAAGAGAAGGACTGGAGAAGGGTTATGAGGATGGTGAAGGGTCTGGAGGGCAAGTTGTATGAGGAGCGGCTGAGGTCCCTTGGTTTGCTCAGCCCAGAGCAGAGGAGGCTGAGGGGAGGCCTCATGGTGGCCTACAGCTTCCTCCCAGGGGAGCGGAGGGGCAGGCGCTGAGCTCTGCTCTCTGGGGACAGCGACAGGGCCCGAGGGAACGGCATGGCGCTGCGTCAGGGGAGGGTCAGGCTGGGGGTTAGGAGAAGGTTCTGCACCAGGGGGTGGTGGGCATGGCACAGGCTTCCCAGGGCAGTGGGCACGGCCCCGAGCTGCCGGGGCTCAAGGAGCGTTTGGACACCGCTCTCAGACACAGGGTTTTGCATTTGAGGAGGTCTTGTGTGGAGCCAGGAGGTGGACTTGGTGATCCTTGTGGGTCCCTTCCCATTTGGGATATTCTGTGATTCCATGTTGCCAAAATGCCAAAGGTTATCCACTGACAGGAAGACCCTAACGTGAGACATTACGTAGATCATGAGGAAACTGTTCTGTAGGAGAACAGACTGTAGTACAGTAGTATTTCTGTGACTACACATAGGTTTTTGTCTTAAACCGCTTATTTTATCCTAGGTCAAATAACAAATATTTGGCACACTATATAGAGACATTGCTTATGCTTATCTCGCAGTTCAGTTGTATTTACCAGGTAGTAAGTGAGCACAGAGATAAATGTGTTGTGAAGAGCAGATTGAGGTATCAACTACAGAAGTAGTTCAGTTAATCTGAATAAATACATTCCGTATTTTCTGTTAGGGTCACTGTGAGCCTAAAGTTTAAGGTGGTGAAGTGACAGCATCTAGTTTTATTAAAAATTTCCAGATTTGTCTCCTAGGATAATAGGTGACTTTCTCCTGGCTAGACTAATCAAGGTTCTCCTTTATGTATTGTTGTCCCCATCAGTGCTGCAAATGTCATCCAAGTAGATACCAAAGTCAAAGGGAGAGAAACAGACTTTTAATTTGTCACAGTAGCATGTTGTCCTTCCTGATAGCTCTGGGTCTTTCCCAGAGGAAGTGCTCAGGCTTCATTATGGATGTGAGCTTTATTAGTATAGACGTCATCAAGTTCAAGTGTTAGGAAAAGCCTTTGCTTGCCTAACAAAGGCCGTGGCCTTGGATAATGCGACTGTTCTCCTTACTGAAGGCTGTATGTCAGTGTAAATGATGCTCTGCTCTTTTCCGTGTATTTTTTGGACATGCTGATTGTGCTAGGAGATCTGTTGTGTGATGAGATTCTCTCTGAAGGCTAAAGAGGACGACTCAAATACCCTGTTTTTAGTACTTTCCTTTTGCTGTGGATCAAACCACTTGCCGGAGAAAAGCCTAGCCAAAGATTAAAAAAAAAAAAA
>VXAV01008672.1:72268-86611 GCA_013399715.1 Alectura lathami
TTTTTTTTTTTCCTTTCTCCCATTCACCATTGTGCGCATGCATGTGAGCAGTTCTTACTGTGGAGTTGCAGGGAAAGGAATGAAAATCCTAGTATGAGGCCACTCTTAGCAAGAAGCTGCCCCAGTGCTTTGGTTTACACACATTTGGAGCAGTCTTTGCTTCCTGGCGAAAGATGCTGATAAATGTGAGATAAGAGAACTGAAAATTAGGATCCATCTGTCAGCTTGCAAGCATGTTCCAAGTTTCTAGTGTAGGCAGTTGAAATGAGTTTGCTTACATAAATTCATTTCAAAGAAATTGTGTTGTAGACCTATGGTGAGGGCGCAATAGACTTTCTGTTCATGCTCTGGGTATTTCTTGGTAAGAGACTTGGAAAAAATACATTATATATATATATTTCCTATTAACCTGTTTTGAAAATAGTCTTCTGATATCAAAGCATGTTTAAAAAGCAGATTGCATTTGATAGTAGTAACTAAAATGCAGTGAGAAGAAGCCTTTTGATCTGTTGCAAATAAACTCTTTTGCAGATAAATATGTTACAAGTGTATTTTTGTTCATTTGCTATCAAATTTAATAACAACCAGTGGAATTGAGTTCAACCAAAATGGTTCCGTATCAGACTTTGAATACATGCTTTTAAATATTAAAAGATAATGATTTGTATGGCATTGTTATATAATGCATTTCTTGTCTTCTCTTGTGTGCATGTGACAAATTCCAGTCGATAAGCCCAGGACTCTGGAGTCAGTTGTCTGGCTAGTTATTAAGATTAAGATAAGTACTGAGAACGGAAAGATACAGTGCATTGTGCTACCCTTACGGGACTGGGCCACCTCGGATTCCAAGTGTAAACAATGAATTAGTTCTCCCTGGCTTATTTCAAACCTGAGGTGTACACTGTAAATATTTGTGAAATATGGTGGAAAGAGTGTGGAAACATTTCTTTAACTATTTTTTTAATGCACTACTTGTTATTATTGAAAAGCAAACCTTATCCCCCACCCAGTTCATTTGAACTCGTCTGTAAAAACTGAAGAACAGTTTCTGTTGATTATGTGTGGAAAAAAAACTTTTTTTTGCCTCCTTATATGAGTTATTTAAAAATAAAAAGACACATTTGGGCAGCATTATTGCTGGGCAATTCATGCTGAGTGTGCTGCTACAATAACAGTTAAAGCTCACAGAGCAAAGCTCAGTGTAAGGGCTTGGGGGAGCACTGGGAGACCTGAACTACCGAATGCTGAAGGCAATGAAAAGGTTCCCTATGACTTTTAGCAAGTTTTGGATTGGGTCCAAAAGTAAAGTTTGTGAGCTGTGTTGTGTCTCTGCACTAAAGTGCTAGGGGCATCATGCTGTCTTTTTCAAAGGTAAATTGGGGACATAGTTCTCTGTTGTTCCATGCTAATAAAATATAACTGAAATATTTAAAAAACAAAAACAAACAAAAAAAAAAGACCACAATTTTTTTCCTGAAGTTCAGTTGCTAATTCTCACTATAATAAATGGAAGTTTTGCTACAGATTTGTAGCCAATACTTTCATGAAAGCAAAATTCAGATTTGTGAGATCATCGGAGGAGTGATAGAAAGCAATAATTTAGAAAGTATATTGAGGCTATATGCTGTGCTATGTAGACTACTGGGTAGCAATTAATTTTTATTAATAAATTTAAAACTGGGTGCATGGAAATGGTTATACAAAATGTATACATGGCTAAACAGCTAACTAGTCCTTTGGGCTTGCATTTCCATTATCTGTATGTAAATCATTTCAACAAGCATGATCTAATGAATCAAAAACTACTCTGAAATCTGAATTGAGATTTGCAAGACCCTTTTTTTTTTTTTCTTTAAATCCTTATACCCTGCGTAGTCATACATTCCTGCAGTGAATCTATGTCTTTTTTCTGATTAATTAGCTCTTATGTGGAGCTATTTTGTAGATTTTGTTGTGTTCCAAAAGGATCATTTCTAAACTCTAGGAATTTTTCACGTTAGTGGGGAAGGGAAATTAAAGAACACTGAAAAACATTCAAGAGAAGCAAGGAGCACAGCTGAATGGTCGCCAGTGATCCCTCCCTGCTCCAGTAATTTTTTTTGTGCAGTCGGAAATAAAATATTTTGTTAACTGTGGAAGGCTATCTGACAGAACCACGTGAACTGCTTTTTTCCTAAGAGTCAGAAAGTTGTATTGCTGAATTAGAAGCTGTCTCTTTCTTTCATATGCCAGTTAAATCATTGTGCTTCCTTAGCTCCCCAAAGGTATACACCGTGATTTCCTCTTAGCAATGAAGATAAATAGCTCCTGTATCTTTTCTGTTTACAGTTATCATGAGCAAAACCAGAATTAAAGTAGAAGCACTGTGGAATCACAGTTTCTTATGGAATCCTGAATATAGGACAAAAAGTTGAAATATCTCTATCTCTAAAAGGAGATGTATATGTATGGAATATAAAACATATATGCGTGTGTATTTATAACTTTGGTTACTAATAGACCTTGAGAAAATGGGTAATTAAAACTATCTAAATCTGATGTGCTGTAACTAGATAAATGAAATTTACAGAGTGGACTGGAATATCTGGAATACCACGGTCCCCTTCCCACACATTTTTTTGTTTGTTTGTTTGTTTGTTCTCTGCCTGGTCTCTATATTGTGGCTGTGTTTGTTCCAGTTAGCTGCAAGGGAGAAATCACTGCTGAGGTTGCTGAGATGTCAGCGCCACATGGGCTGAGGGCAAAGCTGGATGGAATTCCCTGCTATAACACCAACTACAAAAACTCGCATGAAACAAGAGGAGAGAGTGTGCAGCCTTAACGCTGTTGCTGCAGTCTAACAGAAACGATAACTGGAAATCCCTACAAACAACCCTATGTCCTAACCTATTTTAGTTTTTTAATGTAAGTGTACTCAGGCACACACACACAATTTTGTGCTGTGTGTACATGGTGTGAAACAGCTACACGTTTTAGTTGAACACTACGGTCTGAAATACCCAGGTAGTTAGCATTCCTGCCGATTTGGTATGATTGAGACCTTTACTTGAACTGACCTCAGAAGGAATAGAAGACTAATTGAGGCAGCCCTAGTTCTAGCTCTCTAGAGGTGTAAAACACTGCAAATGGTGTCTGGTGCATGCATAAAAAGGTTTACATAGTGCAAGAGGGCTACGGGAAGGAAAAGAGAGACTTTTCTTTCTCTTAGCAGCCTTCCCCCTCTCTCCCGTACAAAGCTTCAAGAAAAAGTAATTTTATTCCTGTTTTAATGTCATTGCATGGTAAATTAATAAGCAATTTTTTTTTTTTTTTTAAGAAGGCACCAAAACAACATAGAAGGTAAAATTAGGACAGTGCTTGAGTGCCTCAGGGCTGTAATTAAAGCTAACTAGATAAAAAGAGATATTCTGCCTCAGATTTATGTTTCGGGGGGGGAGCTGAAAGTGAAATACAGCAGAAGAAACCCGTAATTCCAATGTATTCAACTCACCCATCAGACGAAATGGCATTAATTCAGGTACCCAATTACTGTAATGTGGTTCAGAGCACCTCAATAGGTGTTTCAATCTCAAGCCAGGACTAACATTTGTAATCCTTTAAATGCACTTAAGAAATTGATGTTACAGCCCCACAATCTGTTAGGGGCCTTGCTTCCTGGCTGATTGCAAAGTATCCCGCCATTAATTGGATCATCAGAATGTGATCCGCGTCCTGGTCCTCGGATTATGTAAGACTGACTTTGCTCTGACGCTCTGAACCAGAGGCTTCTTTTGCTGGGTATTTTGACCCTTAATGTAGATAAGTGGTATTTTTCATCAATCTTAGCTTGCATTAAAAGAGGGAAATGTCAATTCAATGTGGGGCGTTTAACTTGATTCAACATCTTTTAATTTAATACCTTAGAAAAGTTAGTCCGTCTCCAACCTGCTGGAGGCTTGTGCTGATGGAAGGGTTTATGGAGCAGGGCTGGAGGCACCTCATTCCTGCTCTGTGATGCAATCAGATCCCAAAAGTCTCTTCATGCTCCTTCCCTGTATAGAAGGGAAAGACAGGAAAAACCCAACTGCCCCCCAGTGCTGTTTTGTAGTATCAGTAATAAGTTTCCGCAGTTCCTTTGGGCTGTTCCCCAGTGACTGTTCTATGCACCTGAGGGAAAAGAGACACAAAGTTAATTCTGTGTTTACTTGGCTGTTTTCACCTCAACCTTCAGGTTTTATTGTTTTTTCTTGTTTACTGAATTTTTTAATTTAATTTTATTTTTTTCTGTTCATGGTAGGGACTGTTTATCCCAGTGGTACAGACAGAGGTTCAGAGGTGACTGCAATAAAGAGTTTTCTGGTGAAAATACTAAGCTTCCTGGTTTTCTGGGCATTGCAATGAGCATCACATTCATTCGACTCTTCTTCGTATGGCTTTGGAAAAATGTTTATGGCAGTTGCTGATACAATGTTGGGCTCCTGGCTGTTAGGAGTGAAGGTGAAGAGAGTAACATCTGGTTTCATAGCCACACCTTGTCAGTTCTTGATGAAACTAATGCTTAATAATCCTAGGTATAGGGATACATTAAAAATATGCTGTAAAAATCACTGGCAGAACCCAACGTTTCTTGTGTTTCCGAGGAAAAGCAAGCTGTTCACCTGTGTTACTCAGTGGCAGAAACAGAAATCATTTTGCAGCGCAGACTGTCTGACTTAGGCCTTTTTTTCTTTTCTTTTTTTCCCCTGCCTTGATTTTAGTCATCTTTTTCCAACTATCCCTCTTCCCACTCTTCAAGTTATTCAGGAATAGTGCTGTACTGTGGATGGAACAGAGGTACTCTGGCATGGCAGTGGTGAGGGAGCAGTAGGACTGCTTGTTTCACCGTCATCTTCTAGGCTGTGGAGGTCTTGAAGAACATTACAGGTAGATGAAAGTAAGCTCCTGGGGCAGCATCTTTGTTTCATGGGATATATGTAAAACCTGAAGGAGAATCAGACTGGAGGGTGGTTCTTGTGTTTCTCCCATTCTCCTGCAGGACAAGGAGTAGTTAAAAGTACAGCATGAAGGAGAAAAAGGTCAAGATTTTAAGGCAAGGAGTTTAAAGAGGAGATCTGGAATGGTGCCATTGGACATCTCATCCATACGGATTTTGCAGTGGCTCTGAGGATGCCACCCTGTGAACCTTTTGGTGTGTCAGAGAACTGAGCTGCCTCCAGCTTTGGTGTGTGCTAATGAGGTTCTGTAGATTAGCCACAATTGCCCAGGTCTGTCTTCTCTAGGGGTTTACAGAGAGTAAACATGAGTGCACAAAAAGGCTTTTGGTTGGAAATACTTTTGTCATCTTGAACACAGGTAGGAGGAAAATTGATCTGGCCTTTTAAGTGAGCTGGCTGTTAGCAACTGCTTGTGCATACATCAGGAGAAGGCCATTTCTGCTGTTGGTTTGGGTCCATGCAAGGTAGCTGTTACTCACACAAGGTCTGTTGCTCATACGTAAGTGCCTGACCTTGCCTTTTTCTCCTCCTGCTTTCCTCTTGATATGAACTGAATAGGCAGGTAGATATAGACACTTCTGGTCAGCCACACTGACGCTCAAGGTGATAGGGTGCTGCATGAGGACAGGATAACCTTAGGTTTGCACTCCTTGCTGCAGCAGAGGAAACATGTTTGGTCCCTATGAACAAGTGACCAGCTTTCAAAAAATATATATATTTTTTGTACCAGATTTGTTTCACATCACGGTATTTGAATTTCTCCTTGAAAGGATTTGAATGAGATTCTGAATGTTCTCCTTGATGAAGAATGAGTGTTCATGTTGCAATACTGGCAAACTAACGTGCAAAGAGAAGTCCAAAAAGTATACTTGCATATTGTCTGTGAGGGAATTACATCTACTGAAGCTTACCTATTTTAGCAAGCAATGTTGAAGGAAGCTCACTTGGCCATATTCAGACCTGGTACAAAGAGAATCACCTTTCCTGACATGAGTGAAGTTGCATCTACCTCTGCCAGCCCAAAATTTATCTTGGAGACTTCCAGATAAACACTAGTCTCACACTCCATTCAACGACAACACAAAGCTCTTTCATGAAAGGAGAATTATGAAGTAATGCAGGTGAGCCTGTAATTACTTTGGCTGTAGAACAAACACAATGTTTCTTCCTGCTAGGAAGGGCCTAACCTTCTGTAGGGAGAGTGGGATCTGGGATATCTCCAGCACTGATAGTGTTCCTACTGCAGCTGCCTTTCCCAGCACGCCTTGTACCAATGCAAGATGCTTCTGAGTTACTGCGCTGCATGGAGGGACAGAAACCTTTTGCAGCCTGTGGCTCTGCTTTCCTGGGCAATTGATTTGAGACACAGACACCGTCTCAGGGCGTTTTGCTGCATGGGGTTGCATTGTAAGTGCGTCACTTCCCATCTGTTTAATTGGAGCCTGGGGTGACACTTCTCCGCTGCTTTATCCCCAGGCAGAAAGCTGATCCGTGTTTTTGCTACAAGGTTGGAAAGTAAAGTTGAGTTTGTAGTGAAGCAAATATATTGGCTTCCCATGCCTTGAAGACAAATGGAGTCTCATCCATCGCTGCTGCACCAGTATGCTGGTGCTGTTTCAGCCTGCTTTGGGTTAGGGTTTCAGTTTGCCCTTCCTTCCTAATGGGGTCCCTTGGTGGAGAATGCCATCGGAGCGCAGGATGGATGAGGTGCCCTAAGGACCTGCATCAGGCTTGCCTTTTAAGCAGTGCCTCGCTGAACTGTGAACTGGGGGTTTCTTGAAGTGCTGTGTGAGGATATGAATTCAACTTGGAGACAAAAAAGGGAACAAATACCGCATACAGCAGCGTGTGTCAGTTTGAAAGCATGCGCTACTCAGTGGCAGTACCAATATGCATCTAAAATGATTTTCTTGTGGTGTCTCGAGTGCTTCTCAGGGACCCCTTTCTTTGTTCTCGCTCCCTGTGGAGCTGGTGCGCTGCTTTGGCCTTCATCAGATGGGCTTGCAGCTGAATTAATTGCATTCCCGCTAATGACCAGCAGTCCCCTTGCTGCTGAGGGGCAGCAGCCAGGCTTCGTTCTGCAGGACAGCACATGGAAGTGCTGAATGGGGCAATGGGTTTTGGGGGGGCAGTGCAAACTCCTTTGGGGCTGAAATCCTACTTAGATTCATGAGCCCTCCTTGTATGCATGCAGCTTTGCAAACAAAAGCGCTGTTTGTAGCTCCCAAAGTTGCACTCACTGTGAGCTTTACCTATGTGATTTGTTGGATGGCATTACAAAAGAGTAGGATGAAAGCATTGTATAATGGAGCAATAGTCGCTCCGTTTTGGTGTGTCGCAATAGCTCACGTGTGTTAGGGTGTGAGGCTGAGCAAGTGTCTCTCAAATGGCTGACCTGGGTTTCAGCATTGAACCCAGCTGTTCCCTCACATGCAGCGCAGCAATTTGGGAAGCAGTGGTTTCAGGTAAGGGGTAACTGCAGATGGACATCTCCTGAGTGCTCCCTGCCTTTGCCTTTGCTCTCCCAGGCTCTCGTTCTTGTTTTTTAATTTCCTTCCCATAACTCTTTGCAACACAGGTAGACACCTTCCTGTGCAACTGTGAGGAGCCTGCCAAGTACTGGTTAGTCTGGTTCTCCTGTTTGATTTTACTGTCTTTCTCACCTTGCCTACTTACGAAGCCCATGCTGCTTCAAGTAGCTTTGAAAGTACCATTAAATGTGTGTTACAGAGTAAGAAGTGAAATGGAGAGCCTCTCATGTCTTCACCCAAGATTTGGAAGTGGTAGGAAATGACCTCTTGCACTTATTTTGCTTTTTAGATCTTTAAGCCCTAAGCCACCCTAAATCTACTGTCCCTATAAAAAGCTGCGTTTTAAAAGGCTTTAGGAGGCTTGCTGACCTTGCAACCTACTTTGTAAGGAGTGTGCACCCACAGCTATTAAACAAAATTAATTTCAGCACTTTTAAATTGTTAATCTTGCAAAAGACAACTTGCTTGCTCTCCAGTGATCCCACAGGTCGTCATTCTGTGAGCTGCAAGCCATCACCAGGGTTCATGGCTCTGAACATCGTCAGTCTGCTCATGGTCTCCCAAATGCCTTACAAAATTAATTCCTCTGCCCTCCACCTTGCCTCCCTGCACAGCCCTGAGATCCGGGTGTCCGGTGAGCTCTCGGCACGTAGCAGCTGTGCCACAGGTTGTTCTTGCTTTAAGGTTACTCCATCCTAAATCAGTGCTTCCGATCCTCAACTCACTGTAATGAACTTTGGGCAGCAGGACACTAATTCAGGCAGGAAATGACAGTTTTAGTGTTCAGAGCGTTAGCTTTTCTATCACAAGGGCGACGTCTCATGTAAGTTAAGTTTCTCCATCCCCACGGGGCAGATGTTTTACCAGCTGCTAATTTATTTTGTATCCTCTTAAGTGTATTTTTTCTGCCTGGCTATGGAACTTGGAAGTGCTGCCTTTTTTCCTCCTTGTAGCAATGTGTGAGTGCACTCGGGGTGGGGGGGAAAGCACGTGCTGTATCTGGTATTATCATGCCTGCTTGTCTCTACTCCTTCCACCTCTTTTGTCTCTGCCACTCAAGCCAATTTCAGCCATCCGCCGCCTCTCATTTGGGATAATAGCCTCTCTTTTTACTGTTGTCTTGTCATGTTTGATTCGGCAGCACAAGGGTTTTAAATTAGCCAAAACGTTTGCATGCTGGGCTTCCTCTGCTGCCACTACCAGTTGTGGATCTACTAAACCACTTGATGCTGAAATTGATGATTGCTCGGAAGGAATAAGAAATTGTTGGTGGCTACCGGGAAGATTCATTCACGCCGAGCCCTTTTTAAGCAACATAGGGGGAGGGAGAGAGAGGTTTCCTTCGTTTCCCTGCTGCCTGGCTGGTGGCTGCATTGTGCCTGTGCCAGGCTCCTGCTGAGTGATTACAGTCTTGCTAGGCTGTGTAGTTCCTGTGATTTTGAAATAAAAACAGAAGAAAAAAAAAAAAAGGAAAGGAAGTGGGGGGGATAAAGCTCCAAAGATTCATAGCTAAATTCAGTAGCTTGGAATTGTTGTATTTTAACTCACTGACCACTTTTTTGCTTTCGCTTGATTTATTCCCCCTGGCTAGAAGTAGAAGTTTCACCCAGGAGAAGACTTTCTGCAGTGGCCTCCTTGGGTTAGTGACGCCAAAGCTCAGCAGGGCTGCAAACACTTTGTAGTATGCTCTGGATGAGAAATGACCCATCCTCAGTGGGCTCTGAAATCACCAAGAAAACAAAGCTTCCAATAACACATCTCTCCTACACCCCAAAATGCCTTTTACTTCTTTATATTACTGCCTAAAAATATGTAGAGCCAGAATTTATAAGGGAAAAGAAGAATGCAGGGCTTGGCAAACTGTCTTGACAAAAGGAAAACATTTGAAGACATAGAATTAAATGTGAGTAACTAGTCCCATACTAGGGCTGTACTTATATTTTAGAAGTATATAGAATCATGGAATAGCTTGGGTTGGAAGGGACCTTTAAAGATCATCTAGTTGCCACCCACAAGATCACTGCACAGTGTGCCAATATGCAGTCAAATGTGGAAAGTGAAAGACATCTTTTCTCCTTTCTGTTGAGTTTCTTTCAGAAGACAGAGTATTTTTTGGCTTATTTCTGGAATATTCCAGCACTGCCTTTAGGGTTGTGGTGGTAATTGATAATTCGGGCAGCTAAACGGTCAGGAGAAGTCACTAAGAGTCCCATATACAATGGCTCAGGACTTTCATATCCAAAGACAAATGCTACGTAACAGAGGTTAGTAACAATTGTAATTATGGGAAAAAAAAAAAAAGAGAGAAAAAAGAAAAAAAACAAACTTCTATTTGCAAGTTGCCTGCCATTAAAAAGCATGGCTTTAAAATTTACAGTTCATTATATAGTGTCTCAAGTAATACTCTAAATATATCACAGGCAGGAATATGATTGCGTAGCATCCGAGCCAACAAAGATGTTCTCATTTGATCTAGTATTGCTAACGTTATTATTAGTAATGCTCTGGCACTTTCTTTCCTGATTACGAAGCCACATGTTCTCTTGCATAAAATGCCCTTTTTCTGCTTAAAAAAAAAAAAAAAATGTTGTAATTTTGAAGGTGTTGGCACATAACTTTATTTCTTTCTTGTGTGTAATAAATCCTGAGGAAATCATGTGAATGACTAAAGTTCTAAAAATACAAGCCTAAGTAAGAGGGGGAGTCTCTGGGGGCCAGCAGTGGAGTGCTGCTGTGCAGGGCTGGCGCTGCAGGTTTCTGTTTGTGCCAATTAACAGCAGATTGGGAAGTCGGGCGACCATGCTGGGTTTAGTTCTGTTATCTGTCTCTAACTGCCCTGCTGCTCAGAATTGCTGATTTCTCTGCAAAATCATGACAGATGTGTTACTGGGAAATGTATTGGTTGAGTAGCTGGTGAGGGAGTTAATGCGGAGGATAATAAGTAGCTAAGGCTATGTCCTCCAGCAGACTTTGTGTTTTGATAATATATGGGATGGGTCAATCTGCCCTATTAGCAAATGTAGCCAGTTTATGCTCTACATACAAACTAGAGATTTGATAAAGCACTAAATTAGTTTTCACAAGGTATTAGATGTTAGATACTTAATGGGATCATCATGCTTTTGCTACACTTGGTTAAAATACGTTCTGTAACAGAAGCATGAGGCAGCATGACATTTCACCAGGAGAGGAAGCGTGTCTTGTGACTGAATCACGAGCCTGAGAATTATGAAGTCCAGACATTGCTCGGCTTCTGGCTTACCCTCTGTGTGATTTACCAGAGTTTTCTCTTCTCCCATCTGCAGAATGGGACTGTGTCCTTCCCTTTTCTCTTTGCCTCCTTGTGAAGCTTAAGCCCTCAGTGCTTGTGAAGTGGCTTTTTTGTTTGTGTGTGTGTGTTTGGATTTGCTTTTGATGTTTTGCTTATCCTTGGATGCAAAGTGTTAGAAGGTGCCAGTAATCGTAATTCTGTGAAGTGCTTCTGTCATAAGAGACTAATGCCATTCACAGCGGGAGGTGCTGGGGAATTCCCTAAACCTAGCAGCAGAGATGTTACAGGTTCGGATGTGTTCAAGCAAACCTGAGTAAGGAACCGTAGCAAAGTGTGAAAGAGCAGGTTAAGGGGTTTTGTGTTGTGCTCCCCAGCTGCACCCTGCGTTTGCTGTGTGCTGGTGTTTATAAGGTGAACGCCCATAGTTTAGCAAAGCCGAAGCCAAAACTCCCTTGGTGTAAGATATGGGACGACGTCCATCACTTGCACACTCTTGTGCCCATTTTACCAATGAGGAACTTTGGGAAGAGAAAGCGACCTTCCTGACTTGACCCCATGGTCAGTCTCCAGGACAGGTCTTGTCTGAGTGCTCCTATCACCTGGGCTTCATCCTCTCAGGCAGGCTGCTGCTGCAGTTAGCTGGTACAAATCTAATCAGCTGGTTTCTTCACTATCAAAGAAATGGATATGAAACGTCCAAATTACTTTTTTTTTTTTTTTCCTTAAGTTCTGTTTTCTGTCTAGTGAACTATAAATCTAAAACCGCCAACAAGAGTGTATGCTCACAGATAACTTCAGAAAACTATGCTCTAGAAACCATTCAGCATTTGGTATTTGTCATATGAGGATATTTTAAATCTAATTTTTGTTACTGTTATTTTTCCAGAGATTTACAGATACTGTTCTTAATTACACTAGCAATGCATGATTTTACTTTCTAACATCTTACTGCTTACACAAGTAGCCGTTCCCAAGCAAGCAGTGCCAGGCTTTCCACTCCTCCCAGCCCCAGGGAGGTGTCCCTGCCTTTTTGTGAAATGCCACAGGAGTGTCACATATATAAACCCACCCTGTCTGAAAGCACAGAAGCTGCATCCCAATATAGATCACAGTGGAAAATGACTCAAAATTACATGATGGCTTCTCCCTCATTCTGCCCCCCTCCTTCCCCTTCTCAGGCTGTTTCCCAGCTGGGCTGTGGTAAGAAATATGTGGTTTATGGCAGTGTTTTAGCTCATCATTGCTAATAGTCCCTCTGCATGTTTTGTTGGTGCCTTATTTATAGGATTGTGAAAGGGCACCTGTGCTGCGGTGCTGCCCGTGTCCCAAAGACTGACACGGCTTTGGGTCCTCAGGTCCCACTCCCTGCTGAGTGATACTTAGGGCTCAAACCCTGCTTTTTAGAGGCTGGGACAAACATGGTTGGGATGCTGGCATAGCCAGGGCTTGCTACAAGGCTTTTCCTCATAGCCCCCCATAAGCCTGCACCTGGCAGCCTGCATTTTCCCTAATAAATTCCTTTTTGAAGCCACTTGTTAGTCAGGCACTGTGCTTGCTAACTACAGCAAGGGCCCTGTGTCTTGGGCATAAATTACTCTCGTGTGCCACTGTCTCTGAGCAGCCCCCCAGTTATGGATTACTTTGTTCTCGACTTGACAGGAACATAATTAGAGCTGTTGATGAAATCTACCAAATTGTTCCTCCGTGGCCTCAATGGTCAGGAAATTTGGCTGAGTCGTATTTGTCACCGATGTAAAGGCTCTAAACACTTCATATTAACTATGTTATTAATGTGCCTTCTAATCTGTCCGTGAATTGGTAACACTTGGAGTGAGCTTGTGCTCTAATAGCACCTGGTGATGAATACATTGGAGCGCCGCTAAAAAGTTCCTGGAGGGTGGAAAAAGGAACTGTTAATAAAAAGTGAATATTTCTAAGCTGTTTCTTTTTGCGTGTATTTCTGTTATGCTTTTTTTTTTGTTTGTTTGTTTGTTTTTAATGGAGATTGATTTAGGCTCTACATTGACAGACCCTTTTCTGTTCTATAGGATTTGCTGACATTTTGGCTGTTTCATTGCCAGAGGAGGCTTTGTGTGTCCCAAAGGAAGTGAGTGATCTGGCCATAACAAATCCTGCCAAAATATTTTAACACCGTTACGATTTTCTAATGCAATGCGTAGTGAATGTGACTAGGAAAGGATGGTGAGTGACGAAGGGGATCCGCGCAGGCAGGAGCCGGGGTGGTGGGAGGCCGGCAGCGTGCTGCTTGCCATTCCAAGCGTTCTGCTTCGGAGAGAATAAGCATGAGCTGCTGCTGTATGCCAGCCTGTCAGAGCTGGGTCCTGTGTCTGAATTTGCCCAGGGTGGTCGGAGGGGGGTGTGGTTGTTTGTGTTAAAGAAATGCGTTTGGGCTGCTGTGATTGTGCAGGAAGTTAAAACAAGGAAATGAACTGGGTGCTTGCAGATGGGAAAGATCATAGTGGCTACCAGTCCTAGGAGGTGACAAGCTGCTGTCTGGGGTAAAACAAGATGTCCCCTGCAGAACAAAGGGTGATGCCGTGTTTTAACGTGGGTTATAAGAACTTTGGGTTGGTTCTTAATAATGTAAGCGACTGCACTTATAGCATTAATGCACAAAAATGCTTAATTAGGGGTTTTCAAATGTAGTGTTCAGGGGATGACCATTCTGACAGAGTAATGTTTAGAGCAGGGTAGAAGTAAGAGAAAATAACAACTTACATGCTTGAACTGTTATCTAAAGAAGCAGGTAAACTAGCTTATATCTTAGTTTAGTGATTTTCTTGTATCAAATGTAGCACACACACACACGGGGAAAAAAAACCACCTGCCTAAAGCTAATATTTAGTGCACAATTTAAAACCTAAAAACCTAAAATAGTTCAAAATGATGGCTGTTATTCTGCAGTCAGCATGTCTTGATGCACACCACGCTGCATTACTCCTACCTGGCGCTGTGCTTCGAGGATAAATTCCCTTTTCTTTGGTTATTCTAAATTCACATTCATAAGAATAAGCAGAGCAGCTTACCAGCTCTGCCAGCAAGTTTTGCTGAAGGGGAAAAGGCCAACGAGAAACAGAAAAGTTGAGCATGGCCACAGCTTTGTAAGCTGCCCCACATGAGCCGATCCTCCCACCGTCACCAAAGGGTCTATCCTTAGTGAGATGTTTGCAGGCCTGACCCAGGCTGTCAGGTGCTCACACTGACAGAGGGATGTTCCAGCCTCTCACTGCTGGTGACTTTTCCTATTCCAAAGTTTCTCTCTGAATACTGAGCAGAGCTACAAGTTCTCATGCTCATCTCCAAAGCCCTCATCCATTTTTTGCTGGGCTCACTCCAAAATACCATGCTTCCCAGGGACAGTGATGTTGCTGCCAACGAGCAGAAAGTGTTAACTTGGGAGTTGGGGCTTACTCTGTGACTTCAGCCTATGATCTTAATATTCTTAAGTGAAATGTGAATCTCACTCTGTAACTTTCTCATGCAAATCAATCTATTTCTAGTAATGAGCAGTTTAAGGGCCTTTTTTTTTTTTTTTTTTTTTTTTTTG
>VXAV01008672.1:86651-107764 GCA_013399715.1 Alectura lathami
GGGCCTTTTTTTTTTTTTTTTTTTTTTAGTATGTAGCTGCCATCTCTAGAAATCAGGATCAGAATTCAGGATGCTCAAGTTAAATGTTAGTGCATACAGATACTCTGATGACTCTGTTATTAGAATAAAGGAGACCAGTACTTTCCCTGTATCTTTTTCACTGCTTTTGTCTTTTATCTCTCAGTTCATTTTGTCTATGTTTTTTCTCCTTTAATTTCACCCTTTAATTCATTTCTCCCAAAACCATGGGGTCTTGGAGGGCTTTCTAAATAACTAGATCATCTTATTTGCAGTGTATTGAAAACTGAGTTACATTTTCTTCTGTCATAGTCTTGTTTTTATCACTCTTCCTAAGTACTATATTATTTGGGCTATTTGTACCCACATGTGTGCTTTATGCTGTCCTTGCTGGGCTTCATGGGTCTTTCAAATGTGCATTCCTGCTAAGAATCTTTCTGTAAATAAGTGAGCCATGTATTATCCTTGAACACTACTATTTACTGTTTATTTTCAGTTTCCAGTGCATTCTGAGTCTAACTTGTTTGACGTAGTAGACCAAAGCGTATCATGAACAGAGCACCCAAAAATAACTTTAATTCTGGATTTGCTTTTTGTTTAAGAGTTAGGGAGCAAAAAATACTTCTATAGAAACCAAGCCTCTTACTTGGAGGGGAGATAATATCAGACATGGGCCCTGGAACATTAATTTGATTAAAAACTGTATGATATTGCAGTGTCAGCTGAGGAGAGCATCTACTAGCAGACGCTCATGCTTGAAATCGGGATTCATAGTTAGTCACTGTAAGAAACAGACATCACTTCATAAACTGTTTTCTTTTCCAAACATATAAATTATTCAGCTGTTTTAGGTATTAAAACCCAATTATAACTTAAAGGATATTTCAAAGAATTTTCAAAGCTGTTTCCTTCAGGAACTGTACCTAGACTGAAGCTTTGTCACTGAGTAGTTCATTCGCTCAACTGCATCTCCCCTGTTTTTCTCTAGCAAAATTGGGTTTGAAGAGTATTTATTACCAGAGAGGCCAGTGCAAATCTCTAACAGCCAGTGCCACCAAATTCTCTCAGATGTGCACAGACTTCTAGAGGTGTACACACACAAGCAAACACCCCGCAGACACACTTTTGCAGTGTATGGACCATTCTGTAGAGCTTTGTGCTTCACAGGATAATATGACCCATAAAAATAGCAAATGAAATCCCAATGTGGCTAACAAGCTCCAGAACACAGGTTAAAAATACTTTGCTTCCATTCTCTTAAATAACATCAACCAGGAAAAAGTAAAGGTTTATTCCATCACTGTTCCTCTGCTATGTTGCACAGACTGCATGTAAAACAAATCCAGGGAACCAAGAAGTTAAGTGTGCTGCAGGATTTTAGCCTGCTGCTGGGTGGAAAAGCTTGCTTTAAGTGCAGCCTTCATGGTTCTCAGTGCAACCTTAGGACTTGAGGTGACCTGGTGTATATTGGTGGTATTCTCCTTCTGAAAATTGCCACTGACCTGTCCTCAGAATGCATAAATCCTCTCTGTTCTCAGAGTGTAGCTGCTATGGTACAGCAAACCGGATTTGGCAGAGAGTCCAGATGCGTGGTACTTGACCTACATGAAGTCATAATGTTTTAAAGAAAAAAATACTGCCCAAACCAACAGAATAATAATTCAGATTGTTTCTTTGGATGCTGATTTCTCGGCGGAAACGTGTATGTACATCAGGTCACACTCTTCTAGGCCAGGAAATGACTACTGCACTTATACATAACGCAGTAGCTAGGGAGTGTTTTACAAATGTGAAGACCAAAAAGATGTTCCTGAAGCTGGCCCCATTACAGGGCTGCTCACCAAAGGAGTGCTTCTGCTCGGTGTTCCGCTCAGAGTAGCGAGCTTTTCCTACAGTGTTATTCACCTGTTGGGAGTTAGTAGGGCAGGGTTCGGTAAATGTGTTCCCTGGTCAGTGCTTAATTGCCTGTGAATAGCAGGGAGTTGAAAAGGAGGTTCTTGAGATGGGGGAATCCCACTTTACAGGGCAAATGAGACAGAATGTTCTGGTTTCAACATTAGAAACAGCTTTCAAAGACTACTGTGGGCCCAGGGTCCCCACCTAGGAAAAACTGAAGCAGTCTGCCTTAACAAAAGGAAACAAAAGGGGAATGTGCAGTTGTTCACCCCTCTCACTGTGTGCCTTGCAGTGGAGCTGAGGCTGAGATAAGAGTCTGCTCCCTCTCTTCATGAAGAGACTAAGAATTCAAGTTCGCAAAGATATTAAGATTTACTAAGTCAAGTCATACTTGTCAATAGCTCCTCTTGCTAGATATTTAAAGTTCAAGTGCTTGTTTGCTTTAGTTAAGTGCTCTCAAGTACTTTAAAGCATTGGCCCATTTATATAAACAAATAGAGGGAAACTCACTGATAGTCTTCCCAGAGTGCCTTACAGGATATTTGGTTATCCTTCCTTGGGTCTGGAAAAGAACTGCACTAGCAACTTCTGATATATGTGACTCTTTGTAAATGAAGTATTGTACTAGACCACTTGTACAGACATTGCCTGTGTTGAAACATAATTTCTCTGTTACACACAGCCATGAAGAAATAGAGGGCAGTCAGTACCTCGGAAAGAAATTTATCCGGAAGTTGTGTGATCTAAGAAGGAGAATAAGCTGGAAACCTGACTTCCTTTTTGAGTATTTGCAGTAGAGAATTATTGCTATACTACTTCCATATTTTTCAGCCTCCTGCTCTTTCATTGCTGAGGGTTGTGCAGCCAAACTCAATCAGGTTTCCAAACCACGGGAAAATCCTGGTCACGTGTGTGGCTATTCACAGAAAGAAAGGGAACTACCAATGTTAAAAAGAGATTGTGACGCTGTTTACATGCTTCCCACAGTGTTCCTTGCTGGCGTTGTAGCGCTTCCCAGCTTGCCGTTCTCATGTTGGCAGCTGTTCCATAATGTCTGAGCTCTCCTGTAGAAATGTCCTTTGGCCTTGTGATACTGAGGCCTCGAACATGGTAAAATCACGTATTGAAAGTCAGCAAAAGTCAACAAGCTAAAACGCCTTTGATATATTGTTTTTTTTATTCATGCTTTATACATATTTAGAAGTATAAAAATATATGTTACTTGGAAGAATCACTGAAGTTATCCGGTAAGGTCAAGTTCCAGAAGCAAAAGTAAACTGAATGCTAGCAGAATATATCCCCTCAAAATGCAACATCATGTCTTCATAGTGATGTAGGTAGATGCTGTCTTAATACTAGAATGGTGTCCTTCAGTAAGAAAAAGAATACTTTGCCCTAATAATTTTGACCTGTATGTGTTTTCTTTTTACGTTCCTCATGTACTGTCTGTGAGGTTCAGTGGGTGTTACAAGCAAGTGGATGTAGAGCTGTTGCTAATTTAAGCTGCATTTAATAAAACACAAGTTTGAGGTTTCTTACAAATCAGCAAACGTGGCATGGTTTGAAGATTGCTTTTGTCAAGTTTGATTAGCTCAAAGAGAGACCTTTTCTAAATATTGGTTGTGAGATTAATCAGGCAATCTAAGACCTTGAATTATTCCTCATCACAGGAAAACAATATAATGTATTATCTCATCGGATGACAGGAAAAATGTAACTTCTGAGGATTTAAAAGTTATGTCTTACAGATTGGACCAAAGTAAAAACTTTCAGACTATTTTTTTTTTTTTTTAGAAATGGAGTTATTTTCCATGCTATGTTTCACTTTCCATGGCGTATTCCCATATTACAAGCTGATAGTACCAACATCATTACAATGAAGGATGTTCTCATTATTGACTCCATTCTCAGTTAATTATAAGTTTGTCGTGTTTTAATGAGTAGGATTAAACTTTCATATTCCAAATATGTCTCATGTTGCTTGCTTAGAAGCTCTCTGAAGAAGATGGTTGAACCATTTCTCTGAATAGTGAACAATAAATATTTTGTTTCCTCACACTGAAAAGTAGTTAGTGTTTGCAAACATTTGCAGAAAAGCTTTAGTAGCTCTGTTTTGGAACAAAGTTTTGAAATTTGTGCAAAAACTTTCCTGTTCTTTTCTAGCTTCTGCCTCTGATCCAGGCAGAAGCTACCTGCACTGAAATAAAGACTTGATAAGGCTGGTGTTCTGTCCTGTTAGTACAGGACAGCAGAAGGAAGAATAGCACTATGTATTTAAATCTTATCCCAATTTTCAGAAGCTTTTTATTCCTCTTTAGTAAATGTCTGCATCCTTCTATAGCCTTATTTAAAGAAAAAAAAAAAAAAGTGATACTTTTGTATCCTTACTTAATTGCCCTCTCTTGTAAGGTGTGGTAGGTTTGCAGCAAAGCTGCTACTCCTGCTAGGTTTCAGATTCAGCGTACTTGTCAGTCTTTCTCCCCAAAGTGCAATGTGCAGACCCTGATTTTTTTTTTTATCACATTTTCTAGCAGAAAGTTGATGCTTGTGAGAGGAAATAGAAGACAAACAAGTGCAGATCAAATCCTTTCTCAGAATGCTTGTTCTTTTGTTTATGTGCATGTAAAATTCACAAGCGGGATGGATATGTTTTATCCCAGGTGTTGTTGGAGTATTCCTGCTGATTTCAATGACTGATTTTTTATTTTTATTTTTTTCCCCCCAAATCTATCAGTAATAGGTGAATATTGCTTACAGGTATGTAATAACAAGCAGAGACCCTTTTAAGTAGACATTTCTCCTGATACGGGCAGGTGCCATGGCTGCATAAATCACAGCAGGCTCTTACCAAAAAGAGCAGGTTCCTTACCAAAAAGAATATCCTTCATTAAATACTTTTCTTGCCTAATGGGTATCAAATTAAAACAGCAACCTTGCAATCTAAATAGCAATGTCAACTGATATTACAGCTCTGCTGATATCACACCTGTGTAACTTGGAGGGGGTTGGATCCGTGTGCCCCTGGTCTGGGCAGTGCTGGGCAGCCCTTGGCTCTCTGGGACAAACAGCCCTGCTCGATCCCAAGCTTTGTGCATCACTTCAGCATGGCATGAATTTCTCTGTGTGCCTGCGTGTAACTCAGTTGTGGCGTTTGCACTACTTGAAAGCAATTCAGTGAGCTCCTGCATGGCAGTGGGAGTTTTATCCTCCACCTCCCCATCGTCCATCCTCACATATATTTTCTGCGTGTATCATTATTGTCATCAGCATCTGTCTTTTGACTGATGATTTATTCATCTCCAGGTCTCTGTCTCTTTATACAACACTAGATCTAAAATTACATCTGTCTAGAGAGAAATGCATGCTCTCAAAGATTTAATACAGGTTTCAAAATTTTATTGCCAATAACAAAATGTGAAATTGCTTTAAATTAACCAGTAATTATTTAGAATGAAGAGTTAAATAATAATAATAATAATAAAAAAAAAAATATATATATATAAAATCCCTTTCCCAGGCAAACTGGACCCCCTCTTTCCAACAAAGCTGTTGCAGGAGGTTTCAGTGGTATGAATAAATGTATTTCTTTTAACACTTTTGTTGTTTAAAATGCTATTGTTTCATCTGAGTTGTGAGGTGATGTGCTAACCTTGTCAATGTGGGTGCAGTAGAGCAGAAATGATAACTGTATATACTTTTTTTTTTTAAAAATACGGAGTGAGTGTGTGTATGTGCGCGTGTGTGAGAGAGAGAAAGAGAGAGAGACAACTTATTTAAATCCTGAATACAGTCAGACCTCATATGCATTGTTAAAAAAAAAAAAAAAAAAGCCCTAAAGAATTGCATATGGATTAGGGGGATGAATATTCTATTATTTCAGTCTGTTCTGCTGATCTTCTTATTGTGACTTTGCGCTTCAGAAATCTGCCAGGAATTTGGCTTTGCTGTACTAGGCAGTAATTTTAAATGTGTATCAAGCACTTGATAGTGTATGATTTGCGTGCTGTTGCATTCCTATTCCCTAAATTTTCCACCAATTTATTACTTTTTTCATACTGTTTTAATATTTCAGGATGATGAATATATACAGCATCATTAAAGGTAAATAAAAAATGCATGAAATTAAAAAATGGAATATTAGATGTTTCTTTGCTGTAATCCCTAGGTCCAATAGGAATGAAATGTCTCTGTTCTGTCAAGTAATCCCTAAACATGATTAGGGACCTTGTAGTTTCCACATAGCCCACATAATATTTGTATCATATAAGCCTATTTATGTAAGGTTTGAGTAAAAGTTGTTATTAGAAGACCTATAAACCTATTTTACAATTCAAAAAGATATTCTTGCCTCTTAATCTCTCTACTTTTATTATTTTCCTGGAGTTGATGGCAATACATCCTTAATTCATTTTTCAGAATTCTGTAACATCTTTTGGGTACTTATGTTATGCATTGCCGATCCCAATGAAATGTATTTTTAAGGCAGAGGACTGGGTTCAACAGTTCATTTGCTTGCGTAGCTTCTCCTGAAATCTTAGTTGGTGGGGACATGCACTTCCATCTATGCCCTTTCTTCAACAGAGAATCACAGAACCGTAGGGGCTGGAAGGGACCTCAGGAAATAATCCAGTCCCAACCCCCTGCTAAAGCAGGGTCCCGACAGTAGGTTACAGAGGAAAGCATCCAGGCAGATTTTGAACATCTCCAGAGCAGGAGACTCCGCAACCTCTCTGGGCGGCCTCTTGCAGTGCTTTTGGCAGCATCACAGAATGTTTTAGAAGTCAGCTTCCCATTTGACTGGACAATAAATGGCATAGTTCTGGGGAGAAAAAGCTAGAAAGAAGGAAAATATGGGAAAAGTTACGAATGGTAAACGAGAAGAGATGGACAGGAGCTCTTTCTAGGTGGGTGTCAGCGTTTCTCCGGTGGCAGAGCCGTGCTGGGGATGCCATAGCCCAGGACCTCTCGTCCCTCCTGCAGCTCCATCCTGCGCAGCAGGGCTGCTGGGGGCCTGCCTCGGGGGCTGCTTGGCTGAGCTGGTCGCTGCTCAGGGGTGCTCTGGTGCATGGTAGCATGAGGAAGAGCAATTACTTCTTGAATAAAAACAGTGACTTCTGTGGTTTGAACAGAGCTTTGCAAAGAAAATATTTTCAAGTGATAGCAGGGGTCAGCTGTGGTAATTCTGTGTTTCCCAAGAGGAAATTTGAGACTATATAAACCTTGGGATACCTGCTCAAAAACCCTTGTGGAAATAAGCCTGTATTTCTTCAGCCGTTGCACTGAAATTTTACTTTTATTTAATTTTTAGCAGTAAGGGTGGCATTTGAGCAATAGCCCTGTTCTTGTATTTATGAACTGAAGAAGCAAAACTGCTCACTGCTGAGCCCAGGGATCCTCTTCCAGGAAAACTGAGATCAATAACTGTTATCAAGTCTACATTTATAGGGAGTGTTAAATGACCACAAAGTCCTGATGTTCATCAATTAATATGGTGTGCTTATTACTGTGCTGTGTCTCCCCACCCTGCTGCAGTCAGAACGTTTGATCTTTGCTATCATTTTAAGCAGTCACTTTCAGTTATCAGCATTTCTTTTTAACTGGAGATCCTGTATTGGTGCCAGTAAGTGAAAGGCAGATGACGCTTTCCCTCACCAGCCTCCTCCTTCCTGCTGGTGATGGAGGGCAGGAATGAAGTGATAAAGCTCAAGGCTTGTTTAGGTTCAAACTTGGGGAACTGTAAGCGTTTTGCTACTCAGCAACAAGGCAAGTGCATGCCCCAGCTAGAGTGGTGCAAAGCCTGGAAAGTGAAAATAAAAGCCTTATGCACAGGCTCCTTTTCAAATGCCTTTATTGCCTCAGTTTAAGTGGAAAAGAGGGATTTGGAAAAGAGAGAGCTTAATTTAACAAAATAATATTATGCTTTCAATCCTTAAAATGAATGAATTATTTGGATACTTAACAGTGTAATGTCTTTGAATAATGCTGGTACTTAAGATAGAAAAAAATGATGCTGCGAATGCACTGTGTTTGCCTCATGATGTTTTTACCAATTTTGCATTTATGGGAAGCAATATCATTGTTGCAAAGTTTCCAAATTGCTTTTCACAGAAATCTGCAGAAATTAAATCTCCTCCTTGTTATGAAAATGAAGCAGCGTCTCGAGACGCTGGTACATTAGTACAAATCTGCAGAGACAATAAGCCTAGTTCTGCTTGCAGCCATTGTGTATCCCCCATTAACAGCTGCACGAGGCTCTGTTTAGGTTCCCATACAATGAAATAAATCAGTGTATGCTTAAGTGCAGAGTGCGAGCAGCAGCCCAGAGGTCTCCCAGGACCTCTTGTGCTTCAAGTTAAGCCCACGCCTGACTGCTTTCGTGGAGAAGAATTTAGCCCACGAAGTGGAGTAGTGTGTGATGCAAGAATAATGGCAAATTATGTAAATGGCGAGTCTGCAGAGAGAACACCGCAAATCAATTTCAGGCTCAAAGAAAATAAGTTGAATACAAATTTGTGTGGGCCACGTGAAGGTTTCAGACAGTGGCGTTACCCTGGCGTGCCATGCGGATCTGGTCCATTGTGGAGATCTTCAGCAGAAGTCTGCTGGCCTTATTTGGCTTCCTACTCAGAACAGCTTCAGGAAAGGCCACACGTGTTGTCTGAGAGACAGGGAACATGCGGCTTTGGGGCAAAGCCATTTGTGCTCACCAAAGCCACGTGCAGAACTGCCAAGTCCACACCAGGAGGGAATGGGGTTCACATGTCACGTCTTCAGAGCTGGTTTTGAACTACATAAGTGCTGTATGGGATGTATCTAAAGTCACTGGTAGGACTAAGGTGAGACTAAGACAAGTGCACAACTGATTTTTACTAATAGGAATGGATCTAATAGGTGGAGGATAGAATTTTAAGAGCTGGGAGCTGATCTACCTACATCAGACACTGAATGGGATGCTTATTTTGATTGCTTCTTCAACAACTGCTCAATAGTCAAGGCTTTGGCTGAATGTCTGTGCAATCAAGGTCTCTGTGCAAATAGCCAGCTATTAATGCTGCTGGTTTACTGAGATGGACTGTTTTATGTGCAACTCTGGAGCTTTGGGGTTCTTCTAGCATTATTTCTCTGCTTTAGAAGTGTGTGCGCACACTTGTGCAAGTCTATGTGAAAGGCAGCTTCTGAACTCAAGCTGCAGAAGACTCTTACTGCCTAGAAATATAGCCAGAAAACATCCCTTTTCAGCAAGGTGGGATGTTTTTAATCGTGAGATTTAGGCTCTTTGCATTAAACCCAGCGTATTAGCCTACTTCTGTATAGCCTAAGGGCCCCATTAGGTCAGTTTGTATTTCCATACAAAAAAGAATAACAGGAAAAATGTTCAGGAGAAAAAGATGAAAGCAGTTTTATATATATTTAGTAGGAAGAACAAGGCACTCTCTGCTTTATTCGTTATTAGGATTGAACGCATTTCTGAATGTAAGGTCAGCAGTCACTGTTGTCACCCTTTTTATGATTTTTATCAGTCTCGTTATAATGTATATAAAAGATATTGGAATATTGGACATAGATGCTTGAAAATGCTGGTACTTCCTCATTATTTTTACTGTAGTATTTCCACAGTAGTGAATTATCAATTACATTCAGTCTTTTTATTTCCTGTGGCACAGTTATAACAACTAAAATTAACGGAGTTATGCTCATAGTCCCTCACACCACTCATTCTGCTATGGGCAAACTTTTGCTGTTTTCTCACAGTAACCTTTACAAGGCAACCGATAAACATTATTTCTGTTTTAATGACTCCCAAATAATGTCATATTTAAATGAAATGCAGTTTGCCTCAGCGGGGTTCTTTGAATTTATGAGCATTTTTGTCCCATATCCTACAATAATGTGACAAATATTATTTGCATTTTTACTGTTTTCTTGAATACCTTTAAACACCCATTTTTAGGAGACTTCAGATTGCTTTTGAACATATTTGAATGCATTTTTAGCTATCACCAAGCTTAAAATAGGAACCCTTTTTTCAGCTTATCTTTATTAAACACCTGTAAAAATCAGTAGTATTTATTTTTTTTCTTATAAAGCTTTCTTCCTTTAATGAATGCCAGGAATGCTGCAGAGTTTTTTCTAGTATGGACTTCTTTTCTTGGCAGTAATGGGCAGTAAATGGTCTGGTAATATCTGCGCCATACACATAAATGGAAATGTGAAGTTGTAATGTAATGCGTCTGTTCATTGCCTATAATCAATTAATATTTTTCAATATTAGACTACTTTTAAAAAAGATGATTCAAACAAAAATTTTAGAAATGACTAATTTAGTACAAGTGATCATGGTTGCAATGAACTTTTGATCTAAAGAGTAGATGGCTAGGCCTGATAGTGACTGATTAATTCTGTTTTCTTATCAAGTTTTGACTTGGCACATTTTAAAACCACAGGGCTTTTTTTCAGGTAAGAAACATAAATTTTAGTTTTGGGGAAAAAAAAAATAGTGTTCAGCACCTCTATAACCTAAAGGTAGACTAGCAACCTAATCTTGCTCTTCTTGCATACAGCAGTCCCAGTCATTTCCTTGAGTGCTTCAAGTTGGCTGAGTTAAGCTTTGTTTTCTTTTCTTTTTTTTTTAAGAATGAAAATTGTCTGATCATTTTAATGCAATGTTTCCTGGCTTAAAACAAATAATAATAATAAAAAAAGCATTCAATGTAGTTCTTATATCTCTATATAATCACACTGAGTTGTCTCTAACACTAAGAAAGATCAGTGGGAAGATTTCTCTATCCTTATTCTGCAAAAATAAGATTTGCGTGTATTTTTGTGTCTCAAAAACCCTATATAAACCGAAAAGAGAAGAGATAAAAACAAGCATGTACCTTGTACAGATTTTTGCAAGTAAACCCAGGCTATTTAAAATAGCATTGTGGGTGATACGGTCTCCGTTTTAACCCTGTGCTGGAAGCCAATTAAGATTAGGACTCCCTGATGGAATAACAAGGAATGGTAGGAGCAGAATCAAGGGAAGACGGCAAAACTGAATATGCTCGTAAATAAGGAAGTGACATGCTCATGGCCTTTGATCAGGCACTGGGGTTTATTTTCAAAGGATGATGTGGGCTGCTTGGGAAGGGAGAACCTACCCAGTGTGATGGGAGAGCAGGAGGCCTGCAGTGCGTGGTTGCTGCTGCTGGAGCCTTCCCGATAAGATTGTGCGAGGTGCCGGTATCAGCTCTCAGCCTTGTAGCATGTCACAGTGTCTTCATGTGAACTGAGCTGAACTGTCTCCTCACGCTGCCTCCCGCTCTTCCTCTCCCTCCCGTTCCCCGCGCTCATCACACTGAAGTCAGGGGAAGGAAAAAAGATTTGAGGATCGCCCAATTTGTTCTGATATAAAGAGATCTTTAGCTCTGCAAAAGGTGGTGGAGGCAGAGTGCCTGACTGACATCTCAACAGGCTGTCTGCTGGGACTGCTCACTTCATGTCCCATCATATTCTTGCTGTGTCCTGCGCGAGTGCTCGCATCTAATCTTTGCAGCCAGAGCGCTGCGAATCCCCTGGGCTTTGGTGCTCAACACCTTGTTAGACGGGGCATACAGTGCCACAGTCCTGCTTGTGTGCTTGCTTCTGCTCTAGTGTTTTGGGTTCCTTTACAGCCCAAATAGTCTCTTTTTTCAAGGGGGTTACTAAAATAATGGTGTGTATTTTCCAATCACCTTGGTCTTCTCTTGGTAAAGGGTAGGTCTGGGCAATATCAGATAAAAACAACAGGAGGGAAAGAAAGTAAGAGACCCCAGTAAGGCAAAGCTGTAAGCAGTGTTCTGTGCTTTTGTTTTTAAATGAAGATGCATCGACCTGCTTTAGTCGGTTTAGAAAACAGACAAGAGAAAATACTCATTGCACAAGCAACACAAGGTGTAACGCATTGATAATAAAAGTAAAACGGCGTCTGATCAGGAATGCCTGACTCTGTGCCAGGGGCTGCAAGGAAGTTGAGTTGTTTAGGGCTGGTTCGCTTTTGCGATGCTGAACACGTTGCGATGCATTCTGGCATGCCACATCCTGTTACATCACGTCAGGTTAGCCCCCGATGCCGAATAGCACCGAGAACATGAATTAATGAGAGCTAATGCTCACCTCGTGTTGTTGGAGCATTAGCAGGTGCCTTGTTCACTCCAGCTGCTCTCTGGATTCTGTCCTTCTAAAGCAAATCTGATATTGAAGATACATGTATTAATTTCACAGATAGAAATGTTATTTTTCATTAGTCTTCTCAAAGTTCATTAATTAATGGATGCGATTTAATCCTCGTTAAGCCATTAAAAACAATTCAGGTTTTGTACGCAGGGTCTTCCTTTGCTCCTTTTTAAAGGCATATCTTTTCTGCTGGCGTGTGATTGCTGGTGACAAATGACAGCATGGCACTGTCCTCTCTGCTTCATGCAGACCTGGGGTTCCACAGCTGCGGTTTCACAAACAGGCTGTGCGGATCCTGGAATCTATGGTTGTTCGTGAATGGTTGCCACTGTTAAATTTCCCCTTAATTTTGAGTTTTGAATAAATATCTCTCATTACACCTCTCCTCCTGAGCTGATGAGTGTCGCCGTCAGAGAGATTTCTGATGCTGAATCATATTCTTGGGCAATTTTTTTCAAAATTGGTTGCCTAAAGCGGAGCCCTCTCCCCACCCCAGCTGCAGGAACATGCATGGTGATCATGAACAGCTGCAGAAGGGAAACAAGACCACCATGAACAAGCATTCCTGGCTCCTTCTCATGTTTTCAAATGCGAGGTTTTGATGTGCTGAGGTTGGGGCAGAGTAGTGCTTGCTTACATTCTCGCTTTTCTGTAGCATTCTGGGCTGAACACATGTTGTTCTGTTAGCGGCTGGTTGCAGTTAGAGGACACTGTAGGGAGGCCCACATTGGCCAGAAGACCGAACTCCAGTTCTCAGAACTGAGCTAACTGGGGAATTAACCTGTTTAGCTTTTTCTGCAGGTAGGGGCCAGCTCACACCAGAAAGCATTAAAAAGTGGTTCAGTGAGTCTCAAGCATTCAAGAAAAGACTTGCTCATACGTCAGGATCAGATCTCTTCTCTTATTATCCAGCATGACTAATAACTGGGCCCACGCTGCAGCAGATATAATTGATGACTGGATCATATTTATGTAAGAGCTGCTGTCGTGCTTCATTCCCATTTCAATGTGTCTGTCTTCATTTCGCCTGCAAGTTGGAGTCAGTGCAAGCAATCATTAGCATCCCTTAAAATACACACAAAGGGATTGCAGTGCCTGATGTTTTCACTGAGGGAACGGTATGGGTGCACTCCAGCACATATAGCCTGATTCTGACAGTTGCTGAGGTGATCTGAGGTGTCTATCTGTGTACCCTGCACAGCGGGAATGGCTCTTCTGCTTTGCTGGAGCTCAGGCCCGGGCGGGTAGAAGGGACATCTCATAAAGCATCTCATAAAGGGATGCTCAGAAAAGAGAGTGCTGAGGCAACGGTGCCAGCCGTGCTTGCCTCGCTTCCTCAGGTGTCCCAGATTTCTGCAGGTGCTTCACTACACAGAAACATGTTGGCCAGCCCCAGGCTGTGCCCCCAGCACTTTGTCTGCACTTTGACTGAAACGCATGGGTGATCCAAGAGGTGCTGGTGGCCAAGTCATGTGCAGTGTTATGCGCATTTGGTGGCTTACTAGGTTAAATACTAAGCAATACCAGGTAGCCAGCGCATGCTAGATGCAGGCAAGTGTGTGTTTGTGTGTCTGCGGTCTTGCTCTTTTCCTATTTGCCTTTGTGTGCATGCAAATTATTCTATAACACTTCATCTACATAAAGAGCTTAGTTCTTTTATAAAGATGTATCTGTACATGTGTAACAGTAGAAGTCTGTAGCGTTAGCTCATATTGAAAGTTTCCAAACAGCTGGTTGCAGAGGTTACCTCTAATTTAACAGAAGTTGAGTGAATTTAAAAATTGACTTAAAATACAGCAAATGACTCATTACATCAATTTAAGAATTGACTTCAAGTGCAGTAAGTGACTCATTAGATTAAGCTATAGAAAGGCACCCAATAAAAAGAGGGAAAAGAAAAAAAAGAAAAGAAAACCTAAGAGGAAGCTGTAGTTTGGTATCTTGAGTTATTTTTGATAAGAACAGAGCAATCTAAGCACCAGAAATGGAGGCAAGGACATCTGAATATTATCAAAAACACAGTCAGCAAAAGTACTAATATAAAGCAAGTAACCATGTAGCACTGAAATATTTCTATGATTTTTGTATCATTAAGGGAGGTTCAGAACAGGGCTGGAGCTGGTATGCATACCAGCTTGGTAGCATACCAAGAAACTATTAATTTACTAAAATGGAGTAACTGTTCTATATGTCCCTAGATTTGTTGAACATAACAGTTTTCCATGGTATTTAAAAAATGACATTTCCAAGAGTGTAATAGCATAATGAAATGTAAACTGAAAACAGGAATGAGTTAATTAGACTAATGATCCCTTGACTCCTTTATTAGCCAGCTCTTTAGAAATTGGGATTAGCTTTGTTTTCTCTGCTGAATAAAGACAGGAAGGATGATGTTGATTCTAGTAAATGACAGCACCAGAAGAAATGAGTGTTTTCCTGTTCGTTATAGGTTTCATCATTTAAGATAAAAATTCAGCCTTCCTGTGTGCATACTTAATTTTATTACAACTTGAGTTCAGCCCAGATGGGAAGAGAGAAATCAGGAAGATAGTTTAGGAACACCTACTGACTTCGTAGCAGTGGTGACTTTAAGTGATCTACTCTGTGTTGTTTGGGGGCTTAAAACTTCAACATTCTTATTGTGAACCTGGGGTAGACTGGGTTTGAATTTAAACAAAATCTTCAGAAAAGGCAAGCTTGACAACTTTTTGATCTAGGTTTTGAACACTTAATTTGTTCTCTCTATAGCAGAGTGATTTACATGTCTCTTGCTTATAAGGGCTATCAAGAAGCGTGAGAATTATCTCTATAGTGGTTCAAACCAAGCATGCACAGAGAAATAAAATGTTTTTATGACAAATAGGAGGATTTGTAAGTCAGCAGCTGTTAGTGAAACAGCATCATTAAAACTTCCTGCAGTCCCAGGCCTCACTCTCAGGAATTGCTCAGGCCAAGCAAAACCTTAGCTAAAGTGCTGAATTAGAGGTAGGAAAAAGAAAAACAGCATTGAAATTGGTGGGAATCAGTGGCAATTCACCAGGCTGATTCCTGCTCTCTGCACACCTCGCATACCTGTTTTGCAGGCCGGGATGAGGAGGGCAGAACAGGAGCTGTTGGCAGCCAGCTTTTAAGTATGGTTTCTTTCAGGTAGATCTTTATCCTGCAAAGCAACAAGTTTCTTGCCTTCCTCTGAAGCCTATAGGCATAGAGGGCACCCAGCGCTGCGCAGGATCTGCTCTTTAGTGAATGCCTGAGGACTACAAGATTTATCACGCAAATGAGTAGATGGAGAGGAGGTGGCAGCAGCTGAGTTATGAAGCTTTTTACTTCTAAGTAGGACTCACTCACTACCCCATATGCCCTCATTAAGCATTCTTTGAGCACCACACTGAAGCAGAAGAGAGAGCATCACTGGTATGGAGTTCAGCCTTGGGTTTTGGAGAGGTGTAGTGGGGCAGCTTGGGGTTGGCAGGATGGGACCCAGCACACTCGGGCTATCTCAGGTGCTCTCCTTCTAGGAAAAGAGCCTCTGGTATGGACTGAGGGTCACCAGTTGGGTCGTGGGTGCTACGTGCTGGCTCGCTGGTGCAGGATTGACTTGGTGCCCGAATTTCTGTGGTCCCAGTAGGCAGTGCAGCCCGAGCGTCGCATGTGGAAGCGTTGGGTGTTACTGGTAGCCCAGTGCTGTGCCTGACCTTGCAGCTCAGTATTAATTTGGAGTGGAGGAATTAAAATTTTCCATTCTTTTGCATTGTCATGCCTCACATTGATAAGCACAAAGAAATGTAAATAAAAGAGACCTATTTCACAACCCTAACTACAACCTTTTTGTTTTATGACAAAAGACAGTTAATTAGCATACTAGCAGTAAGCAGCCTTCCCAAACTCGTGCTAATTATGTATTCTGTTGACCGTGACTCCAGTCATAAGGTAATTGGCTTGCAGCAACATGACATTTCAAATCATCTCTTGAAATTACATCAAAAAGCCAGCCTGTTTTGTTTTGATAGGGGAACAATCAATTTGATAAGTGGTAACACAGCTCATTGTTTCACATTAATTAGACTAATTGCAGCGTGTTAGCCTCTGAAATAGACAGAACTTGGAGAAGACAAAGGCTGTGGCCTTTAGCATGCAGTGCATGTGGTGGTTCCACTTGCTTGCACATACTGTAGGCAGAAAACACAGTTGTTAGGATTCAGCCTTGCGGGAGGCAGGGTGTTAACAGCGGTTTGATGTGTTATGCTTAATCCACTGTCTTTCAATTATAAGATCTAGGTTCAAAAAATCCCTGGGAGAGGGAGGGGAGAAAAAAACCCATTTTGATATTAATGGTATCAAAGTTTTTGGTGATCTTGGGCTTTTTCTCCTGAAAGAAGCACAGATCTGGCAGCAGGATCTCTTAGGCAGCTGTAGGCTGTAAAGCCTTACTGTGAGAAGAACTCACTTCCACCTCTGCTTTTCCTGCTCATTTCTACTAATGTTTATTTCTTAGTATACCTTAGCTGGACTGTTTTTCTTTCATCACAGGCTGGGTGACGCTGGCAGGGACCTCTGGATCCATCTGGTCCAACCCCTGCAGGCTGCCTGGGGCTGTATTCATATATTTACTGAAGAATAATGAAAATACAAACAAACAAAAAACCTTAGAGGATGGATTACTGAAGATGGATGTAGAGATTCTTAACCCACCTACATGTTTCTAATTTAGAGTATTGTTGCCTGCTACTGAGATTACCAATTGGACTTAGCTCTGTGATGATTTTATGATCAAGCTGTGTCATCTGTAGATTGACATGACCAAATGGATTTCACTTGTGACCTAATTGAAATGTAAACCGAAGTTTTAAAGGATGAAAAGTTGAAGGGGTTATCTCAGTCCAAGGGCTAGGCTAGCTTCATTGTTCACAGCGTGGTGCGGTGTTTCTGGTATGCCGAACCCAGCATCGGGCCACTGGGTGTGTAAAAGGTGTGCTCTTTGACCTATATCTTGCTAATATGTTCAATAAATGGAGTCATAGTTGGCAACTTCTCTCAGACAGAAAGGAACGGCATTAGACAGATTCCAGCATTGCCTGGATGCGATGAAATCATCTGCATGAGGCCAAGTCTGGCTTCTCCTCTACAGCTCTAGTCTACCTGAGTTCAAGCTGAAGGATCCACTGGAGCTTTTCAGCTCTTCTAATTACCTCTATTCAACAAAAAGTAGCCCCAGTTTGTTTGTTCGTTTGAAGACTTAATTCTTGAATTGCTTTCTGTGGAAAATGGTATTAATCGAGTGAGGCTGGGAGATTTAGATACCCACATATTCCTACAGCTCAGTGGGAGCTGTACACAGAATTCATTTTACCCATTTGTGTTTCTGTTACCCTCCCTGATCACTGCCTGTTTAGACAGTAAAACCTTTTCGGCAGAGGTTTTTAGTTCAACTTGCCTGTAGTCTGTTTGGAGAAGTGTAATGTTATTCAAATCAAAGAATTTGTTCCAATAGCTTAATGCTATCATTGCTAGTTGAAGCTATATTTTTATTGGTTTTGCTTATGCTTTATGTTGGCCCCTTAGCAAATGGTCATAAACTCTGTTTTAAATCCAGCTAACAGTGACTTCATACTGCTGATTTATTTCTATCATTTACTGGCAAGAATGTATTTTTAAAAATGTATTCTAAGCAATTCATGCCTCTCTACCTTCTCTCTTCTGTGCCTCGCTTCTTTCCTCCTTCTTCCATGTCTAAATTGTCTTTCATTGAGCTTAAAATTGTGCCTGCATTAGTGATGTAACTACTGTGCTACGCTCACTAAGGAGTCCTGGGCTTGTCTGGGAGGTGGGTTAGGAAGAAGCAGGAGCCCCCTCAGCACAGTTTCAGCGCTGGTTCCATCGCCTGAGCAGGCGCTGGCCGTGGCATGGTGGGATGCAGCCTGCATCCTCACTGCCACTGCAGCACACAGCTCCTGCTCAGGGCAGAGCAAATCTGCGCTCAGTGTCGCTCATAGGAGAGCTTGGCTGCCAGCCCAGCGCTGCTAGGCTCTTCCCTGCTACACCTGAATGAGATATTGACGAGGCATCGCTACCTAAACACAGCTCAGAAACACTAGATGGAAAAAAAAATTAAATTGTGATGGGGATGACAGAATAATTTTGAGAGTGTAACTTATACTTCCTGTGCTCGCCTGAAATTCTTGCAATACAGAGAGCCTGTATTGCCTGCTCAGTGACGGATCGTGGGTGATCATGTTTAAATACCTTTCTCTGTTTTCTCAAAGTCCATGACTAAACAGTGACGCTGACTTCTGAGTGAGAACCAGGGGCATGGGCACATCTCTGCTTAGCAAGCCGAAACAGATTGCTGTGATCCAGCAAGGTGCTGAGCTCTCCCGAAGGTGCTAAATTGCTGGTTTCAGCTTACATCAAGAGCAGGCACTCAGCTACTCTTAGGATTGTGCTTTTAAGTTGCTTGGTTATTATCCAGTCAAACAAAACCGACAGGGCCTTCTGAAAGGCAACGTGTAAAGGAGCAGAGAGAAATAAAGTTGCAGAATTTTGGGTTGCATGAAGGTGCTGCCCATGGGGATTCTGCATGAGCAGAGAACAGAGGAAAATCAGAGCCAGAGCAAAAAGAGATAAAATAGGAATAGTTTTTAAATAGGAATTGCTGGCAGAGCTATTAATCATACAGGTCTTTGAGCTCTAAGGGTTGCATGAGTGGAGCTAATAGTAAAGGGGAGAGATCCTTTGCCGATATCTTGAAATACACTGTTAAAA
Source organism: Alectura lathami (assembly GCA_013399715.1). Classification (NCBI taxonomy): domain Eukaryota; kingdom Metazoa; phylum Chordata; class Aves; order Galliformes; family Megapodiidae; genus Alectura; species Alectura lathami. The sequence goes on from VXAV01008672.1 coordinate 105,525, forward strand.
GCAACAAGAAAAATTAAAGGGAGATAATGTCTGAACAGATTAATGACATGTAATAATAATTAAAAAAAAAAAAAAAAAACAACCAACCAAAGTTAAGCCCCATGTATCTTCAAAAATCCAAATCTTTATGTTGTGACTATTGTTTTTTACGGGATAGCTCTTTAATAATCAATTTTGCAAGTTGCTCGTTTTGGCATACAGTTGCAGCTGTGAGATTAGACTCTGATCTCATTTACGCTAATACAAATAAATCAAAATTTCTGCTGTTTTTCTGGCTGTAAGCCACAGCTGTGACCAGAGTGCGGACTCCGTTAGAATCTGTGGGGGTTTTTTAACAGATTTCACAGTGCCTTCGAGGTGAGTTAGAGCAGGAAGAGAACAATGCATCTCATTGCTGTGTGAGGTAGGCCAGTGCCTGCTCTTCCCAAACAGGCATGTGACTCAGGGGCTTCATGCAGGTAGAGGCCTTTGTTCTGATAAAAGGAATCAAGCATCTAGGAATATCCGACAAATACCTTGGATGGAACTATCATCATTGTATTCCTTCCCAATATTTATGTTATTGTCTTTGGAATGATTTAGGGCAAGCTGAATGCAGGTTTAGGAATTTGCAAAGTGAGCGTAATCTCTCTTTACATGGGATGATACTTTTTTTTTTTTTTTTTTTTTTTTTAAATCCTCATGCTGTTTCTTTGACCTTCCACTTGTAACACACAATCAAACATGTTTAATGACTGAAAACAAACCTAAATTCTGTATGGACCAGGACTTGTGAAACAGGCATAGTTTCCTGTGAAGCCTTCATAAGCTGTAAATCAGTGTAAAATTTAGCTCATATTGCATTCTCGTTGGAAATGGGTTATATGATAATTTATGTTGAGCTGATCATAACTAAGCACCTCATAGTAGTGTCCTTCAAAAAATTTTAATCAAGATTGTCTCTCTGCCTCCACCTCTCTTGGTGCAATTTCAAGAGGTTTATTTGCATGTCAATCTGCACGTGTTACTGAAGTTATTCCACTGAAGGAAGCGCAGCCTCTTGGCTGCATACGTGTTTCACAGCAGCCTCACTTCAGGTGACTCTTTGCATTCCGAGCTGGCTTGTGATACCGTCATAGGCAGCTGCTCATTCTTTTAAGCCTTGAAGACCAGGGGTATTTCCAAGTGCCTGTCAGCTCTGTTTCCTAAGTCGTTTGGAGCTTTGGGTGAATGTGCTGTGCACAGTGTAGGGGAATAAGCTGTTGATCCTATGAAAATCACTGAGATTGTCCAGCTTTTGCTTTAAAATCTCTGTTAAAAAGTGTTTCTAAATGCATGTGACATTTGCTTTTAGACGTATGTCTTCTCTTGAGGCTTTTCTCTGTTTATCATACAGTAAACAGTGGAGGGGTTCCAGAGCCATGTCTTAGGCAGCAAATGCCAGGAGCTTGCCAGGAGCTCTTTAAATCAAGGGCTGTCTTCTTTTATGGAACTTACACAACGTCTAATACAATGGGGCTCTGCTCTGCAGCAAGGACAGCATTGCTTTGTAATTGACCATAATAAACAGTTTCCCCTCTAAGGATGCGTAATCAAGACGACCAGGGTGTGCTAGTAAGAATGGGTGTGTGATTTCTTACGCGTTTCTTTTTTTTTTTTTTTTTTTAATTTCATAATTACAGGGTTATATTATGCAGTTACACATGGGTGGACTCCCAGTAGAATCCTAGAAAGGATAAACAAGATTTAAGCAGACTATGAATGAACATTGAAGACAAAAGTTATAAGCAAAAAACCAAAGAGATTTGCATCCAGAAACCTAGCTGAGTATTTTTAGTTAGACTAAAGGTTTAAGTTGAATTATTGACAGCCAAGACAGAAGCAGCCTTCATGCTGTGGTGGATTTTTGGAGTTGAAGGCGGAGGACTGGGGATTTGTTGAGGAGTGGCTGAAGTGGAGGAACAGGAGAATTGTGGTATAGAAGACATACCCAGGTAACCGTAGCTGCAGCTGGTGAAGTGAACTAGGGGATGCTGAGACCGCTGGTATGGGAAACTGAACCTAGAGATTTTGGTTCTTTGGCAGACACTTTGTAACTTGCTCTATATGAAAATGTCAGGAGATGCTCAGTGCATTTGCCCATAGTTCCTGCCAGATCAGCAGTTACTGCTAGGCTGGAGGTTTCTTAAGTCTCATAAAATTAATGGAGATATTCCTACAAAACACTCCTTTCTCCCTTCCCACCCTTTGTCTTTTTTTTT
>VXAV01008672.1:107818-118148 GCA_013399715.1 Alectura lathami
TTTTTTTTTTTTTACCCCCCTGCCAGTAAACGTAAGAAGCTGAGGTGTTCCCAAATTATCTTTTTCTTCCCACCAGTCTTTTCTGGCTGTGTTCCGAAGCAGAGAAGATGACAGGTTTTCATTGGTCACTTAATTGTGTATGCCCATTGGTTTCTGTGGCTTCAGAATTCATATTTTTGTGTGCTTGGGGGCTTTTATGACAAGGTGCTAATGGTTTCCTGGCTGGGCAAGCAGCTGTGTCAGAAAGTGTTTCATAGTGCCCCTTATTTATCCAGCTCTGACTGCTTCTATTAACTTGCATATACCTTTATTGCAACCCCCGCAAGGTACTTTTCATTTTTGTGGATGTGCAATCCACATGTGCAAAGGAAGCTATTAATTTTACTGCAGAGAGCGTATGGGAGCATCAAATGAGAACTCCACTTCCATGTGTGCCTGAGAGACAAGAAGTCTAGGAGATGCAGAAAAGACTTGGACCACTGCCTTGTCCAGAGATTTTCACTGCATGATCTGAGAGGTTCTGCAAGGTGGGCTCTGGGTAGCTGGTGGGTGTCCTGCTGCTGGAAATTTTCATTTCCTACTGTTAGAATCCATGAAATGCTAGTTAACATACCCTACATGGTTTCCTAATAAAGTTCTGTTGTTGTAGCTGCTCCAGCCTTATGATTGTAGCATTAAAAGAGAAGCAAAGCATCTGAAGGTGTTAGATGATATTCTATGCAATGAAGAAGACCTGAAGTCCTTTCAGGATACTCTGAATGTGTGCGCTAGTCGCAGCAATTAATGTCTTTGCTTCTGAAAAAGAAGGTAGGCTAGATTTTCTGTTCATTTTCCTTACATTTCCTCTTACAGAAGTTATTTCTTGATTATCTGATGTATTTTGGGGGATAATATTAGTTTCTTGTCTTACATCCATGCAATAATTTATCCAAACCTGGGTTTCTGGGTGGGAAAAAGCAAGGTGTGGCAGGCTTGGGATCCTCTAAAATTAGAAGTAGAATAGATTTAGCAGTATGTTTAGTTAATAGACCTTCTGAAACTGAAAACATATTTGAATACCACAAGGACCTTAACTTTGAAATCCATAGGACACAGTAGGAGCAATAAAGGATCTCTTGAGAGCAATAGAGTACATCCTCCTGTGTGTCTTTCAAATATTTTTTGTTTATACAGTCATATGTGAGAGAGATGGCCAAGAATAGAGAAACAGAATAGATAAATGAGATTTCTTTATGGTCCAAATGTGCATATGATTGAAAGGACATACAGGAGTCAAAGTCAATACTGCAGAACTTGCCTTCAACACAGGACTTGCAGTACTTTCCATTGTGCTCCAAAGACAAAGACCATATCATGCTACAGAAGGTGATGATGTCTAAGCTTATATAAATATTGCACTCCCTTATCCAGCCAGATTAGCAGCAACTACATTGTGTGTTTATCCTTTCCAACTGATAGAGATCTTTTATGTTTTTTCACTGATACATAACCATTTTTCCTAAAAGGCAAATGCCCTGATGCCTTAAAAACAGATGTCTATGGCCAGTGCTGATCTGGTGATGATGTATAAAAGCATTTTTGATGTATAAAAGGTTTTGTTTTCTTTGTACAAAGGAGAGTAGTTGATTTTTTCTTTTTTCTTCTTCTCCTTCAAGCGTACTCTTTGGAGGTTGGTCTTTTGATTCAGCAGCATATTATAAAACTTGCCCACCTGGAAGTCTTGTATTTTACCCGTGGATAATAACTGATTATGATGACTAGGAGCTCACTTAACACACAGCTGAGCTGCAAGCAGTGCCCTGCTCATGTTACCAGACAAGCAACTGACAAGGAATCTTGCAAGGTTCTTCAGACTGTCTTGTCCTTCCTTCCAGCACTGTTGCACTTCAAGTAATTTCTGTATTTCTATCTGGTTAAATCGGATGGATTTGGGACTCAAATCTGACACCCTGAGTCCTTGTAATCTGTTGTCGCCACCACCAAATTCACCTTCCAGATATGCTGCTGTGAGAATTTGAGTAATTCATTGTCATCAATTAAGTTATTCTAGAATTACTCCAGTGTAGCTGGGAACAAAATTAAGCTTCTAGTCTGTTCTGGGAAATTAGACAGATATGTTTTTTTCTAAGTGGTTTTTAATTCATTTCATTAGGAAATTATTTGATGAATGTCATTTAGGCATTTGGGATTGGTATAGTGTCTGGGATTTGAACAGTGACAATTTGTAGCTGGGCAAAAGGAAATGCAAGCCTAATATCTTCACAGAACACTTCAATTTTTTTTTTTATTTTCCCCAAGCATTGAACACTTCAAAGATGTAATAAGGACGTGCAATAGTAGGCTCATTCCTAAAGACCTAGGAGTGCTCCAACTTATTTTCCTAAATGAGTTTGTCTATCTGAAAACTTAGTCCTCTTGTGGTATAAGTTTGTCTGTGCCAGTTGTTGTAATTTTCACAAGTAAGAAGTCTGCAAGCATGAGGCAGAGATTCAGTTATACTTTTCATAAACTGCATAAAAAATCATCTAGAGTTTGTTCTGCTATGACTTCACAGTTTTTAAGATACCAGGAAAACTTTATGCGAAGACTGATGCGATATTCTTGGCCACAGAACAATTTAACTGAGTTCACTGGAAACCTGAAGGGAGGTGAAACCATCAAGGTCAGTTGCATGACTTTATTTTTGCAACATGAATAAACAGATGGTCACTTTCATGATTATTTACACCTATAGTATTGGACATTAAGCAAAGTATCCCAGCCTACTGTTACACCTAAAACAGGATTGTTGCAGTTGAAGGCATATGAAAAGCTTTTAAATCCTGTTGGATGGTGACAGAAATACTGAATATAGTTCACTATAGTTGATTTTCAGTCCCATTTCACTTGTGTTTGGAATGAAGGACTAGACCAGGCTCTTTGTTAGATTTGCAGACTTTTAAAATTAGTGAGGAGTACTTTGAAATCTAGTCCACTGGACCTCTGTTGATTCCTCTAAAGGGTCTCATTAAAAATTACTTGCCTTACGCAGGAAAGAAAACAGCTCCTTGCCCAAGAAATAGTCCTTGAATTGTGCTCAGGCCATTTTTGGGGGGATAGTATTACTGTACATTAATGTAATCATTTTCTTTTACATCAAATTTGTGTGACAGATTTTCTTGTTTATCCGGTTATTCTACATCACTCTGGTGATACAGGAAAAAAACCTATTTTGTCTGGATATCTGCCTGCATATATCCTGCATATATTCATCTTGTACTGTCAGAGCAGTGCTAAGCTATTGATCTGTACCGGTAATTTTGGTGTAATGGACTCTTATTACTTTTAACACAACAGCTCTTTCCTTGTCTTTGTTATCTCTCATTTCTTTTAACCTTCCTTAGGTGTAGCTCTACTCCTCTTCTTCCATTGTGTTCTCAAGGCTGAACTAACTTCTCTTTTTTACGTACTTGCAAAATAACTGGCTCTTCTTCCTTCACAAATATGCCTTCCATTAGGCATGTTAAAACCCATTTGTGAGAGAAATGAGATGAAAGATACAAGAGGATCTGGACAGGCATGCATGTTTGAGAGAGCAGGTCAGTCAGTTTGTCTGCCTGGTCTGTGTCTTCCTGACTGAAGTGTATCGACTGTAATCCTGCTCATAAGTAGTTAGCAGCACGAAGCATTGCTTCGGCTGCATGCAGAAATGCACCCACCTGCCTTCTTACCGTTAGGGTATAGTGACTGTGGTAGAGTTATAGTAAGAGAACAACGAGATAGAGAGAGAAACAAGTGGAGGATCCTTTTCCATGCAGGGGATTTTTCTTTGTCACTCAAGATGCAAGTGTTGGCTGGACAGTGGTCAAAGAGAAACGTCAAGATGGGAAATGGAAGAGCTGAGAGTATTTATTGCGTTGGTGCGTCAACCTCTTGCACTCCCTGTATAAAACCAAGAGATTTGAAGCCTATTAACTGGTGGCTTAAAGTTATATAATAAATGTCAGTATAATCAAGTGTAGCTGGAGTCTAGCCACACCTGTATGAATATCTCTGGTTAAGTTTAATCCACTTCTTACAGATAAAACCGCACCTCTGTGCGGTTTTTTTTTTTTTTAAGTACTTTGCTTTATTCTATGCCTTTAGTCTTCAGTCTCTGTTTTGATCCGTAATTCCTAACAGCAGCTGAACAGTTGCATGCAAGACTTTTAGTTAACATTCACAGTGAGCTTCACTAAGCAAAGTGGACATTTTGTGGTTACAAAAAGGGTATTCTTAACGCTTAGCGTACCTCAACAACAAATATAAACGAGGGAATCACCTCTTTCTTTGCCTTTCTTTGAAAGCCTAGGAAAAGCAAAAAGGTAATTTGTCCATCTAGAACCTTAGAAATATCTGAGGGAACTGCAGAAGGAAAAAGTGAGAAGAAATATATTAATGTGATATACATAACCCTATCAAAGAATCCATGTCACTTTAAAAATGTTTCATTGACATTGTTCTGTTTAAAAAAAAAAAAAAAAAAAAGGAATTGTTACCTTTACTTTGACAAATAGACACTGAAGACTATGGATGGGATCCTGGAATCACTCACTCAGAACCAAGAACAGAAAGGAAAAAATCCTCATATTTATCCTCTGTTCTGACACACTTACTCTGTTGTTGCAAACAGATTGAAATAACTCTGAATGTGGTGTTTAAAACAATTTTGCTAAAGAAAAATGTGCTCAACTTCAAGCCAGCCATAGCTAAGTGATTTATTTCTTTTTTTTGACTCTGACAGTTATCTTGAAATAGCCCTTTGATGAAATCCTCTCCTCTTTCAAGTCCTTGGAAAAACTCCTACGATGAGATTCATTTCACCTAACTTTAGACATCTGAAGTGTAAACTTGTATATCTGAGCTCCCCATCCTCAACTCTCTTTATAGCTGATGGAGAGAAACGAGGCCTTCTAGGGTACGATTCATCATGCTTGTTTTGGATAGCTTCTTCAGAGGAGAGAAATTCAACCCTGTAAGTGCCTGCCTCTCTCTGCTGGCTTTAAAGAGGTACTAGGTGACCAAGTTCAGCAACATCACACTTGTCTGGTCAGAAGAAAACACCTGTTGTGACTTCAGAGGCTATTGGATGCCCACATGTTTTACTTGGGAAGATATCACAGGTGCTGCGTAGGAAAGACTGAGGTCCTGGCAGACTGGCGATACGTTTTGTTTATGCTCTCAAGTGCTTTCAGGCTTCTACCTGTGTTCTCAACAGTCTGTAAAAATCTGTTCAAATGAGGAAAATCTGCTGGCATCATACATAGGGTGTTAAGCTTCCTCTCAAAGGTACTGCTATTGTGCACGTATACTTTCTTCGTTCCTCCTAGGAGCACACACATTCTGTTAATCTGTGGCCTAGAGACGCTCTCATTCACACCAAAACACTCCAGCAAAATTTTAATACATTCAGAGGAAGTAAATAAAATAAGTTATTCTGATACCTCTTCTCTGCTTGTACCAGTATTGTTTCAATTTCTAGCTTAAGACAGAGATGAACCAAGGAAGAAATAGGCATGATCCATAATACAAAACGGGAGATTTAGGAAAACATGTGCGGTAGCTACATGGAGATCAAAAGCGTAACACAGAAAGCATGCTAAGTATCAGTCAGTATGCAGCAGTTCTCTCGAGCTTTATCTCACAGTGTCTTGTGAAACAAATTTAATCACAAAAAGGTGGGAAGTAGTTCAGCTTTAAAAAAGAAAAATAAAATGGGAAAAGTTACAGGAGTTTGTCATCGCCTCTAAATTGCAAAGTAGTCCTATATTTTCAGCAGGTGGTTGGATGATTACTGGGGTAATACTGTGCTGTTTATGGTGCTTTCACTTTTCATGTTGTGATTAGTCCTTTCTAAGGATGTGTTCTTCAGTGAAGGTTGTCTGTGCAGGGATTAAAAAGTTAAAAATCGGTGTTTAAGATGGGCTCGTGTTGTCAGCTTGCTGTTAGGTATGCTGAAGGAGCTGGCGGCGTTTCTCCTCAATTTGCTGGACTTTATTCACTGGGAGCTGGCACACTTCAGAGCCGGCAGTTTCCCTGCAGGCCAGGTGAATGCGTGCTGCTTGACGTGCCTTTGTGCTGCGGTGGTCGCCAGGGCACTGCTGAGGGAGCCGGTGGTGCTGAAAACAGCTGCTGTAGTCAGTGGGCCATCTCCTTGCTTTGGTGGGTGTAGTCTGGCTGATTTTAGTTCATGCGTTACAACTGATAACTGCCCTACTGAGTTCTGAGATAGCTTACTCTTCTGGAAGTGGAGATGATTGACCTAAATGAGATAGCTGGAACTTGCTCATGTAGGCAGAGCAGAGGAACCTGTCATGTCTGTGAAAGGATTTGATGTGCAGGAGGGTATGGGGAAAACCGGAGCCTTGAGAGGGTCATAACAAGACAGGGTTTGTAGGAGAAAAGCAGGAGAGAAGTTAGGCTGGGAAGCTGTGCAGGATGACAAACCAAGTTGTCTATAGCTCCTTGGAACCTGAGGAGTGGAGGCTCATTCTGCCCAGCTACACACGTATAGATCCAGAACAACACAGCTGCTCCTGTCTTTGTGTTATACCGATGTGAGGGCAGGGCTGATGAAATTGTGGCTGGTGTTGTTTTGTCCCATGAAAAAAGAGTACGTCAGATTCCTTTGCACCTGGCTTTGCACTCACCCTTCATTTTATTTTGGTGGGATCCTAAAGAAACTTCACCAAAAATCTTTCTTGTAGTAGTGTGACAATAACATGTCTCATAACGAAAGAAGAATATTCCATGCAGAGGAAAAAAAGTCTTGGTGAAAATGACATGTTCATGTGTACGTGTAAAAAGTAAAGCTAATTTATTATTTTACTCATCTTTACATACTTGCCTGATTTTTGTGTAGTTAACTAGAAAATATTTTTACTAGATTAGAAACTAAAAATGTGTACATTTTTAGTTAACATATTTATGTTAACATGCAAATTTTTACATGTTGTATGTGAAATGATTTAGGATTTTCTCAAGATGAATTATTTTAGAGCAATTTAAAACATAATGCAATTGGTATCCTCTATGATACCATTGTATCTCTTTGGCTCTGTCAGCCTAACTCATTTGTTCCCTCCTTTCTCCCCATAAGAAATGGCTACTTGTGTTTTTGCCTTAGTGGTGTGACTTCATGATTTCATTCCTAGAATGAACACCTCTGCGCTTACTTGATCCAACAGCTAGTGAACATGGGGGAATGTTTTCAGTCAGGTGCGTGGATTTCAGATTTGACCCTCAACAGATATTATCAAATGCTGAAATTCACATCTGAATAAAAAGGAGTTTTGTGTGTGTATGTAGAAGTGCTCTCTTTAGCCTGAGGGATAGCAATAAATACAGAATGTGAGATGAAAACTGAATTTTTGCCGAATGTATATTTCATTTTAACTAAGTATTCCCTTTATTGTCTTCCTTTCTGCCTGAAAAAACGTTAAATGCGTTGAGTTGGGAAGACATTCCTGTGCTGCGTTAGAATAGCCATCAACGTCAGCTGAGACCATTTGGATCATGTCACTTGTCCGAAAGTGTGTAGCTGTTTTTAAAGAAAGAACATGTCATGTTCTGTACAGGGATCTTTAATGCATGAAACTTGTTTGAAGCAATAATAAATCAAGTCCTTGCTGCTAAAACCAGTGTCTGATTTTACCATATGACAATCTGTCTTTCTGTGTGTAAAAACTGAGACAATAGCAAGAATAATTCTGCATCCACAAGTACTGCAAATAATTTTGATCACAACTAACTAAATACATAAATCTAGCAAAAAAAAAAACCAAAAAAAAAACCACCCTGAAATGTAAATGGCCTGTCCGTTTGTCACAATGCTTAATAATGTACTTTTTTCTACAAGCATTGTTATAGGAGATTGCAAGATGTATGGAGATATTTTCATTATTCATGCTCTATTGAGGAGGCAGTTCTGCAGACATTTTTCTCACCTCTTCCAAAAAAGTGGAATAATTAAGACCAAGCAGAGTTTGAGACTTATTTGTCGATCATTTTTCACTCTTTTATGCAAGTATTATTTCCATTAGATTCAAACCAGTTACTGGTGATGTAAAGAAAAATAATTTTCTTACTCTTTTTAAATTACCCTTTATGACCGTGTGTAGCTGTAACAAATATGAGTAAAAGACATGTAAATGCAAATCCATTTCAATTAATCTGGAGTAGTTTAGGATTGCAGACTATTTTAGCAGCACAACTTAGTTTCAAAAGCCCTGTGAGAAGATGACAGAAGCCGCAGTGCTAGCAAATGTTATTACTGTGTATGGTGTATAGCAGGGCAGCTGTAACTACACATGGATGGTGCAGAGATCCCCTCCTGGGCTTGGACTGGGGCTGAAGCTCGGTCAGACAAAAGGTTCAAGGGCCTGCCTCCTTGACGAAATTCCCTGGCTTTAGTTTTGGGCAGTAAATGGTAAGGACAACAAGTGCATTGACGCAGTGGCACTGATTACCAGGGTCCTTGTGGCAGCAGTGTGCTGTGCCCAAGAGCCGCCCTGCACCAGGAGAGCTGCACTTGGCCCTCACCGAGACTCTCAGTGAAGGTGCTGTGCGGAGCCCGCTGCAATGGCATTTGCTTTTTAACTGCATGTGGGCTCCATCCTGCTTAGGAACTGCAAGAAGGCCAAAAGTGCATCTTGCATAGGGTGGGGTTTGAACTGGATGTTGTAATGACTTTGAGTTGCATCAGGAGTGAGCTTGCCTTCAGCGGGTGACCTTGAGCTGGCAAACGTTAGCCCGTTATCAGCACCCTGAAACCTGAGGTTGCTTTGTATTATTTTTGAGCGTTTTTGCTTACGGAGATTGTTGTATTTAGTTTTTTAATCTGGTGCAGCATAGTAGAAGTAACCATTGGTTTGTTATAAAAACAATGCTCTGTTGACCTTCTCCCCGCAGTTGGAGGGAGGGCTGCAGAAACCCAAGGTGGCCATCGCCTGCTTGTTGTTCCGCTCCTGGGCTGCTCCACAGCTTCCAGTTTCCAGCAGCTCAGCTCCTGGTGGCAGGCTGGAGCATGGAGCATAGCATGGAAAGTGTTGTGATTTGTTGCCATGCTGACAGTGTCAACTTAACTACAGCTGACAAACAGTTTTTAAATAGAACATTTCAATTCATTATAGTATTCTCCATCTGTTTTTTTTCAATGTCTGCATACATGCAAAACATCTGAGAAATGCTACCACAGTGGTTTGGTTTACTTATCCAGCCACTAACATTAATTAGTTGTTGAGAGTGGTAGTTTAGTAAGCAAGTAAAATGACAGTTCTTTTCCTCTCTTGGCAAAGAAAACCATTTTATTTATTTAACAGAAAATATCCAGTAGAGCTGCTTCTGCATTGGAGTTTTTCAAATTGATTTTTTTTAGCGGAGTTTCTCTATTATTGGTATTTTTTTTTTACTATTTTGTTATCACTCACTTTTGTCAGATTTTACTTCCTTCCAAAAGCATCTGCCATGGCTATTTCCAGTGTGGAACTGGTAACAGAAGGGGAGCATCACTTCGTAATTAAATCAGGCTGCTGGGGTCAGATTTAGAGGGTTTTATTCGTGGCTTTGCCACTGGCCTACTCTATGACCTTGAGCAAGTTGCGCATTGCTGTATCTCAGTTTACCTATAGGTAAACTAATATTGACTTCCCTTGAGGGGATATCATGAGGCTTAATTAAGCGTCTGAGAAGTTCGGTGAGATAGAGGGCTGAAAGCTGCTAGGGATGTACAAATGATGATGGCGATGACAATGATTTGTGCCTGATTGCACCACTTCCCCCAGAACTGCCCCTGTAGCCGCTCTGTGGATTAGTTGTCAGGTGAGCTATGAATCCATCAGTTCATCCGTCACTCGCCCCTCTTAGACTGAGCCCAGCTGGCCCGCTTTGCTTATTAGTAGCTTTTAATAAATCAAACCATATTTGCTGTTTTAATTGTATCTTAAAGGGTAACGTGGCTCTCTGCTTTTAAATTAAAAACAGCCTGACAGTGTGTACATGAGAGGCTGTGCTGCTGCTCTTGTACTCTACTCTTCTCAAGTTATTGACCTAAAAAATGCGTTAAAGTGTAGATTTAAGGAAACTCATAAGACATACAACTATGACATTCTGGCAGAGGGCTTTCTCTGGGTGACATTTCTTCATAGTGTGGATACCGCTGTACATCCTCACGGAGCACTGCCTCAGTAAGCGTATTTTGAAAATGGGAGGCTATCCATCCACAGGAACCCAAGGGGAAAGCAGCTGAGGTGTGCTGCTTGTTGGCTGAAACAGCAATGTCTGTATTTACAAAAAAAAAAAAAAAAAAAAAAAA
>VXAV01008672.1:134575-150481 GCA_013399715.1 Alectura lathami
AAAGAAGTTTAAAGGACAAAGAGAACTTTTCTGAGAGACAGAAATCCTCTCTTTACTATCTACGTATTTAGCATAGATGATGTGGTTTGTGTGCTACAAGTACCACCGCTATTTTGTCTGTCTGGTGCGTGATGCGTTTCCCAGATTAGAAGCATTAGTGCCCTCTATTGTTCATCAGAGAACTGCAAATACTCTTGCAGATTACGGTCCTCATTATTATCACTCTTGGTATCAAACAGATTTTTAACAAAAAACAAACATTGCAGGAGCATGTTACAGTAAACTAAACTACTTAATCTAGAAGGGTATATCTGTTCCCCCCCGTATTCTACTACAACTTGCAATAAAACAAGTAACCCATGTTAGGGAAAAAATATCTGGAAATGCATATAGAAATTGATACTCCTTTTGCTCACGTTTTTGCTGACAAGTTAATTTTTTGTGTGTGTAATTTTTTAGGAGTGAAGATATTTTTAATCACACGTTCTAACATACTCAAAAGGAAAAAACTTAATGTATTTGATCCTTTGCCTCTTTTTTTTTTTTTTTTTTTTCTTAATTCCCTCTCTGAATTTCATGTTTTATTTCTAGGAATCTCACACTTTTATTATTTTGATAGGCTAGTAAGAGTATAAAAGAGTGCAACTTTTCCAAAGGACAACAGAAAAATAACATGGCCAAGCTGTGTTGTTTTTTTTTTTTTTTCCCTAAACTACATTAAAGTGAACGGCAAGAATGACAACTTCATTCAAGCAGATCATTTGGAATTACATTAAACAGCTGCTATTAAACAGCTGACAACAAAGGAGACCATTTTGATCTCAACAGCACAGAGATTCCTGCAGCAGGCTCCCCCAGCGATGTTATGAAGAACACATTGTGCTCCTGTATACCAACACACACTGCGCTCCCCACTGTGCTTGTTGCCAAACACTGCTTTTTCAAATCACTTTGTATTCAGTCAGGGATCCAGGAAGTCCAAATCCAGCCAGACAAATGCAGAACAGCTTAGTCGAAGCAGCTTTAACAGGTGCCATCACGCAGACTTGTGGAACCAGAGAGACAACACAAACAAATATGTAGTGGTGGTCAACGGGGTGTGGATCTGCCCCACTGCACATGACGGCACTGGTTCCTAAAGAGCATTTTGCCACAGAGCCTGGTTAGCCTTGGGTAAAGGAGAGGCGTTGCAATGAGGGCAATAGACGTTAGCTCTGTACAGACGGATCTGCTGGACTTCTGTTCTTGCATCTATTTGTTCTTCTCAGCAGTGCCAGACACAGAGCAGGCCAGCATAGGATGAGCATACCTGTAAAGGGACAAACAGAATGAATGTAGCATGAATTTAAGGGTGCTTCCCATGTTTGGGTGGAGGGTGAGGAATAAAATAAGAGCAGAGTTAATTGGACAGGTTGTTGTCTTGTGCTGTTGTTGCCTTTCAGAGCAGGAAAGGCACCCCTTCCTTATATCATTGTAACCTGCTGCTGTTCATGGCATGCCACACGTGTTGCCCTCTGGTTGTGTCACCCGTTCTGAACGTCTCATCGTTCTGCACCTCTGTGGCTTTGCAGCCCTAACCTTGACCCGCTCCGTGCTGCTGACATTCTTCAGTATCTGGATTCTTATTATGTGGCACAACAGCGACAGAAAATAGGTTAAAGTATGGAAAGCAATTGTATATTCTGCTCGTTAAGTGAGGACTTTGTGTAGTGGTCTCTGAATAACATGAAGGGATATAGTTGCCCAGAGAGTTGAAATCTCATATTGCCTTCTAGCAAAGGGGGAAAATTCGAGGAAATAATTTGTCTAAATGTTCAGATTTGAATTTCAGATTCAATAATACTATTGAATGCATAATACTAACTGTGTTGGGGAAGTATGAAACTTTACTTCTCTAAGATGTTTTGCAAGGTGATAAAGTGAATTTTTATGTTGGGCCCTTAGTTTCAGTTATATATTCATATATATGTGAATAGCCCTTCTCACTTTCACAGAAATAACATGGAACATGATGTGAAAAGTTGTACGATGGGGCTCTGTCAATCACAGAGCCATTCTGAAGCTTGTTTTAAAGAATGCGTAGTATGGACAAGGAAAAAAAGTTTCAGCAGTGCATTGGTTTATGCTTATCTAGGCCAGAAACCAGAGACTTTCTTGTCCACTTTGCTGTAAGACAAATTCTGCCTTTTGTATTGGTGTCACACTAATGATGGGTGAAAACTGGAAAGTGGTCTGGATGGAAGTGTTAGAAATTAAGAATTGTAAGGGATTTCTGTCCTCAGTCCTTTGCCATACGGAGTAGAAAGTATTGAATCATGATGATGTTGGATATATGCAGTTCTAATGTAGAAGAAGCTTGTTGAGTTTGAGCTGAAACCGGACTGTAGAGACTATCAAGCTTGATTGTATATCATGAGTCAAAGAAAACTTCATCTGGAAACTTTTGTACTTGGCTTTTTGGAAAATGATTCAGGCTACATATATTTCAAAAAGTGCTAGTGTAACAAAAATGTGAAGTGATCCAGAATCTACCACAATCCAGAGTTACTTCTCTGGTCAGTTCTGCCCCTTGATTCACCGTATCTCTAAATAGCATTTTTCTAAAGAACTGCATGGCCTGAAATCTTTGCCATATGTACTTCTTGGGAATTATCATCTGGTCAGCCCTTGTCTTTGCCAAGTTAGGTTCTGATGATCGTGAGGGTAGTCCTACTATTCTGCTGCTAACAGTAAAGGGACATTTCATGTTAAAATGCCTATGTATATCTATTTTCAAAGAAGTAAAAAGAAAAAACAAACAAAATCCACTACCAACAAACACCACAACACCCTCTGTTTAACACCAATTCTAAGGTGTTAGCAGCAATTGAGAGTGCAATGCTGCAGCTGCTTTCAATAGCTGTTATTGTGTTTCGGTATTGTACCTATGGGGAAGTTCCTCTCTGGGCTCACAGTGAATTAAACCAGTTTTCCAGGATATGAATGTAGCTTGTATGTTTGCGGAATCAAGTGTTGAACTTAAAAACAATGGGTCTTGATTGTGCTGAGGCTTCAGGCAATGCTGAGGCTCCTCCCCAAGCCCAGGGGGTGTTGAAGTTGTAGCTCCTTCTGCAGGAAGGCAATGAGGCCTTTGGGATTTGGTTGTGGCTTCTCTCCTGCTGAGCACAAGGCACTTCTCTTTCTGGGCAGGATTATGTTTAGTGAAACACAAGTCCGAGTCCATGATGACGTGAAAAGGAAGCACTTAGCAGAGCCAGGCATTAGGAATTCACATTTACAGAGGTCTGCACGTAAATGGGACGTCCAGCGTTGTGCAATAGCTTGCACGCTTATGTTTAGCCAAGTAAAAACGCTGTAGAGAGGATATACAAGCTCAAGTAATGAACAGATAAGAGTAAAATAATGTAGAAAGAGATTAGAGTGAGGCTGGAAAAGGCTAATTTTAAAGCAGCATTGTTTCTTTATGTGCCCTTGTATCGGCTTAAAGTAATTTGTCTTTAACTGGTAGACATTCTCCTCAACACGTAGCTTAGTGTAAGGAACTGACACTCAATGGCAAGCCACAAGAAGGCTGAAAAGGCAAATCATGAATAGTGAACTCTCTCTTGGTTTCCTTGACACCTGCGTAGTGCATACTGCCAACTATGATAAATGGAGCAGAAACATAGACACTTACTAAAAAGATGGAGCAGAAGCTAAAGGCTGGAGAGAGAGACATAGAAAGATGTATGCTTGATCTCACTTGGAAAGAGAAACAAATGGGTAGGAGAGCAAGTGAAGTTGAATGACATCTTGAAGACAGGAAAGGACTGAGGCTGAAGTGGCAGTAGGCCAGCAAGAGGAGCAGATGGGAGGTGGGACAAGTTTATTACCAAAGAGGCCATTGGATGGTAACAGTGCACATACTGCTCAAGAAACAGATGAGGTGAGCTCATAATTGTTCTGAATTCTGTCTGAATGTGTCTCCTATTCAGATTACTAATTTCTTGAAGTTGGTGTACTTCTTGGGAAACTTCCCTGGCAGATGGAAGAAGATTGTGCCATGTGATGCTCAGGAAAGCAAACATGGGAAAGACAGCAGAGCAGGATGAGGGAACCAAGATGCATTCCAGGATATTTTTAGTTGCATTCCAGAGTATTTTCTTAAATGGGAAATACTATTTTCATAATTTTAAACTACTGTCCACAGAAAAGCAAGGTAATATTAAAGAAACATGTTTTGATAAAGCTGAATTAGCCCAAACAGTTATTTCCTTACTGTGGGCATCAAATTAAACATACCACATTGTTTACTTTGGTAGTGGGGGCAACTGAATTTCATCTTACCACATATTGGTAAGGTAAAGGTGTGGCCACTACTTTCCTTAAAAATCCTGTGTATCTTGACAGACCAGTGAGTCTGACTTGATGCTGAAAATAAAAGCTGACCTTGCAAATGCCCCAAAGAGCAGAAGAAATCATGTTGCACCTGCAGGGCTCATTAATTAGTTGAATTTCTCATCTAATTCTTCTGGGTCAGCTCTGTTGCTTACCCTGCTCCAGTAGGGACAGGCACGTAGAAACCATCTTGATGAGTATCTTCAAGATGTGGTAAGTTGTGTGCAGCCAGCAAAATGTGGTCTACAACTTCTGTCCTTGCAGGCTGACAAAGGGGCAGAGGTAAGGGGCTGTTTTTGTTTGGGTAACTACATAAGCCTTTCAAGTGACCTGACTTGAGGTTCAAGCAGATCTTGGATCAATCTGTGGAAAATATTTCCCCTGACTGCTTTTCTTCTTAACTCTCCAGCTATCTCTCTTTCATCTGTAATAGTTATTTTTTGATAAATCAGCAGACGCAAGTAGTTACAACAGTATAGTAGTATGTGCTATCTCATTACTAACAATAGTCCGGCAAAATGTTTTAAAATATTGATAGTTTAGTAGCAGTTATTTAATTTTGTTCAAGGTTTCCTTTTTATCATAGCACGTCTAAGGATTAAATATTTGTTCTGCACTGTACCATGTACATGCGCCTTCCATGAAGTTTGCTTGAGCCATGTGCTTGCACAATTGAGGGTAAAAGTGATCTGTCACCTTGACAGCATTTGAAGGATCTGCAGTGCTTTAGGAGGTATGATACCAGGGCAATTGGTAGTTTCATTTATCCTCACCAATAAAGCCATTTTCAGCGCTAAGGGTAATAGAAGTTGGCTGGGCTCTCGCTCACCCTCGAGAGGCGGAACGTGCCCTGGTCTCCTGCTCCAAATCATGCGAAGGCAATGACAGCAGGCAGAAGCTTTGGACCATCAGTGGTAGAACTGAAAACAACTGAACCTCTTGTCTCTAGGAGTTTTGTGCTGCCTTTGTATCCAAGTAAGCGTTATGCATTCCTCACTGTCTCTGTGCTAACTGCCTTGTTGTTTGGCAATAATAATATCTTTTTATGTTAACATGATGATATTCATGCCTGTAAATCTTCAAAACTGTGTGAGTGAGAAAAAGATAGAGAATCACTACTCATTGCAACCACCTCTGGGGAGAAATTCAGCATTTGTTTAACAGCAAAGAATAACCTTACCTGAAGTTCAGGACAATTAAAGTATAAGCCATCAATGTAAAATTCAGTATGCAAGGCAAAATGTATATTGTGCTTTAGGATATACTAAGCAGGACAAAAAGAAATACATCCTCCTGCACTGCTCTACATGTTTACTACCTTACATTGAAACTGTTCTTCTACACATGCAAAGTGGATGGCCGCCTCTGAAAGGAGATTTCTTGAGCTCCAGATTGTGTGCACAAAGCCTATTTTGTTACGTGGAGAACTGGGGAGAGAGGGCCAAGCTGACGGATACAGCATGTACATATATATCGCAGAAAGCCAGCCTAAAGCCCAAGTGTCTACAGAATTGTGTCACTGTAATTTTTTCCCTGCTGTTTAAAGCCCTAACCTGTATTATAAGTGGCTTAAGTCCTGTCATAACACAGGCTTGATCTGGAGGCTTCAGCTTGTGCAGTTTTGTGTCATTTCTAACTTGTAGATGAGACAATATTAATTTTGAAGGAATTAGCCAGAAATTTCCTCATACTGAGATGAAATGGCATGAGTTAGCCCGACTAGCTGCTAAAGGTTTTCTGATGAAAAGTAGGGTGATATGAAATTTTCCTGATAAAAGGATCTCTAGCTTTCATTTGCCGTATTAAATGCCAGTGTAAAAGGGACAGCAGGGGTGACAACTGCTCGACGAGATATTATCTACTTTCACATTCCAGGGACACTCCTCCACTTTGCTGGTGCAGTCCAAATAAAGCCTTAAAATCTGGCTGCTTGGGACTTCTTTTTTTTTTTTTCCCCCTTGTGGCAGGCGAGCTTCTTGNAACTGCTTCCTTCTCTGATAGCATGTGACAGCTCCAGTTTTTGGTGTGGACAGGTGTTTATGTGACTGCATTCCCCCCAGGGCTTGGGAGGGGGTGCGCTGGGAAGTGCTGAGTGCTGAATGTTAAGCTCGTTCCTTTGTATGGCTTAGAAATCTCTGTTGTCCAGAATTGTACAGATAAGGCAGACCCATTTGCTTCATTGTCAGGCAATGTAGCTGAATAGAAATGCAAATGTGACATAAGGGGACTGCGCTGGGGAGGCGTTTACTGTTACCTACTATAGCAGTGCTCCTGGCTGTTAGAAAATTCCTGCAGAATCCACGGGGCTTTATTTTATTTTATTTCTTTCATAATTAGCTACAGGTTACAGAGAAGATTCTCCAAAAGAAAATGTCTCTCTTCTGCAGATGCTTTTATTTTTATGCGGTGGAACGGCTCAGTTTTAACTCCCTTATCAAGAGCTGCACGAGCTGCCCAGACTAAATTGGGAGCATCTCCACACTGTTTGACAAATAGATTTTTTGTAAACTGATTTAGCCTTTTCATTGTTTGCATTTCATTATATAGCAGACTTCATGTCACAAAATCGGTATTCATTCAAAACAGAGAATTTAGAGATAGGACTGTAGCCAGATAAAAAATATTGCACAGGTCAGGTCTATTAACCATAGAATAATAGCAAGTCAGTGATCCAAGGGGTAGTTCTTCTGCAGGGAAGGGCTAACATAACTGAGGTCAGGAGTCAGAGCTCAGGACTTCAGATGTGGCTGTCGCCAGATTTACAAGTAAATCTACTGGGAAAACAGGGAAAATGAAGGAACCTTGCAGCATAAGGAAAGAGAAAGGCAGCCTGGCTCTTTCATCTTAAATCTCGGGCTTCTCAGTGGATGAAGAAAAAAAGTCTGATTTGCTTAAGTGCTTCACTTTATTCAGAAACTGAGTTGCATCTTCCCAAGCGTGATCCACGGATCTAACTCAATCAGGTTTAGATAATTTATTTAGAAAGTAACATTGAAAGAGAACCAATTCTTGCTTTGCTGCCAAATTCATTATTGAACAAAGACCGTTAGCATTCTGAAAATATGCGTACCAAATGCAAACAGTGCTAAAGAATATAGATATGGCCTTTAATAAGGCTGGAGCAGTTTATGTTAATACCTCAGGAGCAAATAATCTGAAGCTGGAGTAAACAGGTCAGTAGGATAACTGTGTTGCAACTTCTCTGCATGTTTTATTTCTACCAGCCCTTCCAGTTTTTTTAAGCCTTTGTTGCCCTGCCAATATTAGAGAATTCTTGCCTGTCTCGTAACAGTCATGTTGTAATAGTTGCAGGCAGAAATTGCATTAGATTTTCTTATTATAGCAGCTCTGTGCCACCATCCTCATGCTTGTAAACTTCAGCTGTTGTGAACACAGCCCGCACGGGTTCAAGGCAGGTAACAGCAAGGGAGTTCCCTAGGAACTGGTGTTTCATTGGCAAGTATTATTTGAACTGTATTCAGATAAGTTGTAACTGTATTCTTCTGGGTTATCTGGTCGGCAGAGATATCGTGTTACGGTGCTAGTATCAGATTTGTTTCTAGATGCACAAAAATGGATGTACTCTCTGGAAGTAGGTAGTCAGGAATCTGTTCTGCAATGCTTTATCGAGGGCGGGGGGAAACGCTGCTGAAGTTAACACATTGAGTTGGTCTGAGGAAGGATTGTACACCCCGGCTCCCAAAGGAGGAGCAGCAGGAGTGTAATGTCCTGTAGCTTGCTGTGCTTTCAGATCAGTTCTCTTGGAAGCTCTGTAAGCAGAGATGTGTGGGCTTTGGGGAGACAAAATTAATGAAGACACTTCTAACCAGATTGAAAGATGGAGCCATTCACCTCTGCATACGTATGTTGGTTCAGCTTCCCTTTTCACTACATATTTTTTGTGTGCAAGTATAAATATATGTAGATATCCAAGGGCCTACGATAAAATATGTTTGTCTGTGTATAGGTATAGTCACACACACAAGCTGCTACAGTAATTGAAGCAAATGTTTTGTGATAGAAGTGTCAGAGGTGCAGTAAGTCTAAAGGCTGTACTTTCTGGATCAATTCACACCTTGAGAGTGTGCTTTTGCAGGAAAGCACTGACTGAATCTGCTTAAAAGCCATACAGCTGTCTTACTGCTTTATTCAGCAAACTCAAATAATTACAATTCTTGCTTTTCCTTTTTATCTGTGAAAAACAAATTCCTGTCATAAGCAAGTTAAAGTAAATTTCTAGAAACAAAACACCTGAAATAGAGGCTGAACTGGTGAGAGGAAAAAAGGCTGATATGAAAAACTTAGTTCTGCATTTTTCTTTTAAAAGAAATTAGAACATAAATCCAAATTGCAGCCACATGAATTCAGCTGGATGAGTGTGTGCATAATGTTTAAACCTTAACCATTACACACAGCTTAAATCTATTGATTGGAGATTGAGTAACGGAATAGGACTAACTGACTGGTCAATAGGGATGAGGCTGCTCTAGGAAAGAAACTTAGGTGATAAGAGAGCTTCAGCTGCAGAAGGGTGTCATCAGGATTATATTGTCTCATTTAATCCTATTTACTAGTACGGTCAGAATAAATGTTTTCTTCATAATAACCACAACAAACACCTTTTTTGTTAATGTGTGATTCTGATGCGTTGTACTAAAAATGTTAATATGATCACATTAAATGTTAGTATCCAAGCCTTCTGGTGACAGCAGCATTGTTACGCATGTATTGGTGTACACGGGCATGTTTATGGCTGATGTTCTCGACCTTCCACCCACAGTGAAGTGGGGACAGAACAGAGGAGTGGTGAACAGCATCTCCGTGCACTCTGTATGTCCTCCCTTAGAGGCGTCTTTTAAGACCATCAGAGCTTTGATGCATGTTGGATGGAGCTGTGGGACCTGGAGAAGGGCAATTGGTGGTGAATTCCCCCTTCCTATAGGAGCTACAGACCGATCTGGGAGCTGTAAAACCATGAAAACATTTATTTCAAGTCTCTTCATATTCATGATTGGGGAAAAGTACAAGATTGTTTAACCCCTTCCTGTACTTGGTTTATGCACATACTTGTGTGTCCAAGAAACCATTTGACTGGGAGTCTGAATGTGCATCTGTGTAAAGCTTAATATGTTAAGGGATCTGTCAGGTGATACATGCATTTATAAGAAGCTGTGTCTACAGAAGGAAAAATTAGATATTGCCACTGGGACAAATTTCAGTGGCCTTCAGTACTGAAGCGTCTACCTGCTGTAGATCTAATTGTCTAAAGACAGGAGTAGCTAGCACCTTACGGAGGGATGTTTTTGTTTACTCCTGAGCAGGTGAACTCAGCCTTTGTTACTAGTTTCTTCTGTCTCTTTCAGAAATGTTAATTTCCCATGGTGAAAGCTCTGACTTCCCAGCACAGTAAGGTTATCCTGAGTTGAAGATGTGTTTTCATTATTCTCATTTGCAGTTCAGGATTAATTCTGCACCAAATACTTGCTTCCCAGGTCAGTGAAATGTTAGAAGATAAAAGGTCTCACCTTGATCTTGGGGAGAACAGTCATGTACTTCTATATTACACTGAATTTCTTCCTTAACGTTTATGGATCACAAAATAGGACACCCATGCGGGAAGTTCCTGCTTGACAAGCAGATCAGTTTTTTGGTTCTCAGTACTTGAAGTAGATGTCCTCCTGCTTGTCAGTATTTATTCTAGCTACGCTGTATTTAACTTAGCATTCCTTGCACCTTTAAAAAGTGCAAACCCTTTAATCTGTTGTTTTAAAAAGCATGAATTAGATGTCAGACAACATAAAGACAGCACGTAGAGATAACCCTGATCTAAGTGATGGTTCCAGTCATCTAGTGTATGGATAAAAGATTCCTGAAGGTATGTTACATGGCAGTTCAACATGATCTGGCTGTTTGTTAATCAGAGGACCTGAGAAGAACAAAGGAGGAAGAACAAAAGTTGAAAGAAGTGTTGTATAGCTAGGAGATGTACAGTGGGACGACTCACGCAGTGGTGGAATTGGATAAAGCAGTCATGGAAATGATGAGCCATAGGAGGGCAAAATGTTTCACTTTGTTGCATGTGACGTGAGTTTGTCGGGAAAGGGGATAACGTTTTGTATTCAGTCAGGGAGCATGTTCTGTAAATCTCTTCAGTTACCCATTCCCTGGGTGTCGCAATAGATTAAGTCGCTGTGTGATGATATGACACCGCCATCACTCGTCTTCCTGGGATATTGCTGGAGGCAACAACAAACCTGTGTCTTTGGCACATGTGAAGGAATTTAGTGCTTGAGGGGTTAAATTACACAGGGTCCCCTGTGGATCAGCTTATGCTTGGACAGTAATAATAGCAATAACATTAATAATAAAAATGCCAGAGCGAAGGAGTGGAGGGGGAGTGGGGGGAGAAAAAGAAAGAAGAGTGATGGAAGATGGGCTGGGACAGTCAGGGGAACAAAAGGCAAGCTGGAGATGATGCGTTTTGTACAGCAGGTGTACAGACTTGAAGTCAGATGTCACAGGAGCCCCCGCAGCATCCTTCTGCACTCTGTACTTGTGTGTGTGCTTTGATGATGGTTGGTGGCTCCATGCGTGCGGGGGTGTGCGCTCTCACTTCAAGCTATGAGATTCTGGGGCCGGTGTGACAAGCACTCGTGTCAGCTCCGGGTACAGATTATTGGCATTTTCACTGGGGAAATATTTACGCTGCATCTTCTCCTCTGTGTTTAGCACCTTGAGCTTCCAGTCAGGTGGGAGGCTGGTGAGGGAGTGGAAAAAGACCCACAGAGGGACACATCTCATCCCTCAAACAGATGGAGCTAAACCCCTAATCTTACTTAGGAATAGCTGCTGATGCTGTTTTGTTTCCCTTCTAGTTTTGTGGGATATTGCATTTCACTGCAGCATAGGAGATAGAATGGGATGTCAACTGGAGTGTCTTGGTTCTAACAGAGAGCAAAAGCACTTTTAAATAAAGATATTTTTACGTAAGTGAGGCCTCCAGAAAATTTAAAGGTAATGTAAGTGCAGAATAATGTCAATTTCTTTTATTCCTCAAGAGATAAGCCATGGCAGTAAGGGACAGCAGTTTATCACATTGAAAAATAAAAGAAACCTGATGTGTCCTCCTTCAGATTTGTTGTTTATCATAATAATCCTCCTAGTGAAAAGGGCTAATTTACTCTTTCTATAGGAATATTTTAAGTATGATTATCATAATATCACAGCTGCTGAAAAGGTCTAAAATAGGACATTGACCTTGAATGTGTTCCTGCGTTTAGTATGTGGTGCTTAACATTCAAGAAACAATACAACTGCAACTCATTTATTAATGTATAATCTCAAAATGTTAACTCTTGCTCTGTAAATACATGCCATAAGGATTGTAGAAAGCTTGCAGTATCCCATGAAGTACATGTGGTATTTTATCAGTGTAAATATGTATAAGATTTTCAAGATTTCTGCTGGGAATACTCCATAACTAAAGTAAGTTTTCCCTTTGGTACTGCACTAGTTTATGATTTAATTTTTACTGACATTCCACCAGTCATATTATTAGCTTCACAAAATGAAAGTGAAATAATCCTGTATTAATTAAACAGAGCAACTGAATTCCCTCAGTCATCTTATCCTTGGCTGTCTGAGACAGTAATGCACTTCAGCTTCTCTGAAGAAACATGCACTAAAAAAAGAGCTTGGGGTAACAGTGAGATACCCATATTGAAGTGTGCTCCTCAAGTACCTTTGGGGAGCAGACCTTTTTTGGTGGGTGACAGGCAATGCATGTGCAGCTCCCTTTCATTTTCTTTTATTTTTCCCCTTTTCTTTTTGTCAGATGCTTTGGAAAAAGGTGTTTTGTCAAGAGAATAATCTTCATTTACAGCAATGTGAACAGTTTCTATTCTGTATCAGTGAAGGCAGTCACTTAAATGCCCATGCCCTTGAAAATAAAATAAGGAGAAAATGTTGAGAATTATTTTTGAGACCAGAGGAACCAAAAGCAGTTTAGTAACATGGTAAGGCAATTGCTGTTACTTCACAGAGACATTTTTTATATGCTGGAATGGAGTTTAGCAGCAAAATCTAAATGTCTTGCTCTGTGTATTTGTGAATGCACTGTGGAAAAGTTTTAAAGAGTGCTCTGAGATAGCGTTATGTGGGCTTTTTCTACCTGAGATCAAAACAAGCAGTAATTAATTAGTCCTAAATACAGACTGAAGGAGCAGCTGGCTTTAACGTAATAACCTGCTACAGTCTGTCCAACCACATACAAACAGGTGAGCAGGATTTCTGTAGCATGTTGTTTTTTTAAATCGTAAGCGGTGTACCCAGGGATGTACCAAGTGCCTTCCAGTAACAGGCACACAAAGCAAAGGTGTCTTAAGATGAGCAGACAGTGACAATGTCGTTCTAATGTTGATCTGTAGCATAGAGCATTTGAGTTGTATTTCTTTACTTAGGGTTTTGAGTAAAGAGAGAACCGCATATTTGATAACCACGCATTTATTTCAGACTTAACAACATGAGTCTCCAGCTATACTTTGAATAAGGTACCATGGTGTACAGCAAACTTCTGCGTTAAGTAACAGTATACTTGTTTTCAGATAAATTCTCTGCATCTAATAGAATTTATTTTACATTCTTAGCTCCTTGCCAGATGACTTGAGCTTACTGCTCCTTTTGGTAAATAGACATTTGACACAATTCACTGTGCAGCTTCTGTGAAGTGCCACTGAATCATACATCTTCAGTTGCCTTGAGGTAGTTGTGAGAATCCGGCTGTTTGAACGCCTTGAAATGTCCGTAGTGTTTAAATGTGAAGATGCTTAAAGATGGAATAAGCACAGCACAAATTATACACACAGAGAGACAGAAATGTAGAAGCTGCTCAGTAATGCCCCTTGACTGGTGCAGACACTCAGGATGTTTTTTTCCTTCCCCTCTCTGATTCTATTACCACTGTTTTGTATAGACTCCTTGTGGTAAGATTTTGCACTGTTTTGGTAAGTTAGTGCAGATGGGCATTTCCAGGCATGCTCTTATTCTATATCCTCTGATAAAATTCAGTTAAATCGTACCCCCCCCCCCCTNCTATTTTTATCTATTTGCTGCAGTAATCTTTCTTATCTTCTTTTCTCCCCTCTAAACTGATGGGTAACTGAAACTCTAGTTCAAGAATGTAGCTGGAGTTCCAGGCCCTGGTCTGGTGGAGGTGGCATTTTCAGTCCCAGGGGAAGAAGCCAACTACTTTGTTTATCAACATGCAAAAGTACAGCACTGTATTTCTGGCTGTCCAAGCAGCAGCTTGCTTGGGTGAGAGATGGGTGACAGAAAGGCAGTGATGGCAAACGGTGAGAGGAGAGATGTACCTGGTGGTATAGGGCGTGGGGGGGAACAAGCCAAGGAGGCAGCAGAAACAATGGCAACATGTAAAGGAGGGCTTCCATGGCAGAAGGAAAGACACATGGTGTTCTAGCATCTGAATATAAATATATCACCTTAGAAAACAATGAACAGAAGCAGAAATTAAGCTAACCTATGCTTTGGTAAATTTCAAAACAGATCAGCTGTCATATCTGAAGAAGGGTGTGTGTGTGTATTCCAGGGAACTTAGAATGTAGAAGTGACTTTATCAAGCGACTCATAGGGATTGCTTATAGGTCACTTAGAATAAGAAAACACATGCATGTGAAATGATTGGAATGCATAAAAAAAAAAATTGAAAATTAGCAGTTTTGAATATAAATCTGTAAATGAACACTCAGACACTCACTAGAAACAATACAATTCTATTTTCATAGTTTGCCATTGTGCACATGAAAATCAATTTATAGGATCTGTATTTGGGGCTTATACAGGAATAAAGATGCCTATACATAGAATAAACACATCTTATTTAAGTCTTGATTTGATTCCAAAATCCACATTTCTCAAATTGTTACTTAGAGGGCATTCTAATACTGTAACATGATTAAATGCGTCATTTTAAAATTTGATAGAAACTAAATTTTTTGTCTCAGTTTGCACAGAATGCTTGGATTTTACCCCACATTTCAGAGCTCTGTAATTCACTGCTCACAAGCAAATTTACATCTTAATTATAGAGTTCAAACTTAACAATATAGACAGCATAATGCTATTGGTAATTAAGCTTTAACTACCTGCTTTTATACAGTAGTCAGAGCAGTAGTTTTGCTGTGTGCGTTCTGATTCCTTAACTTGCATGCATCTATACCACATTTGGATGAAGCAGGCCCAGTCTTTACATTAGGTTAAGCACATCATGCTGGCATCTGTCTGCTGTGAGCATATACATACACGTCTGTTGAACTTACATATTTTGGACTTGGCTTCTGTTGCTGTGTTCATTTGGTGAAACGCTGAGAGAGGGCATTTGTGTTCCCATTTGTGAATGGCACTAATGCATTCTGAGGGTGTGCACTGAGTTGTTTTGATCTAAAAGATTGCCATTTGCATCATGTAGGGCTCCAGTCATAAAAGATTTTTGTAAGCAGTTGAGCTGAATTAAGAAGGGAAAAAAAAAAAAAATCTATGTATCTTTCCATTGTTGTTATTTTTCATGCCAGAAATAGCCTGCATCTGCTTTCACTGCGGAGAGGTGGGGGTAGAAACACTTTGAACCTAGAAAATAAGTACAGTGTCTCAGTTGTACTACTAAGTAAAAATAGTAGCTTTTGAGAGAAAAAGTACTGCACCCCCAATTCATTACTGATCCTTTCAAAGTGGGGTAGAAGGTTCAGCGTAACCCAGTGTTTCTAAATTGAGTACAGTTACTTCCCTGAAATAAGTTCAAGGAGGGACCTTCCTTACGACAGAGCCATGCAACTCCAGGCTGGCTGGAGCAGTGGCTTGCTGCAGCTGGGCTCGGTGGGGCTTCTGCGGGCACACAGGCAGGGTACCAGCTTGCTGCCCTTCCAGTCTGGCAAAAATTACTTTATAAAAAACAACCCCTCTGAAATACAGTAAGATTTGATAATGCAGACCTGCTACAATGCGGTCTTGTCTTGTTAAAATGAAACAGGCTGAGTTAGTCCCCTGCAATCCCTCCACAGTTGCAGAAGAAATTGATCGGTTCTGAAGCTTTTCTTTCCGCTCAGTAAAGCTAAATATTGACATGTAAGCATCTAAATATTTGCATGTGGGCATGCATGTTCAATATACCCTGGTTAGGCTGGAGCTAAGCTGTAATATCAAGGCACATACCTGTACGTGCTCCCAGGTGCAGCAGTGCTGTTCAGAAATGGAGCTGAGTGGTGGTTTGGTGAGTGAGGTATACTCTTTTTTAATGTGTACAGATTAAGATTTTTTTTCACTTTCATAAATACCTATGTGAACTGAGATAATAATATAGTAACATATCTATTCCTGATATGCAAACTAAACTCCCGGCCAGCACCCAGCCCCTCAGCTCTCCGTGAAAACCTGGGCCCCCCCACCCAGCCACCGCATTCCCTGCCGCTTTCCCCTCTCCCCGGGGCACAGCGCCCGGCCGCCCCGCTCCCCCACCCG
>VXAV01008672.1:152683-168700 GCA_013399715.1 Alectura lathami
GGGGGGGGCATGGACTAGTTTAATAAATTTAAACATGATCTCTGAATGCCAAACATAGAAAACTGAGGAGATTTGCAACTCCAGAAAGCTTCCGTGCGCTGTGTACGTCTGCCCTTTGTGGCTCGCTGTGTTGCATTAGTTTGAACCCCTGGCAGTTCCCTACTTTCTGTTTGACAGCGTGCACCGGCATTTAAACGTCAGACAGATCCGGCTCGTAGCGTGCGGAGGTTTTTATTTTGTAGGGCAGCAGATAAAACGCACAGATCACGAGAAACAAGGACTGTGCAGAATGGGTGTAACACTTAAAAAGTGGACGTGGGAGGCACATGTTGTAAACACCTGAGTGCTGTGGAGCTCGGCGTATGTCTTTCGTGTTTTCCTACTGGCGCTCGTGTAGCGGTGTGGGGACGGTCTGTGGAGCTGCTGTGCGAGGCTGTGTGGGCTGTGCTGGCGTGTGGCTGGGCAGGAGCGTGTGCGCGCTCAGCACGTAAATATTCATCTGTGTGTGTGCATGTGAGGCGACCGTATGTTAAACGTAGAGAGTGTTTATATCGGTGTCGCTGCTCTTTAAAATATTTTGGTGAAGCTTCTGTTTCCCAGAGAATTTATTTTAGAGGTACCTTTTCAAGGGGAGGAAGGGTGAAGAAGGCTGCTTTGTGGAGTGGGAAGCGGCACTTGATTCCACCCCACGCTTTCTCCGGGCTGTGCAGTTCTCTAACCTCGTGCATTACTCTCGGGGAGCCGGCTGTTTAAGTTGTTACTAAGAAATAAAGCCCGAAGTTAGGAGTCCTTGGGCCTCGGTGCATGCAGTGAGAAGCAGCCCTGCGCTGCCAGGGAGCCCAGCGTGGGCGAGTGAGCAGCTCCCGCCTGCGCTCTGCGCTCAGGGCCGCAGGCCCCGTGCCATTCTGCCGCTTCTGTTTCCGGTCGCAGGTCTTTGGTGTTTCGGTTTGGACAGACTGCCGGCAAGTTCCTAAACCCTGCAGAAAGTAGAAGGGGTTTGTGCTGCAATGCCCACCTGGCAGCTTTCCAGTTGCTGGGGCAAGCCCCTCTCTTAGTGGTGGTTGCTCGTTTCAGTGTGTTTATGGTTCTGCTCTTTTATTTACTGAGCCTGGTGCGTTGCAGCAGTAATTAACCCGTGTTATTAGCAAAGCCCTTGTGGATATCCATTAATTCTCTCGAATAGCTGATCATTTTTTCTGCCCCTTTTTTTCCTAGAGGAACGCTGCCCTTTTTCTAACGGTCCTTAAGCTTTTCCATTTCATACCAATTTCGAAGTAGAGGCAAGTACGAGGGCACCATCCCCGTAGTTCCATAATAAAGAATAACTGTTGTCTTAATAAACTGTTTTCAGAGATGTTAATGAGAGGCAAAACAACTGGGAGAATCTGTAGGGAACAATTTATTTAATTATTATTTTTCAAAACACATGCTTAGTGATAAGAAAAGAGATAAGAATTTTCTTAGCTTTTTTTTTTTTTTTTTTTTTTTTTTTTTTTCCATAGCTGCCTTAGCTGTTGTGAATACTTTAGTGTTCATATTTTAATCAGATTTCAACTTAGTTAATAGCACTTTGGGCGTTTAGAAAATATTGAGCCAGCAGAAAAATACTTGTGCTTGCACTGCTGAGAAAAGATAAGGGCCGCCTCATTAGCCAACCCTACTTTTGCAATTAATTTCAAATACATGGTGCTATTCATCAAACACAGAAGGTAACTTGTCTATGATAATATTTAACAATACTTCAAACCTACTTTGCTTAGTGTAGCTGGGAAGTAGGATATGTCTCTTCTCACAGATATGTCAGTCCATGCTGTTATTTCTGTATGTTACAGAGGGAAATTATGACATAAAAATACACTACAAAAGGATGGAATATTTATAAGCAACACAATTACTCATTTTTATGGAATATTTTTAAAGGACTGACCCTTGACCTGCAGGGAGGTTGCTTGCACCCCTTTGGAAGCATTAAGTAGGACTGAAAACGCGTATTTGAACCCTTGAAGAAGTATCTCAATTATTTTTTGCTTAGGATGAGTGAAATGTGTAGGAGAAAGAGGAAAAATACTAGGAGGAACTCGGGCTCCTACTGAAGCCTAAGGTAACCTCTGCCTGTGAGATAAGCTGTGCTCTGAATTCTTCATCGCAAATTCATGGAGGGGAGAAACAATAAAATGTTGATCCGTTACAAGTGCATATGAGCCTCACGCTACCAGGCTCTCTAGAGGAAATCTGTGATTATGCTGGGCCAGTTTGTTCAGTTTTTATCTCTTTTACATCCACTGGCCTTGTATTAAATTGTCATTGTCCTAAAGCACATGAGAGAAATGAATTGCGTTGCTCGACATGCTCTGACAGTGAAATATTTAGCCTCTCTGTCTCCAATCATACTCGTATGTGTGTTTGATAGTGCAGGGATGACACCAACAGTCTCTGCAGCTTGACATTCCACTTATTACATGTTCTTTTACATTCTGTGCATCTTTTACTTTCAGGCTGGACTCAGGTAATCATGCGTGCATACCGTCATGTCTGCAGAAGCATGTATAGGTCAATTTTTGTTATGTATCTATTTTCATTTAATTTGTGTGGAAGTCCGCTCTCTGTGCATGGCAGATTTGGAGTTCAAATGCATGCACAGCTATGTATGTGTGTGTGCACAGGTGAATAGCGTATTCCTTAATGCATGCTGTGCAGTGTACGTACCTTACGGCATGTATCCACACAGGCACGTATGCAGTAAATACATGCAGAGCTATCTCAGCTTCTGTGTATCTGCTTGTCAAAAATTGCTGCTTTTGTATGTTATTTTTTTTCTTATCCGTGAGAAGAGAGCTGTCCAGACAAAAGAACATTGTATGTAAAATATTTGCACCTGATTTTATATCAGATTCTCCATGTAATCTAGTATTTAATGTATTTACATTCACAGTTTTGCTTATAAAAGATTCTCTGTTTTTTCATGAAAATTCCTCTTTCCAGTAATCTACATGACTAATATTTATTCACATTCCTGTAACTTTTGGCTCTCCATCAGAGAACTGTTTTTTCAGCTACATGTATCCTTGGACACATGCATATGTTTGCACCTCAAGGATATGATTATTTTTCAGAGGGGTGGAAAAGCTTCCTGCATGGAGTTGTTAACGTATATCATACTGTCCTCAGACAAAAATGTAAAATACACATTCAATTTTAATGGTACTTAGTCTTCACTAAATCATAAAACCCCCTCCCCCCCCNNCTTATATAACCAGAAACCCCCCCCCCCCCCCCCCCTTTTTTGTTACAGTTTGTTTATCCAGAAGTAAAAATATTATGAAACATTAAAGAAAAATGTTAAACTGAATTACGTATTGCTATTGCAGATATATTAATTATTATTTTAAAGGATTTTTGTGTTTTGCCTTTTCAGTAGCACTTTGGAGTGTAACTTCAGTTGGATACGGCAGAACATTGCCTTTTGACATATATGTCTTGCGAAACAATTTATGTATTTGCTATGTTACAGAAGCTTTAAATCTCTTGGGCTTGTTTACACAATCCTCGTAATGTTTTTCAATTAATTTCTGTTTCTTTCAAAGAAGGGCTTTTCTCCTCGCTGTTCCTTAGTATCGCAGGTTTATGTTAAAGGTAATCTTGTCTAATTTCTAATTATCTTCCCTGTTTAGGGAGCGTAGCTTTTTAATCTGAGCACCATTTCCTACTTCAAATTTGAAATAAAATTCTTTTTTTTGTCTTCAGTTTCCTTTTCCTTAAGAAAAGGCTCAGCTGTGAATATCCTAGTGAAAGCTGGGGTGATACAGGTACTTTTACAGAATATGAAACGAGCTAATGTTGTGTTTCTTTACTGCTGGATTTCCAATTCTGCTATGAGTCTCCAATCAGAATTTGTATGAACTTTAGAGGGATTTTTTTTTCTGATTTGGATCAAAGTAATATACAAGGTTTAAAATAAAAAAATATTAGAAATGTAGATCTCATGTTTTTCATGACACTAACGCCCAACATTATGCATGAAACTGGAGAAAGCGCTCCATATACTGCAGTAAGTTGTGATATCAGGGGTGTATTAAAGCAGAGGTTCCTTTTTCTCAGTCTAATCAAGCCATTTATAGTGTCTTCACCCAGAGTTGTGCAGTTTATTCATATGATAACCTACTGAAATATGATGCGTTCCTTTTGTGCATGTGAGAATAGTCTGGTACATCCCTTTGTCATGTACTGGACATTATATTCCCTTTCCCGAAGTGAAACATCTCTGCAGATTAATGCTGCAGCCCTTAGGTGGGAGGACGGGTTCTGTTAAAGGGTTCTGTTCTGAAAGCAAACTTTAAGACAGTGATTTGAGCTACTAGGTTATTACCTTGTGAGTTAGCACGGATGTATTGTGCTTCTCTGTATCTTTTCATGCTGCTGTAAGTGAAAAAAAACCTGCACATCTCCTTTTCATCATTTTGATTGGAACTACATACCATATGTAATGTGTTTTGGCAGCACTTACCTAGCCAAAGAAAACAAATTAATATTAGCCATGCTGAGGGGTGTCAGAAGTATCACAGATGGGTCGATTTAGCTCTGCTCCATCACACACCCTTCCTTAAAACTGGTCAGGCTGTCGCAAAAGGTAGCGTTGGCTGCAGAGGGGTTCTAATAGGTGCGATCAGAGATTGATGGCTCTGGCAAGTTAGAGTGAGATGTTGTGGAGTTGCTGTTTCTTGTTTTGAATGGCCTCAGAAAAGTCTGAACAAACAAAAGTTGATTTTTTTAAAGTCAACAATTAAAAAAAATTTTAAACAGACTTCCCCCCCCAAAAAAGACGGAAGTCAGCTGCACATTAATTTTAAAGTTAGTTTTTATCTTCCTGCAGATGTAGAGATATTGGCAACTGTAATGAAGAAGTCTATCTAAATGTATGTGCTGCCTCGTTCTGAGCGTTTCCTGAAATCCTTTCAGAAATGGGTAAAGGCGCCGGGACAGGTGGGGAGAGGAGGAGATGGCTTGTCTTGTTCAGTCCATCCTGATGCACGATACTCCTCTTTTGCCCTTTCCCCCCATTTCTAGCATAGATTATAAGAATATTTTCATAAGAAATACTCACATCTGAGCATTTTAAAGGAAATACTAGGTGGGGGAATCTAATAAGGAACAGTAGGCGGTAACAAAATGGTGAACTCGTAGTCTATTCTGTACTCATAGTGTAACCAGTTACTGACAGTTAGTGCAATTCTTCACAAATTGCAAATGCAATTTTCTGTGCATTGTTCATTTGCTGGCTTTAATTTTTTTTTCTTTCTTTGAATTGCCTGCAGGATTTCAGGGAACGAATGCCAATGTCCTTTTATGTTTTATAGTTTATATTTTCTGTCTTAAATAGATCGTGATATGCCCTCTTGACAAGTATTAGTGTTAAAATAATTTTCAGAAGAACAAATTTCATAAGTCTGGGGGGGGATGTTCTTTATCACAATTATTTTATCCCTTTTCTTAAAAAAAAGAAAAAAAAAAGCATCTAGTAAAAACAAAAGCCAAAACCTATGTGCCATATGCAAAAAAAAAAAAAAAAAAAANNAAAAAAAGCAAACAAACAAAAAAACCAAAGAAACAGGAGTGTGTTTCTAAAAGCAAACGAACATGGATGGCTAGCAAAAATACCATCAGAGAATGGTGCCATTCTTATCGCAAAAGGTGGATTTTTCTCACCGTGGCAGCTCAGTGTTCCAGGAATGCGAGATTTCTTCTCCTAAATTCTGTTCACTTTTGCAGCAGCGAAAGAATTCCCTGGCAGCGTCCTCGCAGCAGCCGCTAGTGCGGTGGGGCAGTCGGGGTGTCTCAGAGTGGCATGAAATAGCCTAGCCTGTAACCAACTGTTCCCGTGGGCATTGTGGGGTGAGAATCGAATCTCCGGTAACTGCGCACAGCGCCTGGGCACCCCATCAGTTTTCTGTCGGGAGCTGTTTGGGTCCAGTTGGTGCTGGCTGATGTTTAAAGAGCTGAGCAGCCACCGCCGGTGGCTTGCATTAGCACGAATGACACCTGTCCCATCAATCATGACGCCGTGGTGTCACAGATGGAGAAACAACAATCGGCCGAATTACCCGGCCCTGCACACTTGGCTTAATTCAGCTCATTGTTCTCCTACAAATCTAGAGGATGGCTCACACTGCGCCTGGAGCCAGGAGCCGGGCTCAGGTGGTGGCACGTGCCTGCCCTTCGCCGCCCCAGCAGAGGTGCACAGCAAAGGGCTGTCAGCGTGTGGGCGGGGGGGCGAGGCATCAGCTCCTAACGAACGCTGTAATTAATCAGGAGCTGAAATTCAGTATTTCTCCCAGCGCTCCTGAAGTTTTCATTTAGCTCTCTGGAAGCGCCTCGAGCGCAGTCAGGTTCATTTAACTCCTCGGGCGCTGTGTTGTACCCGTTGTTCCGAGACAAGTTCTGCACACGTTTCCAGTGGGCATGCAGTAAGCAGCATCCCTTCAGAAGCTTTGATTGTTGCTCAGTAGTTATCACTGAAAAGTCAGCATCCACGCGGCTGATTGGAAAGGAGGGGTGCTAGCAGCTGATTTGCAAGGGCGGTAGTGGTGTTTTTGCGGTGGGTCTTTACTTCAGTTTTAATGCCAGGCAGGGGTTGGATCATGAGAAATCGCAGTCGTGTTCTGGACAAAAACAGTGAAGGTGTTTAAATGCCTTCAGACATTGTAGCCCTTTTTCTTCTTTTCTTCTTCTCACCCCTTGCAACAGCTCCCAGAGAACAGAAAAACAGAATAAACAAAAAAAGCATATAGAAACTACTTCCTTGCTCATAAGTCCCATGTCAAGTATGTCTTGAGTGCATCTGAGCCCCACTGCTTCCATGCTGTTTTTCAAGTAACACCAAGGAAATACCTGTGAAATGTTGAGGTGGAAGTGATCATTCTTTCTTCACAAATTTTTTGTCTTTTTTTTTTTTTTTTCCCACATCACTTTTGTGTGTTGTGCTGTAAAGCAGCTCTATTTTTATTGTAGCTAGTGTTCTTGGTACTGCTCATGTCAGGCAGAAAACCTGTAGCATGCCAGAAACAGGCTGCAGTATATTGAAGACACAGCTTATGTTTGATTGTGTGTAAATACAGTTAGTTAGTTGGGTTTATCTGATAGCCTGGCAGAAAGAGAGAGGAGCAGTACAAACTGTTTTCAGTAACTGTGCTGTTCATACACCTGATAAGATTGAGAGTGCTTTCGAAGTACTGATATGCTTTGAATAAGAAAAGAATAATCACATCCACTGGCACCAGCTTATCGGGAATGAAGTAAAATGCCAGCACTTTTACATTAGCAAAAGTAAATGTTTTAGACACTTTGGGCCTTTTTTCCATTTAAATTAAATAGCAGGGT
Source organism: Alectura lathami (assembly GCA_013399715.1). NCBI lineage: Eukaryota > Metazoa > Chordata > Aves > Galliformes > Megapodiidae > Alectura > Alectura lathami. Next base: position 160,058 of record VXAV01008672.1, read on the forward strand.
GCTTTTGAGTGTGCTGTAATGAATGGAAGGATTTATTACCTTGACAAAATTACAGGTGAATGTGTTGAGAGAGGAGTCCTCGGCAACAATAACAGCTCGTTTGATAAGTGGCTGCATCTATTCATGCTTTTGGTGCAGAAATTCAGTAATTTTATCCTCTCTTGCTCTGTTAAGTGCAGTGGCTAACTTGCAATGTGCGGTTCTTCATAGTGTAATGTACTTGTGCATTTTGTAATGTGCTGGCAACACGTTTGAAATTCAGCCCGTAATGTGGCTCTTCATGGAATAATGCTTGATCATTTGCTAATACGTCCTCTTGTCTTCGGTTGCTGTGTATGTTCATGTTTGAAAAATAATACACCTTGGAGTTATTGCTAGGAAAGCAAGGTATGATTCATCATTAACTCACCTCAGCAGGCATGAAGCATACTCGCACGCACTGTTATCTTCTCAAAGTTTACCGATTTTTTTTTTTTTGTACTTACTTTTTTTCCCCATTTTTTTTTCTTTCACATGTCTACCATTAATTTTGGGTTATACAAATTTGATGAATGGTAGCGCAACAGCAGATTTGATTGATTTTGGATTATTATTGATTACTGTCAATGAGATCACTGTGACACTCTGCAATCAATGGTATGTGATTAAACCAAGGCACCAGTGTTCTGTACATTAGGCAGCAGTCAGGAATTTAGGAACTGAATGTTCACAAGCTGTAATCTGAGAAAATGTTCAGATTTAAATAGCCCTTTGTTTGGCATTTACTCACCAAAATCTGTTTCTTGGGAAAGTTAGTTTTCCCAAGTGCAGGCTTTCAGTAAAAGAAAGGTCATTGATTTAAGGTTTATTAAATTTTAGCTAAAAACAACTGTCTCCATTTGGGTGTAAAATAATTTAAGTACTTTCTGCAGGCAACCTTCATGCTTTAGAATTGTTGCTCAAAGGTTTCATTCTTGTATGAAGATGTCAACTGTAAATATAAAAATGCATCACTGAAAATGTAATGGTTTAAAGATTCAAGCTGAAATAAAAATTCCTGCCTGGGGAAAGCACTATAATCACAATAAAGTAGTCTCAACTTTTTTTCTGTAGAGGCCATAGCAGAAAACAGCGCTGGAAGGCAGCAGGTAGCGAGGCTGGCGGGGAATGCCAATTGCCAGCCACTTGTTTATTTCCCCCGTGGAGGATGGTCGCTGGGCATTGGAGTCAACAACACGCATCCGTCGGCTGCCAGTGTTAGACAGGGTGGGACTTGCTGCCACTCCTGAAGTGCGGAGTCCTAGCGCTTAGGTCAGCCTTGTAATTTGGTTAAAAACAACAACAACAACAAAAAAAACCAGCCTGGCGATATTGAAATCCAGCTGCTGAAGCACTTCTATTTCTGAAGGCTTGTTATGGCTCTCTGTCTTTTTAGCATAGATTGAATTTCTTAGGAGCAGTGGCCTAGATGTATGCTTGATGGATGACTGGGGCGGGGCTGCTTTTTTTTTTTTTTTTTTTTTTTCCCCCCCCCTCCAAGTGTGGTACTTGTGCATTAGGCAATGTTGGACCAGGAAGACTGCTGCAGATGTGGCTGTTTGACCAAATTGCTGTGGGTTTTGTACCATGTTAGGTAAGTTCACGGCAATCCTGCAAGTGCGGAGGGCAACCTGCTGCCGAACTTGCATCTGTTCTAAGAAATCTTTTGCTGGTAGCGGCCTGATTCAGGACTAAATGGAAGGGATGCCATTCATTTAGTAGATTTTGGATCAGTCTCTATAATTGATTTAAAAATTGAACCATTTGATAGTGTTTTAAGATATTTTAATGAAAAAATGGAGCCTGTGATCAAGGATTCACTGCCAGAATGTGACTTTTACACCAGAATAGAGGTACCTAGAGGAGTGTGACCAGGAAATACTAAGATTATCCCCCTAATGTTTTCTGCATGAGCTTAAAAGCAGTGCTGGCATTATGCCACTGCCTTTAGTCTTACATTGACTCAGGAGGAGGTGGAAAACCTTCCCATGGAGAGCGTAAGACAGCGTGAAACGGACCCGCTTTTTCCCTTGGTTTCACATCTGAATTGCTTATGTAAAGATTATTTGGTCTTGGTTTGTTTCTGCTGATGAGCTTTGGATGAAAAGCTTTAGCATACCTGTCCGATTGATGTACATTATCCTGCCATACAGACAGAAACGCCTTGGTGTTCCTGTGCAGAATTAAAAGTCGCAAAGGATGGTCATGGTCATTCAGCATGCCTTTCCCCATGAGATGCAAAATAAATTTTAATAGATGGAGAGTTGCCTTGAGTGGCCTCCAACCAGCATTTTATTTATGAAAAGGTTCATACAGTGTTTGAAGAGGCGTAGGAACTTGGCTTGTGGACAGAAAGCATTTCTCTATTTTCTTCTTTGTAGAAAGAAGTAGGCCAGGATGGCATAACAGGAAAAAGGAGGATCTAATTGGTTGGTCTCCATTTATTTTCATGCTTCTTTCTTTTGTTCTAGTTATGAGAAGAGCCCATGAAGGTGTTAGGTGTGAAAGTACTATGTTCTGCCTGCATTTTAGAGACTCCTGTGGTGCAAAACTTTGCTTTAGCTAACAGTGTCTGCATCTGGGTCTTGTAGTGTCTGTGATTTTTATCCCTAATCTCAATGCACTGCGTGTTTGGTGTGTACAGCATTCTGACTTAAAAAAACAAATACCATGCACAACCATAAACTGTTTTATAAACCATTAACATTTGAATTTCATTTGGATACATTAGAGGAAGTTTTCTGGAATATCTGCCAATGCCTATTTCTGTAAAAGTTCAGAAAAGGATGCTTTGTCAAGATTAGAACAAAACCTGTTGTTTTCTGAGGCACAAAGGTAAAGGTGAGTTACACAGCATGTATTTATAAAGGTTGTGCATTACGTTTCTTTAAGATTTCTTATCTGGAGAAGAACTCGAAAAGCTGGGCATGAGGACTACATACAAGCATGGAGACTTACCCTCCCTTGTTAAATTTAAAGAACTGTAAGGAGGAAGAATTCTTCCCTATAAGAATTTTTTGGATAGCACTTGGGGGCTTGTTTCCCCTTTGGTAGATCATGTTCTGTTGAAGCTGGTGAGGATTGTCTGGGAGCAGTGCAAACCACAACCCGTCAGCAGGCTGCTAGTCAGCAGCAGGTGTGAACAACATAAAACAGGATTAGCACCAAACCAGAGTGTGCACTAAAAACAGAACCCCTGCCTTGCTTTCACAAGGGCGGTAAGAAGCACTCTTGTTGTGTTTACTAAACAGTGTGGAGTGGACAATGTAAATGGCTCTGCTGAGCTGCATGAAAGTAAGTCAAGAATTAGTATGTATTTGAGATTTTTTAAAGGTACTTTTTCCTCTGTTAAGAGTAAACCTCTGTTAGGGTTAAACCAGAGGCATAGTGGCAAATGTCAAGGTGTTCCAAGCTGTGCATCAGTTGTGGCAGCAGAGGAAAGGGAGGAATGTCTGCATTTAGTGTTGAATTTATTTGGTCATTGACGTATGGAGCAGGTAAATTGTGTTCTTGAAGTTGCAACTATATGATGTAGGTTTAATGTCTGTTTATTTCTCCCGTACACAGAAGAAAAGGCAACTTTCCCATTCCTTGGAAGCTGCATTTCTGGGGGCTTTTAACACTGTGTATTTATTTTATGCATTACATTGAGCATCAAATTCTGCCCTCACCTAGGCTCTGTGTTAAAAAGCAGGGAAACACATTTGTAGTGGAAGCAGAATTTACCTCTTGTTATATACTAGGATTGTTTAGAAACTACTCACATTTCCTGTCTCAGACTTTTGTCTGACCTGAAAATTTTTCACATTTTAGGTAAAGATGTGTTTAAGCAAGCATAATTTTTCATAAGTACTGTGTGCAATTTTATTACTACAAGGTTGGTTTTCTTTTATTTTTCCTGGGTCAGACATTGAAAAGAGGTTGGTACCTCTAAGGCTGCATACATCCAATGTAAATAGTTTGGAGAGTAAAATAAAATAAAATCTCATTTTTCCTGAAATGGGTTAGGATTTTCAGAAGTTTTACAACTTCAGACCCAGGAAAATTCATCAGATCTTCTGGTTGCAGAATTCTAGTGAAAATGTGATCCCTTTGAAAATCAGCTCCCTGATATCTTTATCTAGTCCAGTTTAAATACGATTGTGTCTTCCTTCGTATGATGTTCTCATGGGATTGCAATTTACATTTTTTTTCTTATAGAACAGAATTACTATTTTTAAGCATTCAGTGTTCTCTCAGCAGCAGTAACTTCTTGCAAACTGTCAGATAACAGGCAAGCGTTTAGGCATACAAATATTCACACTGAAGTCCGTATGTGCACAACAGCTGCATTCATAGGGTCAAAATCCTGTCTTCACCTATGCAGCTCAGCTCCATTTGCTGCAGGGTGTTTCCACAGAGTTTCAGGTATGATTTTGTAGGGGATAGCTCAGGCTTTGGGTCAGGGCTTTGCATCTGCATGCTCCAAGTGTGTGTGGCCACAAAGCAATGGCAAGTGCTACGTGGGCAGGAAGGTTGCATTCACTATGAAATTTGAAGTTAAGGAGAAATGAATTGGTTTGTAGAAGGTAGTGAAAGATTTGTTTATTTTCTGAAATACCTAATGTAGTCAAATCACCTTATTAGTGGATTACTAAATCCATTAGAAATAGCTAGTTTAAAATAGTGCTGAACTGTGAAAATACGTTCAAAGCAGAAAGCACCTAGTGTCACACTTACGGCCTTACGAAATGAACTACTTCATTCTTTCTTCCTGTATTTTTTCTCCCGCATACAGTTAAACAGTTTCAACATTAAGAACGTATATGGCCTCTTTTAACTGAGTTTTTTTTTTTTTTTTTAATGAAAACAGGAGGGTTAGAAATTCCTGGCTTATCATTGTATTAACATTTTCTCGCTAGTGAAACAAGCTTGACAATGTGATACACTTCCTAAAGTCCTGGTTTTAGCTCTGGCATTGCTGCCCTGATGGGGTATGTGTTCTTTTGTGACAAGCTGGCAGTGGCTCAGAGCTTTATTTTTAAAGAGGGTGTTCCTGTGTGTTCAGAGTCCTGTTTATGTATAGTTGTTGAGAAAACAGGTTATCTCATAATGGTGAAATCATAACTTGTGTGATCGCATTGGCAAACAGACTGTAAAGTGCCCTGCTTTTACTGTCTCTCTGTGCTGTCGTAAACTGGCCACTTTACCTTGAAATGCTTTTCTGAGGTTACTAGTGCATAATTCACCATTTCTGGAAGTTGCTGGTATTGAAATCTGTTGCAAAATTTTGTTAGATTGTATACGTGATCACTCATTTATTTTATTTTTTATTATTATTATTATTTTTTACTTGAGATGCAGTGGTAGAAAGCCCTGAAGTTCGGGATTTTTCAGCTAGAACATGTAGGTGTGCAGAGGTCATGCTGCTTATCCAAAGCCTAGCCAAGGTGCTTAACCTCCTTGGCCTTGCGATCAGTCCGGGCATCCCATGAAAGCAGTCTGTCTCCTGAGATTTTCTGTTACTCCTGGTTTCTGCCAGGTCAGAAATATATGAGAGTAAACTTTTTGATAATACCTTTGTCTTCTTCCTGTGCCAGATGGAACTGGGTGCTCTGTTATGTTTATTATTGTTAGAGTCCCTACGCAGTGTGTTTTAAGTCTGTGAAGAGGTGAGTTCGTGCTTGTTTCAGGCTTCAGTTGCCAGTTAGGACCAGTCCTCGTTTACCCATACAAGTCTGTTTACTGTCAGTTCCTTTTTCCGGTTACACCAGTGTGTTCAGAGGGAGTAGAACCTAGCATGTAGCGTTGTCTCCATTTAGGCTTTTTCTGATTAAAAGTCATTTATTTTGCCACAGTGGTTGAATGTAATTGCGAATCAATTCCTTATGATTTACCTTGTTATTATTCAGTATTTCTGTTACGATAGTAACGTGGTACCTACGGCCCCTGCCACATGTAGTGTATATGTACATCCGTAGTTCCTATTCATCCTATCTATATGACTACAAGTCCGAGCAATTTGTGCAAGGCTCAGAAAAGGGCACAGCATACTTTTTAATACAGGAAATGCAACCATGCTGTGTATGTGTGCTTGTGCAGTTGAGTAAAATTTGTGCGGTTGTGTGTTTTTAATTTACAATAAAAGCATTAACTTCAGCCTAACAATGAAGCATGGGTTGTTTTCTTATAGATCAGCAGAAATGTACCTTGGGAAGGCATTTGAAGGAGAGGTGGGTGGTTTCCTCTGTGTCAGCTCAGAGAAGGTGTGTGTAATGAAAAGGAGGTAGAGTGAAAGGCAGCGTGAAAGGGAGGGGGGCGGCAAGGGAGCGGCACAAGCTGCTGTCACTGGCATACAGCAGGAGGGGTGGGAGGAGGGCTCAGGGAGGCAGAGTTGGGCAGCAGAGGATTGCACACAGCATCTAACTGACCACTTATTTTCAGTATCTTTTTTCAAGGTGTTTCTTTTTTTTTTTTTTTAATTGTTCTTGAAGCAGTACTTTTCAATGTATAAACTGAATGGGTGTTCTTGATTAAAAAGTGTGTTGTATTTTTTCCTTACTGTCCTCTTCCCAGTGTTTTGCCCAGTGTTCTAGAGATGAAAGCAACATGTTAAAATGTTAGTTTTTGAAGTCAAACAAAGACTGACTGTTTCAGCTTTCGCTTGCATTTTTTTCCTAAACCTGCCAAATCTTTTGTAATAAACTATTAGCTTTATGTGTCCTGAAGTGGGGATCAGAAGGAATTTGGTCAAGGAACATATACTACACAGGTGGAAACTGAGACTTTTCACATTTATAATAGCTGTTAAGGTTTCTTCCAAAATCTGTGACTGTGCAGAAGAGGATGCATAGATCTGTACCAAAAAAAAACCCCACAAAACCTCATTAAAAAAACAAACAAACACCTGCAACAGGGCAGCATGTTTTGGAAACTAAAACTGTGTCAGAATTGCTGTGAGATCACGACTTTAAGATCTTTGTAAGAATTCAGCCATGTTTTGCTTTATGTGCACCTCTTGGGATTGCTGGGAGTAGGGACAGGCTCTCCTCCGGAGCAGGAGGAGTGGCAGTGTTTCACATGTGCACCATGCACACTCAGAAAATGGCATTTTGGTATAAAAACCAAATAGGCATCTGGTCATTTATTTCAGCAATTCCTATAGTATCGTATGTAAATGTTTTCCCCCTCTGCATCCTGCTTTCTGCTACGCTGATGATAATGTACCTGGAAGGAAAAGGCCGTCCAAGCCGAGGCAGCCAGCGTCAGACAGGGCGGTCTGCCATCTGTCCCACCTGCTGCATTCATGTGTCCATCTGGTTACTGCAATAGCTCATTGCAGGCTTCAACAGAGGAACGTTCAGGCTGAAAAGGAGGCAGCGTGAATTATTTAGGTAGCTCGTGTAAATAAAGAGGGGGGGAGAGGAGCAAGGGAGGGGGGCTGCAAGAGGGAGAAAGCACTCTCTTACTCCTCATGCTTTGGAATGTGCTAATGCATGAGAGCATTTGATTTGCATATAGATTTAGATGTATAGATCATTGTGAAGATTACAAGCCAATGAGTTTTATCTAGATTTAGATAGCTCTCAGCCTGGTTTGCACATAAAATATAGCCAGTTTCTGGAGGAGAATCTTTGGGGACTTAAAACCTAAGTGAAACTGATGAAATGTAATGCTTTTAGGTATTAATTTAGCAGAAATAAAATATTTCCTTTAAGGGCTTTCTGTGCCCTTTGTTAACCGAGGATTTATAACTGCTTTACATAGTCAGTGCTTTATGTACACTGTGTGGTTTTGATTTGGTTATAGTTAGTTGCCTTTTTAGTCATCTGTACTTTGCTCTAAGAGGAAAAGGAGTTGACAAAGGTTGTTCTTTTTCCTTTTCTCTCTTTTGTCAGGTGAAGATTAAACCCAGTCAACAAACAAACAATTTTCCAGCTGTCAGTGTGTATGTTGTTTTACAGACAAAATACATATGCTTTTGTGTTTATATAAACATGCATTGAACATTTAAATCCCTTGGGAGATTTTTAAATGGGGGTCAGCAAACAGAATTTCATATTGGTACAGTGGCCTTAAAAGGCAAAGATTTGTTTAGTAGCTGCTTGATTTTTCAAAATGACCACCAGAAAGTTTAGACAATGGTAGATAATTTATTGCTAAAACTGAATTACTTGTAGAGTAGGTAAAATCTGTTAGATACAAACATAGGAAATTCATCTAAATCATTCTAGTCTGAATGTTTTAATAGTAGTGGTGTTGCATCAGATTATTTCTTAATGCAGGAAAGATTGGTTTAGTGCAGTGCTGTGTTTAAAAAATAAAAAGTTGAAATTCATACTTGGTTATGTTTCTGATGTGTGATTGTTCTCACTTTCTGATTTTAAATGTCAACTTTCCTGGGCTGTAGAATAAAAACAGGATCATCTTAAGAGGAATCTTTGAAATTGAGGGAGGGTTTTGTGCCTTTGTTTTGCCTGGGTTTAGATCTGCAGAAGAAAGGGGCACAGCATCTTGCAATCCCAACAGCCTGGCTACTTCTCTAAGATTTGCATGAAATTCAGCTGCAGCCTTCACAGGGATTTGAGTGGATTGGATTCTTTAAGGTTAGTCCATGTCAAACCTATTAAGTTCAATTCACATGCA
>VXAV01008672.1:168721-190008 GCA_013399715.1 Alectura lathami
TTTTTTTTAAGCCAATAAGGCTGTAGCTCCTATTAAGGCAACATCATGTACTTTCAGCAGAACGTCCATGGTAATGGATCACCCCACTGGCACGTGTAACTAACCAGTAATCCATTTTGTCATCTCTGAAATTAAAAGGTTCTGTGTCCTGTTTCTTCCTCAGGTTGAAGAGGTTTTGTTGGCAAAAGTTGAGATCCTGGAGACTGTTTGAAAGTATCTGAATTTAGTGTGAATATGAATCTTCCATCTGAAATGTCATTTCTGGAGTCATAGTTAACTGAAGGTTAATTTAAGTTTTGCAGATAGCTTGAACTCTGTGTTCTCAACTTTCTGGGACTTTGAGTTCTTGTTCTCCATTTAGATTGACTCCTCTGTTATAAATGATTTTAGGTGCACCGTATATGTTCTGTGATGAACCAGGCAACAATTGCGGGCTGGGAAAAAAAGCATGACTATTTTACAAAGTATGCAAGCATGTCTGTTTCAGAACTGCAAGGACATGGCTTTCTAAAGAAGAGTTAATTTTTTAATTGGAAGGCCAATAGGAGGAATTCTATGTATCTCAAACACAGGCCAAATCATCTAAATGCCATGTGCAGAATTTTTCAGGTCCATCAGCAGGCTGTGAAAGCGGTACCAGCTGAAGACACTTGGCCTCATTTATTTATTTCCAGAATAAATAGATGTTGGTAGGAATTTGGCTTAAATAAGGAACAGGGGACTCCATGTTTGCATAGGTTGCTCCTCATCCTGGAGCCTTCTGCCCTACGTGAGGTCTGCAAGATTTGCCCTGATTTTGTGAATGGCTGTGTCTTGTTATGAAGTGCTGACTAGATCCTGTAACCAGGTGAGCTGAATCTTGAAAGCAATTGAGTGTTTACTGCAGGGAATCAAATTCATCCACTTCCACAGTGGGTGCGCTGGTGCCTGGGTCTTTGCTGCCTAGCAGGATGCTGGATTCTAAGTGGTATTCTGATGTCACTGAATTTTGCTTGACTTTAAAGATACAACTGAGGAGAAAGTAGTTTCTGCTCCTTGTACTCTTTGACATCCAGTGTTTGAACTTCACACTTTTCTGCCCATGGAAGGCACTGCTTTTAATTGTGTTTAGATCAAAAATGGTCAATTTGTGTGTAATAGATGAGAATAGAGTATCTTCTGTTGACGTACCATTCCAGCTGCTCCAAGTCTTTAAAATAAATGCATTGATTAAAACCCAGCATTTTTCCTGTTCTTATATTTCAAGGTAAAAAGAAAGGATCCTATGACACATGCTTTGCATTTAGACTACCCTTTTTTCTAGTGATAGCTGAAGAAGTTGCTCCTTAAATGAAACATTCTTGGGATGTAATCCTGCAGAACCTGCACATGTAGGTCGCTTGATTCAGGCAGTAAATTTCCTGGCTAAGTAGTTGGAGGAAGGGATCAGTGGGTAACGAGCCTTTTCAGTTGGCCTCACTCACTCGCATCTTGCACAAAAAAATATAAGATTTCCACCCCCAAATAAAAGTGTAAGACTAAGAACTATATTTATTTATTTATTTTCAGTACCCATTTAAAGATTTGTTGTTGCTCTGACCTATGGTCAGAATACTTCGCTGGAGATCGTGTTCCTCCATGTTTCATGACCTGAGTCATTTTTGTTAGAAAATGCCTAAACCAGGAATGTTTTAGCTGGTAAAAGATCCATATAGGTTATGAAACTCTGCAGCTGTATGTAAATCCGTAGTTGTTCATCTCTAAATTCCTTTTTGGTAACACCTAAGCCGTTCAGGGTTATGTAGCGCTTGTAACTTTTAGTGCTAATGCCTTGTAGTAATAATATGACTATTTACAGCATTATTAATTATGTGGGCTAAGTAGCAAATACTAACACCTATGTTGCTCTGTAATAGTGTTCCTTAAAGCATGCTGTTTTCCTTGTAGGTTATTGTGTTGTTACAAATTATACCCATGTGATATAAGTTATTGCATGTGTTAGTATTTGGGGAGATCAAGTAAGTATTTTGCTGAGGGAGTGAAAGGAGATGAAAAGACTGCCTAACTGTGTGAATTATTTTCTCCTCAGCATCTACAGATTTGTTGCTGAGACTATTGTAAATACCTCATGGGAGGGCATAGTCATGGTGCAAGAGTTAGGTTTCTGCCTTGGGTGGCTTCTCTAGCAAAAGGGTGATTTGCTGGCATGTTTTTAAAGTGTGGGAATGAATACAAAATTGCCTCTGTTGATACAGGAGCAAGGAGATTCTACTGTTAAGTGCAGGTGAAAAATAAGAAAGTTCACTAAGTGGTTCTAGTAGTGTTAACAGAGCCAGTCCTCTTGATTCCTGTTTCTGCTTGTTGTTGGCAGTCCCTGAATAAAGTGGAGAAAGGGGGGAGCAGGGCAGCAGGGGAGAGGTTAAGTGGCACAGAGGTTGAATTGCTCCAGTGACAGATCCTCTCCAGAAAAGCAGAGAGTTGTTCTAAGGATTAGTTTGGGAAAACTGGAACTGAAGCCACTTCTCTGCTGCTCACATGTGACACCTCTAATGTTGCCAGCTCCGTGGTTTTCATGAAAACAAAATTTGCTTTGTGGGATGAGGGGAGAGTGCTTGGGGAAATTTAAAAACAAACAAACAATACATAGGTTTGATCAGCTGCAAAAAACATTTGAATTGTACCTTTGTTATTTTATTATGAAATCCCTAAAAAGATAGAGCAGATTACTTTATATGTGTGTGTGTGTGTATATATATGGCTATTATATTACAATTGCTGCAGCACAGAAATGGAAAGCAGCGCTGTAAGGGGAAGTGTAGTTCCTTGGTTAGCATCAGTACCACCTCCCTAATGAATTGTCTCAGTGTCTGCTAGAGGTCTGTCGCTGCAGCTGTGTAGCTCTTAGAGCAAGAACCTTGCATGCCATCCACTAGCCTTAAAGATTTTCTTTTGAAAAAGCTTCACCATATGAGCTGGGAGTCCAGGAGGAGGTGTGCAGTCCCTCTTCAGAAAAAATGCGCTCAATCTGTTTCAGACGAGTTCCCTGAAAGATGGGTTAAATCAACTGATTGAGCTGATTTTCTCTCTTGAGGTGATATTTTATTTATATGATAAAATGCTTGGAAAGTGATTAATTTGTCAGGGGAACATCTTGTTACTGTAAATTTGCCGAATGTGTAATAAAATTGCCATAACACAGATGGGAAAATGAAGATCTTTTAAAATTAAATAACTGAGCAGTCTGCCTACATTTTCAGCACTTAAAATTAACTTAGTTAAATTTCTTTGTCATTGTTACCACTGGAAGAATGCAAGCTGGGTAAGATTTGTAGCAAATGTGTGGAGTGAGTATGTTGGTGGAGGGAATGGGAGGGGGGCTGTGTGTTTCTTGCCCTTTTCTTCTGCATCAGAAGGGACTGAGGCATTTATATGATTTTTTTTTTTTTTTTTCCCCCAACGTTCCTTTTTAGAGTAAATTCTCTGTAATTAAAATATACAACTTGGATGCTCCATCTTGGTAACAGAGAAATTAAGAATAGGAGGCTTTGGGGAAAAAGTACCTCAGGTCAATGAGAAATATCCAAAGTAGTGCTTCTCTCCTAGTTTGTTGCAAATTATTGCTCTCAAATGACATCTAAATAGCATAATACATCCCTTAGTCTTTATAGCAATCCCTTATTGTGTGGAACACACTTAAGACTAGACAGAGGTATATCTGAAATGCCTGAGGAAGGAATACCTTACCTATCTCTGAGTTGCGGTGTGTAACAAGTGAAAACAGCATTAGTGAAGGAACAGTGCCTTTTATTCATACTCATTTTCCTACTGCCTGTCCATCTGTCCACTGGAATGAGCCACTTATCATACTTCTGTGTTTTTTCACTTTCAACTTAAAGAATTATGAAAGGAAAATTCAATTTTTGTCTGTGTCCCTTTATGACAGGTAGACTGGAGATTGTGGTCATGTGGATTAAAAACATATCTGTCACCACAAGCTGACAGGTTATTATTATGTCTTCTTTGAATATATAAATTTCATCCGTATGTGTTGGAAGTCCTAAGAATGCCCACTTTCTATATACATAATTATCCTAGCAGTGATGTACTGCATACTGTTGCCATATTTTTCTGCTTTTACACCTTTCTTGGCCTTATCACCTACAACATAAATCTTGGCCCCTCGTATTTAGTAAAACCTGTAGGATGGCAGTGCAGTTACAATGTATGGTCAGCCAATCGCCCCCCATCATTTGGTGTCATTACTTGTTGTCCCGTGACAAGTCTGTGATCCAGGCTTTGTATTGCTGAAATAATTAAAGCTAATTCGGCATCAAAAATACAACGGAAACTTTTAGTGTGTAATATGAAGTAATGAATGCTGGGCTGTTCTTGTAAAGCTTTCCTTGGACAAATCTCTTGGTGGCTTCTTACTTAAGAGATGACCAGAGGTTCTGCATGGAGTAGTTGCAGGAGACTGATATGATTGCTTTACAATTGCAAGTAGCAACACCCTTGTTCTGATTGTAATAATTAGGTTGAAACATATTTGTTACTTTAGATGTTTTTTCTCAATGTTTCTCCTTTTCTTCCTGCAACTGTCACCAAAATAGGAGGCAAAGGATAAATCAGTAGGAACCTCATCAGGACTATGGTGAGAAGCTCATCGTGCAAATCTGCTGGAGTCATGCAGACATTTGCAAAGTGAAAGCCACTGTCTGCTTGTTCCTTCCCGACCTTTGCTGCATGTATCCAGAGGCAAAGCTCTGATGTGTACGCCCAGTGGCATAAATAGGTTTGAATTACACATAGCAATATGTGAAGAATGAGGAACTGTGAAAAGCCAAAGGTTTATTTATTTGTAAAAATCTGTAATCACACATTACAGTCCAAGACAGACTGAGAAGGGTCTTAAGCTGTGTAGATTTTTGCTTCTATAAATTCTCTGATTTATCTCAGCATGTGATGACTTTGGTCATCAGCAGCATACACAAGTATTTTTATTTATTTTTAATTTCCAGTGGCTCCAGAACCAAGACAGTAAAACAACAAATAGAAACAATTGAAAGAAAGAGATTAATTTTACTTAGAATTTTCACTGGCAGATGCTAAGAAACCTAGGAAATCATGTAGAAATAGAAATGTACATTAGCAGGTAGGGCTTGTATCACACAAATGTTTAAAAAAAGGGTATAGGCTGCTGTGCCCTCTGTGCCCTCTGAGTCCTTCGATGTCAGTATGGTTTTCCCTGTGCGCAATAGGCGATGGTATACCACTGGCATCTGATGTATCAGGGTATAGGGACCTTAGGCCCTCTGAATTCACGGGCTGGGCTGAGGAATAGCACCATTTAGCTGCTATGAATTTTCAGCCCCTGTACCAGGCTTTTGACCTATGGTGAATGGCAGATGTGCTGTGCTTGGAACAAATCTGATTTTGTGTTACCTACTCTTCCCACTAAATAACAAACCCAGTGCCGTTTATAAAAAATATCCAGATGACTTGAGAAATCTCTGAATCACACAGTAATTCTGGATTACGCCTACATTCATGGATGTTCCATAGCAGTTACAAATTTGTAACCCTTTTTTTGCCAGAAATTTTATACACTATTCCTTCTTCTAATCAACCCTAGCACTTCTTTTTGCATGTTGTAAAATATTCCTGCTTTATCAAAGTATTGTTTTTCCTGGTATGGTCTGCCTCTTCTATTTCAGATCCTTAAAAAGAATACATACAAACCTTGGGCTATTCACAGCTATTCATTGCTCACACATCACTCTGTGTGCTGGCTGAAGTCATTCTTGCCATAGGCTTTTTTTATGGGAAGGCTACACACAAAGAAATCATGACTACTTTAACAGAAAAATATCCATTTTAGTGTATGTGTAAAAGGAGATTTAATTTGGGTATATTCAGCCTTAGAAGTAAGTTTCCATTATAGAAAAATCTATTTAAAAGTAAACGAGGTCTCCTTTCTATAAGTTCAAGGCAAGTTCCCTTAATAGAAGTGAAAGTTTGCATTTCCATAGTGTGGTTTTGTGAAAGTAATGGGGGAGAAAAAAAAAAATAAAATGGATTGGGATTCCCCAGAAACTTGCTTTTGTCTCATGCCATGCTGTTGGCTGGCAGAGGAGTGTTCGGCAACCCTTCAGTGTCCCATCTGTGAGAGGGAAAAGATGGGATGCTGAACTCCCTGGAAACGCAGTTTAAGAACTGCATTAAAATCAGTATGTAGAAGTTGGGTATCATTAATAAATGCAAGCACAGCACTAGTAGTAGTAACATTTGAGAACTCGGCATTAACCAAGAACAAGCCCTGTCACCTCTGCCCCAGCAGAGCCCCAGCTGCCTTTCTGGAATGGCTGTGCTGGTCCTGTGCTTTCTTCCCAAGCAAGATCCCACGAAAGCGAGCATGATCTTTGTCCCTCTCACAGCTGAGAGTTGGGCCGTGGCACTAGGTGAAGCACTGCCATCCAGAAGACTATTTTAAACTGCTTTGAATTTTTGTCCCTAATTTGTTGATGTCTTGTGGACATTTGCATCTCATAATTTTGAAGTATTTTTCCTCCTGTAGCATCTTATATTTTGCTCCTTTCAGTTTTCTTAGCAAAAATACAGTTCCAAGCTTTCGATACAAGACCGTGACAAAGTGATTTTATAGCCAGTACTGAAAGTGACTAAACTTGACAACAATTGTGTTTTATGACAACCTCTGCTTTCATGTCCACAGTCTACTTTCCTATCATCAGCTGTGGTTTTTCCCTTTTTCCCCCTCTCCTCCTTTCCCGCCCCTCCAACAGCAGTTCTCAAACAGGAGCAATTCCGGATCTGTGCGCTGGCTGGAAGCAAATCCTTTTACAAGGAGTGCATTTTAATGGACAGCATGCTTCACTTAAGTCACCAGAACCTTAACTGTATAATATTCAATTTTTTACCAACCCAGAACCAAGGCTTTTTTATTGAGAGCAATGTCCATAAGAGTAGTGGAAGAATTAGTATTACGGAACTAAACCAGATTAGGAGGGAATGTGAATTAGATTTGGTAACAGATGGTGCCGTGGAAATTAAAGGTGCTTTGCGAATGGAAGCGACAGCAGCTTGCCTCTTTTCCTCTCCTGTCTCTCTCTTTCATGCGCTTGATAGACGGGTATAAATCACAACAATCCTGTCTTGACAGCCAATTTCCAGAATTTGATCTGGTTAAAGACATGGCTTTCCTGCTCCGCGCGCTGAAACCGGCTGCTGTTTTATTTTTATACAGCACCTTGTCATATTTAGGAAAGTGGAATCACCTGCCTCCCTTTAATGAAATTTTCTTTAATTACAGTTTTAGCTCTTTAGTGTTAATTACTTTTCCATTCAGGCTGAGTTCTCAGCCTGTCTCACAGGAATGTATTTCTCCCCCTGCCCCACCTCCTCGCACTATTCACGCATATGCTTTCATTTTTCTAAAGATGCTTTTCGTTGTTGGAAGTTGTTGTCAGATCCATTATAATTAGATCCTAATTATCAAAATCATCATTATTGTGTAGGAAGAGGAAGCTTTGTAAACAACCCTTAAAGTTGTAGGATCTTGTCTGACGGAGGAGAAACCTTTCAGGGTAGACATCAGTAACAGGCAAGGAAACAACAGCCCTTCTGGGAAGTGTGTGGAGACCTGGGGAGTCTCTGGGGAAGGAAAACCCAACTGGGTACTCCCTCCATGTCTCATCCCCCAGGATGTAATCCCATCTGTCTCAGTAAAGATCAGAATAAAATCGCCTTGCTGCAGTTTTCTTACATAAATACTCATCTTGGCGCCTCCCCTTCGGGTGTCCACTTGTGAAAATCACATTTTGGGCATGGGTCAGGACCATGCTACAGGTCCTTTAATACAATTACTTGGGGGCATTTGTGGCAGCAAATGGAGAGACTGCAGCAATGCATAGTGGTGGGGACCTTATCCTGCCGTATGCTAAGAGCAAAATAATAGGCTATATTAAAAAAAAAAAAAAAATCTCTCAAAGTTAGAGAAGATCCTTAGAGCTGGCAATGAACAGTTGGTAGAAATAAAGCTTCCTACTGGCAGTCAAATCAAATGTAGTAACAACTCAGCGGCTCCCCGCTGCTAGCTGACAGCATGGTGTAGCACACTGGGACAAACATCCACTTAAAGGCTGATTGCAGGCAAACGCCATTTCCCAGCTACTCGAGTGGCTCTGCGGCCCTGTGGGGGGACCGGGGCTGACGGCTGGGCACGGAGCGAGGAGAAGATTGCTCGCCTCCGAAGTTTGGGTCCCGAGTCCTTAAGGCTCCTTTCTGCTGTTCCTGGTACGCTCTTTCTCATCGCTCCTGCAGTTCGGCAGACCTCGGCTGGCAAATTATTGTTCTCCTGTTAGATCTAGAGAAAAACATGCAGAGAGCCAGGTGGGAGGCAGGTGTGCAGTGTGCGCATGCCTACACGCTGCATCTCAGAGGGAAGGGAAGTGCCAGCAGGAATTGAGAAGAGTCTCACAAAATTTGTCTTGAGAATGAAGGCGTTTTTGTTGTCTCTTTTCCTTCTGGGAAGCCATGAGTGACAGCTATGTGTCTCTGATCTGTGGTACTGGCTTTCTGACTGGTCTGAGTAACTGCTTTTGATGCCATAATCATTTCAAAATAATCCCTCTTTAGAAAGCCTGTTATGTTCTTGAATAAATCTTTGCTTATTTTTGTAGTTTTGTATTTTTCTCCCTTGAAGTAGCCAAATGTAGCATTTGATTTTCTTTTCCTACTTCAGCTGACCTCTCAATAAAAAAGGATCCCCACAATTAATGATCAGCTGACTCCTGGGCACCTCAGCAAGTCCCCTGGGGCTGGAGGCAGCAGGTGGACTCCACCTGGTACCATGGCGTGTGTCCTCCGTGCGGTGGGGCACCAGCACCGGACACACTGGGCTCTCCAGCCAGAGGTGTTGAAAGTGTTAGTCTGCAGTTTGAAAATAAGGCATAATAAAATCTTGCTCTTCTGATCAATATACTGATTTTCGTGTGATGAGGCTTGGCCGTCACTCAAACGGCCAAACATTTCCACAGTTAGACCAGGATGTCGTTTGCAGTTACAGCTCATTACAACACAGGATTTCAGCCTTACCTTCCCTTGCTCGCTGGCTCCTAGCCTAACGTCCCAGAGTCCTGCTGCCACAGTACGTAACGTGGCTCACATGAATCAGCTCCTCAGAGCCTGCACAAACTGCACCAGGAGACTGCCCGTGCCCAGGTTTAACAGAAAGGCCGTGATGCGACTGTTTGAGTGCATTGGATGCACTGCACAACTGTAGTACTGAGGGCTGGCACCTCTTCAGCTGTGTGGTGTTCTGGCCCAAAGGTGCAAGGCCTTTTGTTGTTATTCCCTGTTTACTTTTTGTTCCCCAAAAATTAGCTGGTGAAAAGAACAATCGTTCTGCATTATGGACAGATTTAAATGCTGTTGGCTGTAAGTGCTTCTGCTTTTAAATTAGGAAGAGTTATGTTCTGGTCTGTCAGACTGTAGGAGTTGTACGCTGTGGAGCTTGTGCATGTCTAAGGATACATTTAATTAAACCTGCATTAGTGCATCTATACAGAGTTATTAAAACACTTAGTTTGTCTCAATAATATTGATTAAATAGCAGTAGTTTGTTTAATCTAAGTGTATTTTTGCTATTACTACATTACTTCCAAGTAATCAGGGTAATAGTCATCATCAGTGAAATATCACGTTAGTTATGAAGTAATGCCATAAGAATTGATTTAGCCTTGGCAGGAGGGGAAGGCTTTCTGTCATATAATGCCAAAGCCTGATTTGGATTATTAGAATGAGAGTTTTAAATTTCTGTTCATATAAACAGTATGTGTTTTATAGGCTTATGGGTTATTCCATACTCTGAGTATCCATTATATCAAGGAACACCTCAGACAGTTAATTATGCAAACATCATGTACATAATTACACAGTATTATTATGCATTTAACAGTTTTATTGATTTGCCAGTTGCTCCCTTGCAGTATTTAGAGCTGCAAAGAAGAGATGCTCACCCTCGGCTGAAATAGGTCCTAGGAAATGAGCTAAAGATAAATGATACTAGTATGCATTGTTGCATCAGATGTAATCCTTAAATGTAGGAGCTGTCAACAGTGATAATGTGCAACACATTGGGGTATCTCAGGATCATTTCCTTCTTGTTAACAAAGTTTATCAACCAGGAAGCAGAGGGAATCAACTTGAAATAAAAAGGGAAGCAATAACGAATACTTATACAGAGGGGAGGGATGTTAATTCGCCCTCATTTCCAAGCTGTTGCAAGTCAGTCACTCAATTTTTTTAAAAGCAGCACAGACAGCAAGTTAGGGGCAGCTCTCAGGTGAGGTGCAAATGTGAAGGCTCAGATTGCTTTGAATGCTACACTTTGGTATTGCAGGGAGTGCTGTCGCAGAGCCTGGGATGCCCGCAGGCCAGTGTGGTGCTGGGAGATGGATCCATGGCAGGGGCTGTGGGTGCTGCTTACCTCTCTTTGGCTGCTGGGAGCTGCAGCAGCTGCTCTTGTGCTTCTCCTGCCAAGATGAGGTGAAGAAAGTGTCAGGAAAATGGAAACAACAGGAAAAATTACAGAAAAATAATGACAAGTTCAACTTTTTTTTTTTTTTTAAAGGAAAAAAAAAACATAAAGCCACAGCTATTCTGTTTTCCACAGAATGTGTTTTACTACGTGGTTGTATGTGTGTGTTTATTAACAAAGACGTAACATGTAATGACAGTTTTGTTTGTGCATGCACAGAATGGGATTAGCAGTAGTTGCAATTAATGATCTCATCCACTAGGTTAACCAAGCAGACCTTACAATATTTCTTATTAAAAGAAGAAATCCTTTCTTTTCCTTCCCCCAACTAAGCCAGTGCACCTTAATGCAATGATGATATGTTAGAGCCAGCAGTTGTCAAAGCACCGTATTACTGTGATGCCATAATGACACCCTGTCTCTGCAAAGTAGTCATGTTTTCTCAAATCACACGTTGCACCGTTGATTTCTGACATGACACTTCATTCAGTCACTTGCCTTTTCTTCAGCATCTCCATTCTCTGACAATAGCAGCTGGTGCCCATTTTCCTCCTAAGTGATTCACATTTCACCACTTTAGTGGCGTGCAATTAGCTGGAGCAGAAAAAAAGGCTTGCTGCGAAGCAGCTCGGCCGAGATTGTTACATGGCTCCTGCAGGAGACCTGCTGAACATCTTGGGGTGTTGTGGGCTTCCATGCAAGATGTGACATTTTCATTCCTTTCCGTACAAATCTCTTTGGTGTGGGAATCACTGCAGCATATCTGACTGTTCCCTATTGGTTTGGGTGCAAATACTGGAAGTAAGCATGGTATTTGGAAGAAAACATGGTCTTCACCGTCAGAGTGAGGAGCTGGTCTCCATACCTGACTATGCTCTAGGCTTCCCATACCATCTTGCTCATAGGCACTGGTTTGTAAGTAAGGGATGAGGATGGCAAGTGAGACGTTACAGGTCTATGGCATGTGGCTTGGAGGACCGTGCTGGATGAATGTCAGATGGATGGCCCTGTTAATGCACAAAGCACCTACGAGTGTATGATGATACCTGCCTGGCTGCTGCTCCCACCAGTAGCTGTCACTGAAAATACCAGCTGATAACAACCTGTCCTGGCAGTCATGGAAATAGAGCAATTCTCTTTTCAAGAGAATTGAAAACTTCATGAACAGGTAAAAGTGGGCTCACTCTAATCATTGTGACTAATTACTGCTCTCAGTGAAGCTACCAGCACAGCTTTGAAATAGCAAATGGTGCTGTAAGCAGAGCTTTCCCTTCCTGAGACACAAGCATGAAGCATGCTCAGAGATCAGGAAGTATTGGCTTGGGTTTTTTGACCTTTAGGTATCAGTAATAAGGGAAGAACAATTTTCTGAATCGTCTGCACAGGTGGAAAACAAAAACTCCCCCCAACTTGAATGGGAAGGCTTTCTTTTTTAAGGCTGTATGCTGTAATCAGATGCTGTTAATTTTTGCACTCTGCTTGTATATTGATACTGATTTCGCTAGTGTCAGCGCTGTCAATATCATTAGCAATGTGGCAGATAGATGGAAATATGAATGTGATTGCATTAATAAATTCTTAATATATTCAACCTTCCATAAGCACATAGCATACAATTTCTTCGCTATTGTTTAAGAGCATTTTAAAGCAGGGCTGGTGTTTGGAGCCCTCCGTTGGCATCACTTTCTGCCAGCAGTGACTGGCTTCAGGTCTCACTTAAAGGCAGAGGTTGGGAAATGAATTTAGCAGAGATGTGAGGAGTTCTGCTGTGTATTGGGTATTAGCAGCTTGCAGCACCCTGTGTAGTTCCTCTTGCACACAGCACAGAAATGCTCCTAGAGCCTGCCAGCTTCTTTCCTGTAGTTCCTCAAAGTTCACCCGAGAGCTCTTGGTTGTTAGAAAACTTCCCCAAGTACAGCCCACCCGGAATGGAGCTGCCGTGGGTTTGACTTAAAATACAGTAAAGGAAAAAAACAACCCCACCAAGGCTTTAAAATAAATACTGCACGTTTTTATATGACACATGTTATTTCTATTCATAAACCTTAACTAAATTTAGATTTTTATTAATCCAATGTGACCTAAAAATTTTGCATTAACAGCACAATGTGGAATTGGGCTTATTCTCTTTGAATGCAGATAAAGCCATCATCTTGAAAATAGCTCTTTCTGACAAAAAGGTGTTCTTTTGAAATAAAGTCTTATTCACTACATTCCTCTTAGAGTTAATGTGAATTTTAGTGCCTCTAATTTTAGATTGAAGCGAGGTCTAGAGTAAAACCCACTGGATGACAATTGAATTTATAGATAGTTGTGAATATTTCAGGCTTGAATAATAGAGCTGTAGAATTTCAGACACAGAGAGGAAGGGAGAATTAAACTCCAACTGTAGTTTTATACTATAATGCGGTGGTGTCTAGGAATTCTTTAGGGTAACGAGCTAAGTAGTAATTAGGAGGGGGCTGAGGGAGGAGTCGCGCAGAGCTGTAGCCTCGGCACGGTTCCAGGCTCTCAGCGCAGTGACGTGGGGCCGGGCCCACCTGCCATCTGCACGGGGGCTCCCGAGTCCCTTCAGCCGTGGCATGGCAGCGAAGGAGCGGGGCGGTGGGCGCTGGTGCCACCCGTGGGTGCGCAGCCCTTCCTCTGGTCCCCGGCTTTGGTTGGGAGAAAGGTTCTCTCCTCAGGACCTTGGGCCAGCGTTCTCTGCTTCCCATGGAGCAGTTAATGTTTTAACTGGCTGTGCCTTGCCAGAACGCACCAGGCCGGTCTGTGCTGTGGAAGCTGCGGCCTGAAGCAGCCGTATCTTGGTCAGCACCAGAAAGTGCTGCTCCGGGAGCATCAGCAGGCAGGCTGCGGCCTGCGCAGTGCTCCTGGTGGGCGTTCCTGCTCACAGAACTGCGGCCACGATTCGGTTCTGACCGCTTGGAGTGGAGACAGCCGCTTTTGCGCTGGCTGAAACAACATGCATTTGGGCAACTAATTAACTGCAAATGGTTTTTCTGGGAAAGGAAGGGTGACATTCAAGCTCATTATTGTGCAAATGGGGAACAAAACAGCAGTGGGATGCTTACAGGGACAAGAACTTGCCATTAGGCTACCTATGAGTGGTGATACACAACAGGCCTCTTTTACTTTGAGACCTGACCTGTGGGGCTCTAACAGGAGGCAGACAAAAAGACTACTAGGTACCTGTTTATTCAGTAAAAAGGACCTCAGTGTAACGAAAAACAGTATGAAAAATAAGTTGGTAGAAGGTGAAAGTTAATTGATAATTTTAATCATGGCTGTATAAAATTGTGTCGAAGAAAAAGGAGAGAGAGACAGTGCGACACCGTGTTTTAGTGCCCTAATAACTTCTACCTCCAGCCTAAGATCGTAATGTATGTGTGAGCGGTCCAGTAATTATAAGGTAATAAGTGGAGTGGTGGTGTAAGTGCCCTAAATTAAAAGGAATTCGCAGAGCTGCTGTAAGTCAGCGCCGACCCGCTTTCTTTCAAATGTTGACTTGAGAAAAGTGCTTAGCCCAGAGTGCAAGTAGAGAGACAAGAGAGAGCTATCTATTAATTACAGCACTCATTAGCAGTGACGGCTACAAGGCAGCAGATGCAGAAGAAAAGGCACACGGTACCGCAGGCTGGCAAGGGGATTTCCCCCCCTCCAGTTCTTGAGGGAAGGACAACACAAGCAGGTGGTCCAGTGTAATAAGATATTTTCACAGCTTTAACCTTCCCATTTCCTTGGTTTATTTGCTGACACCAGATAGCACGCTCCTTACACCTTCCCAAATAAGTACTGATTTTAAGTTTTGGGGGTGAGATTTCTGCACATCCGTCTGACTGTTTTCCAAATTCACATACAGCTTGTTTTCAGTAGTATTTTCCAGTAAAAATTACAGTGATTGAGCAGTCCTAATTAAGACCAATGGGCACTGGTTTTGGGGTAAATCTTATCCTAAGCAGATACATGTAATGAATGGTCAGGCTTTGATTTTGGTTACCATCGTTGGAAAAGAAGCCAAGTCTCTGGATTTATGTCTGTTTTCCATTGGTTTCTATTTGATTCCAGAGCTTGAACTAGAAATTTATATATATATACGTATGCATACGTACACATATTTAATATGTGCACATTTATATTTAACATGCAAAAAGGTGAATGAGTGATGGTAAGATTTCAGTACTGACTTGAGAAAGTGACTTTAAGTCAGATTGTCTTAACTCACGTGCTTGCTTTGAAAACATGAATCTGCAGCTCCAGGTGGGCGGCCTTATGGAGCAGTTGCTTTTCTGCCTAGAAAATGATTCTAGAGAAATGCTCATAACTGTCAGCTGTAGTTGGCAGCTTCGGAGGGTACTGTCAGGAAAATGCTGGGTAGGGCGTTTGCAACTGTGGACTCATAATCACAGCTGTAATGAAGATGGTATCTGATACAGAGCTTTTTAATCTTTTTTTTTTTTTTTTTTTTCATTATTCTTTCTAAAGTGCATTTAAAAGTAATACTAAACTTGGGGACAGAGTAGACAAGTTTTTTTTCTCTGTAGATGATTTATCAGATCAAATGTTTTATGATTTCATTTCAGATGCTTAATTCTGAAAAGGTGAGAATTTAGATAGGATCTCACCTTCTGAAAGGCAGAACTTCTATCTAAAATTTCCTTTAATATATTTTTTTTAATCCAAGAATGGAACAGGTAAAATGTCAGATCCTATAGAGCTGCAGATATATGGGGTGCTGGCATAGTTATTACTGGTTAGTCTGAGGATAATGGCTAGAAAGTAATTGCAGCCATAGCTGATGAATCATTTCACTTAGATTTTGTGAAAATGGAGTCCAGCCTTAATTATTTGTTAGAGTCCTCAGTTGATGTGCTACTTGGTTACTAAGTAGCTATATATATAATAAAGCAATATTAATAAAGAAAAAAGAGACATTCTCTTCAATTCTGAGATCAATTCAGTAGATGATGGATACATGTTTTATTCGAGTGCGTTGACAAATATTAATTATAGAGCAGAATGTTTATGTGATCAAACTTGGAAATACTCATTCCTGATGATGATAGACTTCACAGAAAAAAAGCACTGATGGAAAAAAGCAGAAATTTAATAGTCTAGTAATCTAATGGGATTTCTGAAGTTTTTGACTGCCTGGATGACAAGTTCAGAATTTAGAGCTGATCTGAAGTTGACACGTAGCCTGGAGGGCAGGTGGAGGGGACAACAGACGGGTTTGGTCTCTTAAAGTTTTTGTTTACTGCCTGTCTGGAGCTTTGACAAAGCTCTGTCATGCCCTTATGCTGATTACCTTCATGTAGAACAAGAGGTATTGACTAATGAATGAATGATGTGCAGTCCCTAACCCTTCCAGAGCAGCCCGAGCGAGCACTGTCTTTAATACACAGCTTCCTTTCTCTCTCTCCCCACTCCAGGCTTCTCTGCAGAATGTCAAGCAAAGATCGACACATTGATTCTAGCTGTTCGTCGTACATCAAGACGGAGCCGTCGAGCCCTGCCTCTCTGACGGACAGCATCAACCACCACAGCCCCGGTGGCTCCTCAGACGCCAGCGGGAGCTACAGTTCCACCATGAATGGACATCAGAACGGGCTGGACTCACCTCCTCTCTACCCCTCGGCCACGGGGCTGGGGGGCAATGGGCCTGTCAGGAAAAGGTACGATGACTGCTCCAGTACCATCGCTGAAGATTCACAGACCAAATGTGAATATATGCTGAACTCGATGCCCAAAAGACTGTGTTTGGTGTGTGGTGACATTGCATCAGGGTACCACTATGGAGTGGCTTCCTGTGAGGCCTGCAAGGCTTTCTTCAAGAGGACAATTCAAGGTTAGTGATTCTTTATATGTCTTTTCTCTCTTTTGTTCAAAGAGGAACAGTACAGTCCTTGATTAAATACTGTTACAACTTCAAACTGCAGCTTCTCATTCCTCATAGTGTTTGGTCCTACAGATGCTACTCATGAAAAAGCCTCTTTGGCCTTGATTGTGAGCTCTGTCTGCTATGTTAAGTCCACTGTTACATTTGTTTTGCTTATCAAAAATAGAAAAACTGTGGAGCCATCAAGTGCACGTTCAGTTCTTTTTTCTGTATGAGTTCCTCATGGATTCTCATAAATGCTGCCAAGAAAAGTGATTATATTTTGAAGGTTGTTATGGATACCTCTTGAATACACCTTGAAGCACACATAGATTGTGCTTGGGTTTTGCCCCTAGCTATGCCACTACCGTACTTAAATTCCTACAAAAATCGAGTTTAATTTTGTCAACGTGCTAGTGCATTCAAGAATTGAACAAAATATAATGCTGTAGTGTTTTTTGAGTATCAGTGTATTAATAAGTGGCCTTTCACCCATACAGTATACTATGGCCTTAACAGGTTCACCAAATAAACTGTAAGATCACATTTTAATGAGACTAAGTTGGCAGCTTTTGGTCTTTACCCAGCACTTCGTGTTACTAATCTGCTATTGCTACCTGTTGCAGATATGCCACATATTTTGGCATAAATTAGTATGAATGGAATAATTTGTATGACCGCTTGTTCTAGCTACAGAACCAGTAGAGATGAAATAACCTTCTACTTTCATTTAGATATCATCCTTTCAAGTAAAATTGAAGGTGCTTTATTTAAAGAACATGAGGACAAGCTTGGCCTGTACAGGAGTATAGTGTCACATTAAATTAAATTCAAGCTTCAGAGACTAAAATTAGGTTGCTAAGTCCAAATTTAAGCTCCTCAATAAAGCCTGCTTGATTTTCATAGATGTTGAGCACCTGGAATTCTCAGCAAAGGTACCGCAACCTGGTGGTGTGCTTCTCTTTTTAAAAATTAGTAAAAATAGTAAGGAAAACAAAGTTGGTTTCAGTTTGTAACTTGACATGGCTCCAAATCTGAAACATTTGGTCAAAGTTTTTGTAAACATAGTACTTCTATATTTCATATAAACTTAATAAACAAAAATAATACTTAGCCATTACTAAGTTTTTTTTTTCTTTTAATTTAGTTGAGAATAAAGTTTATTGATTTTATCTGTGTATTTATCTATTGATTTTATTCTCCACCATTATCTGTTGCAAGCGTACAAAATCTGCTGCTGGCGGATTTGGTCCTTGCACCATCATGAATTACTCATTTCATGATGACCATGTAGCAACCGAAAGCAGAGTTCAGTGGTTATAGTGGAGCTGATTGTTACAAAGTTGGCAATTAGTAAATAAACATACCTTCTGAAATTCCTAGTAGCCTAGGTTCATATGTAAAATATATGCATGTGCAGAAACAATAGGCTTCTTTCTAGTCTTTGTTTTGGATTATTATTATTTAAGTAGCTGATTTCACTTGACCTTCAAGAACATATTCAAGAAAGCTTAAAAATGATCCCAGTGAAGCAATTTGTGACTACTAAACTTCAAGTGTCAATTTGAACAAGCAACTTCGATTTTATAAATGGTCTTTAATTGCTATACAGTAGCTATCCTACAGGACTGAATTAATGCACTATTTTAGTTGTATTTTGAGCATGAAAAAATGCGTCAAAAACTTCAAGTGAATTAAAGCATTGACTTCTGGCAGCAATATATAGCCTGCAATTTTACACCACATCACAGACAGCAAGTTTCTGGGCATGGAAGCACAAGACAGAGACGTCATTTTCCAGATTAGCAACCTGGACTTGGCCACACAGCTCAAGTTAGAACTGGCAGCTGTGCAAAACATCTCAGTAGGGTTAGAGCACTAGCTGCATCAGCAGGTGATGGTGCTGTGAAGACAAAAAAAAAAAAAAAATGCAGTGAGGCAAAAGCCGGCATTGAATGGAAGAGCAAGAACAGAGATGCTAAGAATAGGAAGTATGTTACCATCGTAACGTCATGGTAGCTTCTTCAGAAATGGTGCTGACTCAACTGAGGTTTAAGAGTTTGCAGATAGAGTCCAAAATAATGGAAGCTACTCACTTTGGTGAGTCAAGCTGTCTTTTGTGTTAGGTGACAAGAAATATGTAAGAAAAAGCTACTCTTTATGCTTTGAGTAGGCAAATTCTACCTTGGAGCTTGTGTAAAGAAAAATTCCCCTGAGTCTTGTTTCTTATGAGTGACAGAACTTTGTTTTTCTAGAGGTCATTCTCCCCTACCATTTCTCACTGCTTGGTTCATAGCAAGTTCTGCTTGTTTATAAAACAATTTGATAACTGAATAAGTGCAAATAAGAAAACAAAAAACTGAGAAATTTATAAATACAGAATAGTAAAGTAGGGTAAAAAGTCAAATATTCTAACTATCCGTGTGCAAAAATAGCTTAACCAAAAGAGTTGCTTATTTAAAATCCAAATGAAATCCAAATAATTTAGTTGTGACGAGTTATAATTAACTATAGATTCTGTGAAAAAGAACACGTTTGAATTAGCAAGTCTTTCTTGCTTTATCATTCATAAGTTACTAAATTAGCTCAGACTTGTGGAATGTAAGTGCTGCCCCTGTTGAGGTCGTTGGCAAAACTGCCCTAACTACAGTGAGAGCAAGGCTGAGCTGACAACGTGAGAGTTGAAGCAGATCTTGTGTTCGAGTCAGGCCTGATGTCCTTTCCACTAAGTCAATGGGATTCTTTCCATTCTTTCCATTTCAAAGGAGCCTTGTCAGATCTCCGTAGGTGAAAGCTGCAGGCAGCTGTTCAGAGCCAGAGCAGTGCCTGTGCACCACCAGCACCTTATGTAAGGCAGGAGGAAAGCACATGATGGGATACTGGGTAGCCTCTTACAGGAGGTCAGTTTCGTTCTGGTGTAGAGTGGACACCTGTTTTAAGGGAGTAATGGAGATTATTATTCCCTTTCAAACGATAGACGTTTAGCCTAAAAAATAACAATTTCTGGCTGACAGATTTCTCCTCCTTTGTGCTTCTTGCAATCCCTGGTATTTTTCCTAAAAGGAAAAGTGAACGAACCTCCTCTAGAATTACAAGAGAGAAGTTTTTTTTTTTTCTATTCCGAATATCAATTTTTTTAAATATAGCACAGAAATACTTAAATTGGTGCTGTGGTAAAAAGTGCGTTGGTAATGATAAAAATCAATAACAAAAAAACATAGAATAAATTCGTTTAAAACAAAACCCAAAACAACCAAAAAAACCCCACAAAAAAGCAGCTGAGGATACAAAATCAGTGTCATCTTAGGTCATAGCAGAATTTAATGACGTTCTGCCCCCTCTTGTGACATATAAGGGCTGAGAGAACTGGATGTTCTCTCTGCTTAGCCTCATACTCAGCTGCAGCTCTCAGTTTGCTTCTGGGATAATTTATGTGGTGGCTGATTGCAAATGTCTCTCAGAAACACACACACAGCCAAATCTCCCCAAGACTGGCTTAGCATCAGGGATAGCAGAAAATAGCAAGGCCTAAAAATAGTTACAGGTCCATTGATTTTTAGGGTCTCTCCACAGTTTTTGCTGTGCACTGTATTATCTTGAAATCTCCAAGCTTTCATTTAAACAAACAAAAAAAAAATTTCACTTGTCAGCTGTAAAGTCTTGTGTTCAGCACAGAGGCCTTATACTTAACGTGTATTTTGTAGTGAATATTTAGTGTAAATACATGTCTCATCATTTTTGTTTGCTCAGTTATTATAATGTCTAATTATTACATGTTTTGTATTAATAATCTGTAGTTACTTAATGCTTATAACTTAAACAGTTCTGCAAGCAGACTGAAATGGTACTCTTGCTTTTAGTAGAAGGATGATGGGAGTTAGCTTGCTATTTTGTTTTATTTTAGCCTTTCTCTCTCTAAAATAATGGCCTCCATCTAGACAGCTTTCTTCCAGCTCTTCAGGATTACTGTCTTTGGGCTCTTTAGTACTACGGTCTTCAAAGTAGAATGAAAAGGCAGTGTGAAAAGCCCTAGGTATTGATGTATTGCATTCCTGGTAAGACATGCTGCAAAAATGTTACAGCTTATTTTTATTTCCTTGGATAGTGTTTGAATTTACCCTACAAAAGCTAAAATACTTTGCGCAGTTCATAGTCGTAATTCCAGGACTTTAGTTCCTTTGTTTATATGTTTTATTTTTTTATGGAAAAATGTTGGATGAGCTTTATGAAGACAGCAGTCTTCTGTCTATGCACGAGGTTGGGTAGAGCACAGGTGGTAAGAAGCCCTCCAGTCATACTCTCACTGTCTCATTTAACAGCTTTATCCCTGAGAGTCATTGCCTGTCCACATCTCCTAACACAAACAAATGTTCCATCCTGGAAATACTTTTGGTCACTGTACCACTATTTGAACTTGATGAAGTCTGCAATTTTATTTTATGCTGATGGCCTACAAGCCCTCAGCTCTACAGTTCTGCAGTAGCACGGTACCTCAAAGCCTGCCCAGGCGAGGAGCTGGGTGAAGCTGGTGCTGTCTAGGAGTGCTTTGTTCACCTTTTTAATTATTCAAAGTTGTTTTTAATCCCTTCAGTGTTCAGGTTTTTCAACCCTCTTTCCAGTGTTTACCCATTTCTGAGCCAATTTGATCTGTAAATCTACAAACACTTTACAGTAAATATGTTTTTGTCTTAATCAGGAAGTTTTAATCAGGGAAGTTAGACCTAGCTATATAAATTCAGATAAGGTGACATTTCTGATGAGCAATATACAATTTGATTGAAAGTTGCACATGACCAAAATGGCTTCTGAAGGTTAATTTACATGCCCCAAAGCTGTTTCCTGTAATAATAATACTGGATGTTGTTCCTGTGGAAGAAA
>VXAV01008672.1:201718-219456 GCA_013399715.1 Alectura lathami
GGGGGGGGGGGACACTAGTATATGTTGTTTTGATGGAGGATGTCATTCCAAGTTTATGACATCACAGTATTACAATAGCCACCCACCTAAAATAATTACACTGAAGTAATTATTCCAAAATAAAATAACTTTTCATTTCAGATACAGTGTTCATACAATCATTTTCTCAAGAGGTTACTCCATATGTTTCTGTTTTCTCCACAGAGACAAAGCACAGCCTCAGTTTTATCTGTCCCTATTCCTTAGCCAGGCTCAGAATGACAGTTAGGAGGGGGAACCTATTGGTTCATACTTCTTAGAGCACTATTGACACCCAAAGCACCTTCTACATCTCTGATGTCTGGATGTTTTCAGGTTTTTTTAGACATTTTTTGCAGTGGTTGATCTGCATTGCTTTTTGCTACAGAAAGTGTAAATCATAAGTGGCTGATACATAAAGAAACAATAGTTTTTACTCTTACGTGAAGACGTGTGTGCATGATGTGCATAGGAACAGATTAATGGATTCTCTCATAAAGTAATGAGTAAAACTAAGCAAACCTCTTTGTAACTGGAAATGTGTTATCACCTATGTTTTGAGGCTAGCAAAAAAGCCTGTTTAATAGGATTCCTGCTAACAACATCTCCTTTGGAAAGACTTGTACATAAGACATTGCCAAGGTAAATTCTTTCTCACAAGTCTAATACCATTATTTTGCGAAGAAGAAAGCAGAAATTATTGTGGAGGAAGTTTTAGTTTCTGTTGCCTTCAGAAATTAGAACAAAGGGAAGGAGAAAGCATTAATGGTATTCAAAGAAAATATTTCTGTGCTGGATGACAGTTAATGGAACTGCGTTGACCTCAGCGATATTTGTTATGCTCTCGATTATAATATTACACTTAAGGAGCTCCTTCATTAATGCAGGATATTAAACAAAACTCCTGTGTTAACCACATCAAGAGATAACACAGTGTGCCTTCTATTCAAGTCTCCTGCGTATCAACCTTTTTCTTTGTTTCCATGTGTTATGAGGGAGTTTGGTTTCTACTACAGGTAATTTTAGAAGTCTCTCTCCTACTCTTCTTTTACTTCCTTCCTTCCTTTCTTTTCTTCCTCATCCCCCTTTTTTTCCTCCTCCTTCTCCTCTTTTTCCTCCTTCCTACCTTTTCCACTTTCTTCACCCACTCTTTTTTTGCCCTTTCCCCCTTCCTTTCCTTTTCTTTCTTTCTTTCAACCCGTGCTTTGTTTAATATATACTGGACCCTGTTAAATCCCCTTGGAAACAACAGAAGCTAATCTCTAAGTGTTGTTGGTGTTCATAAGTAGGCCTCTTTCCTCCTAACCAAAATGTGTCCTGATAGCCCAGTTCAGACATTAGAACTGACAGCCCAATTTGTCTGCCCTAAAACATGGCTCATGACTATCCATTCTCTGTAACTGATGAGGAAGGACAAACTATTCAACTGCAGGTTAGTGTTTATAGTGAGCTCAAGCAGCTAGCATTTCTATTCATCCATGAAAAAATTACTAAAGGAAAAGCAAATATTGGAGGTGAGGATGTTCTTTCTGGGTTTAGAAATGGCACTGAAGTGCCTCTGGTACGGAGCAGCTGTCGGCCCCCTGAGAAGTTCTTGAGCTGCGGCATTGTGCCACTTGGGCTTAGGGTCTGACGCAGAGCGGTCTGGTCCCCCTGATTTCATTGGCAATAGAGAAGTCCCAGCAGTTTGCTAGATGCAAGCTTTACGGCCAGATTTCTCTCTTACTGGATACAGTTCTGTTTTGTGGTTGTCCCTTTACGTAAACACTCCATTTCCATAAGATGCAATATAAATGAATATATAGAAACTCTGTGTCTGAGGACTGCCTAACATTCCTTGGCATCCCCCAGACTGGTGAATGTACTTTATTTAAGGCTAGCCTCTGCAGGTCTGCAGTCAAAGCTGCTGCTGGCCCAGTCATGTGCGGGTTGCTTGGGATGAGATGTTAGGCTTGGTTCTGCTCCCGCAGCCATCGCTCTCGCCAGTCCCGGTGACGGCAGCTGTTAGCAGGGTTAGGTACATGTCAGCCAAGAATGCGTGTGACCTATGGTTTGTTATTCTTTTGTTATTAAGGATAGTGGGCGTAAAAGGTTTTGAATGGAATTGAAGTCTGTGGTATTTTTCTTTGTGCACATATCTTACCTATGACTCTGTCAGAGTGGGTTCTGTGGATTCGGAACTCTACTTAAATTGCAATACTATTAAAATTAGTAATTTGAAAATGAAAAAATATAATTAGTGCAATCAGAGTTGTTAACTGGACATTCCCATTTGTCACATATCTTCTTTTGAACCTAAAATAAGGAAGCAGTATCTTTCTAATTTCCTAGAAATTATTCCATTTTTAAAAATATATTTAGTGGATTTAGTCCCTGTGAACATTTGCTTATGTGCTGAAAGTACAGTGACAGCAATGTAAGTGTGATAAGGGAAGGCAGAGAGAAGTCTGAGGGATGTAGGCCTGTGCATGACATGGCATCTTTTCCCATGAGCTCCCAGACAAATAGCTGCCCTTACATTCTGGGTCTCTGCCACCCGGAAACACATACATCAATATGGCACCACCATTTATTGCAGAGTGCTTGGATACTTCTATATGGGTCCTGCCCTATATGGAATAGAGGTCATGTAGTAAAGTGTGTCATTAATGTTATTTGTATTCTTCTCTCTCTGTTTTATGCTGTGCAGATTCTTGCACATCGCCTTCTTGAGGGGAAATGGTTTAGCATCCGATGTAGAGGGGACGTTTAGCAATGATGTGCATGCACATCTCTAAAATGCTGCATTGGAGCCAACCCCTTTCTATACTTTTCTCTCTGTCTCTTCAATAAGACTTTTCACTGTAAAATCTTAGTAAAAACGTTAGGATGTTTGGGAGGGATTATTTGGGGTGAAGTGCTGAAATGGTGTGGGTGCTGCAAAGTAGAACCCATGTGGCAGATGTACAGGCAGATTTTTGCTACTTGGGATGGATTGGAACCAAAAAGGTTGGAAGTTTGGGAACCCTCTTGGCCACTTCACTCAACGAAAGCAATGAATGACTTGAGAAGCACTAAAATTACCATCTGCAGTTGTCAACTCTGTCCTCATATAGTGCTATCCCTCAAATATTTCACACTTTCTCTGTCCTTCTACAAAAGAATGTTCCAGTCAACATGGTTTATTGAGATGTTAATGTAGCTAAGCCTCAATTTTCTG
Source organism: Alectura lathami (assembly GCA_013399715.1). Classification (NCBI taxonomy): domain Eukaryota; kingdom Metazoa; phylum Chordata; class Aves; order Galliformes; family Megapodiidae; genus Alectura; species Alectura lathami. The sequence goes on from VXAV01008672.1 coordinate 204,936, forward strand.
TCTGGTCAGCCATTATCCTTTATTATCTGCTTTCAGTACTTGAAAGGAGCTTACAGGCAGGAGGGGGACCGACTTTTTACACAGGTGGATAATGGTAGGACAAGGGGGAATGGGCTAAAACTGAAAGAGGGGAGGTTTAGGTTGGACATCAGGAAGAAATTCTTCCCTGAGAGAGTGGTGAGGCGCTGGCACAGGCTGCCCAGAGAAGCTGTGGCTGCCCCATCCCTGGCTGTGTTCAAGGCCAGGCTGGATGGGCTCCTGGGCAGTTTGATCTGGTGAGCCAGTGGCTGGCAGCCCTGTCCACGGCAGGGGGGTTGGAACTAGATGATCTCTGAGGTCCCTTCCAACCCAAGCCATTCTGTGATTCTATGATCTGGCAGTGTTTTCACCAGTGGAGAATGTTTGTTGCTTCCACTCACTAGGTCACTATGTGAGGTGGGAATATTATTTTATTTACAGTCTGTAATATGACTTTTGTGGTTGAAAGTCAGCAGTCTGAAATCTGAAACAATTATCATCTTCAGTAATGACTTGTCATTATGCCAAATTTTGTCATGCTTACTGTCTATTCTTGTAGTAGATCTCATCTAACCAACCTTTTTTCTTATGTTTTTTTTTTTCTTTGAGTGTTTCACAGAATAGTGAAACTATGCAGAGTGTTTCACCCACGTAGTAGTGACTTAAAAGAGCTATTAATCTTTATAAATGAAAAACATAGTTTAAGCCACCATAGTCTTTTATTAGATTAATGGTTCTAGAGGAAGTCAGACCAAAGCTGTGTTAAATACATTCTCATGCTGAGTAATATCAGTATTTTCCTATTTGGTCTTTATTGGTCCAAGAAAGTTAGTATGTTCATTTGTTTTTCCAAGCATCTGGTAATAGTTCTCAGGATCATCAGGTATAAGTTCAGATGCCAATTTGCTATACAGTTTGCTATACAGTAGTACAGCAGATCCAGGCCAAACAATTTGTACAACTTGCTTCTATAGGGTCCTATTGCAGTCCATTTTAAAACAGTTGGTTATTAAAATAGTTAATTTAGAAAAATTAATTTTTTTTTTTTCTAGCCAAGAGGTAGTCAAGAACAGCTGTGCTGTTCTTGGCATCTTTGGTCAGCCCTATCAAAATTATTTATCACATCGCCTTCACCCTTTGTCTCTTTCTAACGTTCGTTTTCAGTCCTGTGGATGACTGACTGAAGAAGGCTTTCCAGATGGGTTGTGTCTTTCTTTCTGGTCTGAATCAATCAACAGATCCGCCTTAAATCACTTGTTAAATGGTTGTGCAGCCGCAGGGTGCTTTTAGTGACAGTGTACCAGACTGGGTTTACAATGGTGTCCAAAGTCTACATTTCCTATCTTCTACCTCAGCTTCATATTTTTTTGTAATTCAACAATAGTGTAAGAAACTGTCACCCTAGATTTCATTGTGTGACTGGTCGCAACTGTTATCCACTGAAACATGAGAAGAGACATGTTGTAAGTCACCCAATTACTGCATTTCTAACTACAGTATGTGGAATCAGTTAGGGTGAGATGATTCAAGAGCTGGCATAAATACCCTCTGGATGCAGAATGAGGTACCTGCCCATGGGTTACTGAATTTTAGGAGAGATGTTGCTCTGAACAGATTCAACGTTACAAGTCATTTGCTGGTTTTCCTGTCAAATTTGAAATGAAAATGCTCAAGCTTCCGATTTCAAGACAAAGTAAATTGCTTAATATTGAAATAGGTAAATGAATGTTTACCTTAAAAAGTAGTTATTTTAAAGTATCAGTTTAAATGTGTTACTTTTGGGAATTATTTCTCAAAAATGTACCAGAGTAGTTTCTGAGATCATATATGTACTCCCTAATTTATACCTCAGCTGAAGTTGAAGCTCTGTGTATGATGAACTTATGATAAAGGCACTGAATAGGCTCCTTCTTTTCTGTAGATCTAAAGGGCACCACCCTGCAATACAAACCTCTGACTGTCTTCCAGACCAAAAAAAAAAAAAAAAGTTGGGACACCTTTGAGCCTCTTGCATAGAGGTTTAGTCTGATGCTTTCTGTCTGACAGAGCATGCCCTATGCCCTGTTGCTTGGTCACATCCAAGGTGCTGAGGAACCCAGCAATCAGAACAAATTCACAGACTAGCTAAGATGACTTGAGATTCCTCCTTCTTCTCTAACTTCTCTCATTTTCATGATTTTCTGTTGTTTTCTTCTGCGTGCTACAATTGTATCGGAAGAATGCTGATGAGGAAGTAGTTGCTGTAAGCACATATCCCCTAGGCAGTCTTCTGGCCAGGTGGCAGAGGGAATCATTAATTTCCTGAGGTTCTCACTACCTGACCTGCACTATTTTGTGAGTACTAGCCAGGCTGAATGACTGCATTTCTTCCTGGGCATCGTGATACTGCTGAAGATATCCATGCTGGCAAGATACTTCAGCTCATCTCTAATTAAAATACTTGTTATGAAGTGTTCTTACATACAGCTACTTAATGAAGTTAGAGAAAGCGTTTGGATGTGGAATGTGAAGGCTTCTAGTGCTGGAGTTTCTCTCTAGGGAGATTTATGCAATCAGAAGGCGTTCTGAATGCTAGCAATCCAGTGCATTTTGTTCCCATTTGTTTTCTCTAATTTCCTGCCTTTTTAATGATGGTTAGCTGAAGTGAGTCCTCTTTCCCCTCCTCTGTGCAGTTCCCTCCCCCTTGATGGACTGGCCCATGACACGTGCCTGTAAAGTGGCTTCTTGGGAATTTGCAAGTCTTTGAATGTGTTATCTGATTAAAGGGATGTATGTGTCTTTAATTCTCATCTGCAGTTCCACCTTTGACCCCATCTGTTAAAGTGGAAAGGAGTTGAGAGTCAGCAAAGTCCCAGATTCAACCCAGATAACCTGCAGTGTGCATATCTGAATGCTTTAACTCTTTGGTTGCCCTGGAAAACTACAGATGTCATTAAGTATTAGATTTGATTGGAAAATGTGGCAGATCTGATATGAGGCAGGTAGATTGTCTCATTTTGCTGGTATACTTAAGGGAGGATAATTTAGTCCTAGTTTACCTTTATTTTGGAGAAATGAATATCTGTCTACCTGCTTGTGTTACACAAACAGATGTAATGTCTTGTTAGTGAGTGTGGTTTTGATATATTTCTTTTCAGAGATCAGCCTCTTGCTTATAGAACAAAAGTGAAAGTTCAAACCCCCACATCTATTACATATACTTCCTTTTTGAGTAGGAGGCTGAATCACATGATAGGGAATAACACTGCAATTTTGCATGGGATTTTAGATACCCCTAAACAACACTGCAGAACTCATTACATTTTAAAAGTAGATTTAAAAAGTAGATGACACAAGTATCATTTTTACAATATTTTGCTAATACTGTGCATTTTCTGCACAACAGTGTGATTGTGACATTTCCTGTGTTTGCAGACCCTCAACTTAAGTGACTAGAATACTCCAGTGCTTTCGGACCTGTGGGTGTTTTTGTCTTTCTCTTCTGCACTCCTACAATTTTCAGTATCCCAGACAACTAGTTGTCTATCCCTCTTCCCTGAAAGCTAGAGCCAAATTCTTCCCCCACTTACATCTGTTCAACTCTGGTGGTTTCACTTATGCTGCATGGCTGTAACAATGCAGCATTTGTCCTAATCTGCCCTTTGTTTTTCAGTGGAGAATATGTACTTGCAAAGCAAACCTAAGCACAGTAAGTTGAACTGCAAATAGAAAAACACACATATATATATAGTGTCTGTGTGTGTATACACAAACAGAGAGATAAATAGCACACAGATAGGTTTGATAGTATATCTACTGTACATAATATTGTAAATGGTATCTTGCTGTGCTGGAATCTAGGCAATATGAGTTCAGTACTAAAGTGTTCAGGTTGCACCTGAGCTAGCTGGAGCCTGCCAGCCCCTGCAAGCCCACTGAGAGCATCTGTCTCGCCACCACCTTGCTCATGCTGTGTCCTCTGCAGGCTCTCCGATTCTTCCGACTATGAGCATAAATCATCCACCTGTCAGGAGCTCTAGCTGCCTGGATTATGCAATGCCTGCCTTCATTTGGAGATGGTGTGAGCAGAAGATTGCGGCAAATGGTTTGCATTCATTTTAATGCCGTTCCAGCATCTCTTCAGCTTTAATGAGGGTTCAGGGTGGTGACGACTCTCTGAGACAATGAGAGTCCTAGAGACCCAGGCTTGCTTTGTATGTTCGTATGGCCTAGTTTAATTTTTTTTGCCTTTTTTCCTGTTTTTTATTTTTTCTTCCCCAAATAAATGAATGGACTGAAAATTGAGGCAGAGAACTGGGAATGCACAAAGCCAGCTGTCTACAGCTCTGTTTTTTGGCCTTGTAATACTTCCCTCCAGCTGAGCAATGAAGAATTTAAAAATCAGTCATGTTTAATGTTGATTGTCCATTTGTACTGTGTAAAGCTGCATAATGCTTAGTTGCCTTCACATAAACGTTTAAAAATCTTCGCTTTGCAGGTTATTTAGTTACAGGTATATTGGATTATACTGTTAAGTGTGGAATACCATGTTGTATATCCCAGAAACAAAATACATCTCCTCTATTTAAAACTCTTCTCACACTAACCAAAAAAAAAAAAAAAAATTGACTCACAGTAAAATTTTCTTGTTTTGGCTTGTTAGACCTGAATTAATCAAGTCCCTTATTCGTACAGAATTTTAATCATAAGCTATAGGCAGAATAAATATGTCTATTATATTTCTTCATATGTGTGAAGAGAGGGAAAAAATGGAGGTTGTAAGACAAAAGCAGTCCAGGTCATCTCAAAGGCAAATGTTGAAGGTGCTGAAAGTAAAACCTGAGTCTGTCCCTAACCTTGAACAAACCCCATCAGATTTGTGCAGGTACAGCACTTAGTCTGTAGGCTTTACAGTCAACTTCATGTTATTATTTACCTCAAAAATATTAAGTAGTACTATTAGTAACCATGCAGTATTTGGTTTGAATACTAGTTAGTGGATGGAAGAAATCCACATCTCCAGTGCCTTAACACTGTAGGTTCACCGTGTGACAGATTTTTAAGGAAACAGACTTGTTTACTAACTGAGAAACATCAAGCTTGTACAACATACTTGTTCTGTGGTAAGTGCTTCATGAGTTTGTCAACAATTTTTTTTTTTTTTTTCAGAGAGTAAGTTATTTTTAGAACCCTCCTGTGATAACAGGCAGTAATATCCCCTTTTTGCAGGGGTTAACTTAAGACAAAGAGAGCAAGAATTGCTTACTGGGAATTGGGTGGAGGCAGTGGCACAGCCTGAAGTGGAACTGGTGCCCCAAGGTCAATGTGTGATTCAGCCCTGGACTGCAAAGTCTGGCTGCCGCCACCCCTTTCTCACCCAATGGTGGAGAGAGAAAGCTTTATTGCAGGTTGGGCTGGACGTTTTATTTCTCTTTATAACGCTTTCCCTTGTAAGTGAATTCCTCAGTCTGTTACCGATGAAAAAAAATATTGAAAGGTAAAGTCAAATTAAGGTCAGCTTTTGTCAGCAGGAAAAAGAAAGTTTCAATGAACATCTGTATTTACTGGTGATACTAACAGAAGGCACTAGCACCTTCTGTATTACCAAAGTACTTTAAGTTTTCCTCCCTACAAGTTTGTCCCCATCACCTTCTTACACAGAGGATCCCCAGTTCTGGAAGTCTTACCTAGCAAATTACACCAAGTCTCACAGACAACTCAGTGAAAATTTCCACAGCTGACGCTGGTGGGAGCTGGAAGTAGAATGCGTGGTGCTGCAGTCACGGGTCGTAACGATATTGGAGAGCCGCGCACATGTACATGTTCTGCCCCTGTGTTCTGAGAGCCAGAGAATTTCATGCAGCCTGGTCAGACTTAACTAGGACCACACAGAGCAAGGGAGATTTTTTTAATAGGCTGTTTGGGAAAGAGTGAGGACCCTAACGAATGAAGTGTGTAGACTTTGAGATCTTTACTGTGAGCCTTATTTGCTTCTGGTAACAAGCTAACCTCCCATGCCATTCCCTCCCCCTTTCCTGTTTTAATTTGATGGAAAGCCAGCAGTACTGCAGCTTTATGCAAAGCCTCCAATGAACTCAGAAAAGATTAGTATTTCTCACTTTGTCTTTACAGATAACTTCAAAATTTTATGCATCAGAACCCAGCATTATGTGAAGATACAAATGCAACACAACACTAACAAAATCAGATGAAAAATCTCACTCTTTTAGCTGTGAAGAAATTAGATTTATCATCAGAAAAGCATTCTCTTTTCATTTTCTGAAAGGTGCTTTTTGACAGACCCTTTGCAGTGGACGTCATGCTCACAAAACATGCTGTCACAGGGCTATTTGAATATGGTGACAGGCTCATTATCATGTTGAAGACAACTGACAACACTGCAGACTAGAAATGGACAGGCTTGCCAATCAGCTGTTGAAAGGATTGCAGTTGAAATAGGTTTTTTTTTTGTTCTGAGAACAGTAGTACAAATTGACTACATTAATTCTTTTTATTATAGTTGCATACACTGTAGTTAAGGGTCCGTCACTGTTTCCATTATAAATCCCTGTTTTCAGGGGTTTATTAGTAGACCATAAAAAATGGTTCCTGTTGAAATTTTGCATTAAAAATATGTATTACTCTAACAGAACAAAATTTCTGTGGTGACTGTGTGGAGGAGTGAGGGTAGAGAAGAGGGATTGACTGATTTTTAGCTGAAAATTGCATAAAGCTGAATGCATTATTATTTTTATAGCACCTTAGATGTCCAAGAGTTTTATAGACAGGTTTGTGCCTCAGGAGTTTACAATTTCAGGATGCAGTTCTGCCAGCACTTAATATGGGATAGGATTTTCCTCATAGTTTCATCAGAATTAGTAAAGCACCAAATACTATCTGCAGTAGTAGTTATTTGCTGTCTCAGGCTAAGTAGTCATAGAATCACAGAATCATCCAAGTTGGAAGGGACCATTAAAAGTCATCTAGTCCAACTCTCCTGCAGTGAACAGGGACAGCTACAGCTGGATCAGGTTGCTCAGAGCCCTGTCCAACCTGACCTTGAAGGTCTCCAGGGATGTGGCATCCACCACCTCTCTGGGCAACCAGTGCCAGTGCTTCACCACCCTTAGTGAAAAGAACTTTTTCCTTATATCCAGTCTAAATCTCCCCTCTCTCAATTTGAAACCATTTCCCCTAGTCCTATCACAACAGACCCTGCTAAAGAGTCTGTCTCCTTCTTTCTTGTAGCCCCCCCTCTAGATACTGAAAGGCCGCTATCAGGTCTCCCCGGACCCTTCTCTTCTCCAGGCTGAATAGCCCCAACTCTCTCAGTCTGTCCTCATAGGAGAGGAGTTCCACCCCTTGGATCATTTTTGTGGCCCTCCTCTGGACACGCTTGAACAGGTCCATGTCCCTCCTGTGCTGAGGACTCCCCACCTGGACGCAGTGGGGTCTCACCAGCGCAGAGCAGGGGAGCAGGATCACTTCCCTTGTCTTGCTGGCCACACTGCTTTGGATGCAGCTCAGGATGTCGTTGGCCTTCTGGGCTGTGAGGGCACACTGCTGGCTCATGTCCGGCTTGTCGTCCACCAGTGTCCCCAAGTCTTTTTCGGCAGGGCTCTGCTCAATCCTTGAATCCCCCAGCTTGTACTGATAGCGGGGGCTGCCGCGACCCAGGTGCAGGACCTTGCACTTGGCTTTGTTCATTAGCCTGAGCCCACTGCTCCAGCCTGTCCAGGTCTCTCTGGATGGCATCCTGTCCCTCAGGCGTATTGACCGCACCTCACAGCTTGAAACAAAAATTCTTGAACCCTATCTTTCTTTTCTTGTAATGTAAGAATGGCTAGGATTTTTTTTTGTTTTGTTTTAATATTAATCTGGAATGATAAATGAAAACCTGAGATTAAATGTCATCATCAGCAGGAAATTTTGCATAAGTAACAATAATCTAACCAGGGTACTGTAGTTACATGAACTGGGGAGTCTGGGGGGAATTATCTGCTTTAATTCCAAGTGGCAGTCCTGGGGAATCCTACCTATTCTCCATCCGAGGAACTTCCTGAGGTACCCAGATGCCTCCTAGAATTTCTGCAGCCATCTCTAGTGGTGTGTGTCTGTGCATACAGAAATTTCTGCATTTTGATGGATCTGAACAGCTTACTAGTTGTCTTCTGTTCAACTCCACTTGGGGTTTAGATCCAGAGTTCCCTAGGAGCTCAGTCATTGTCAGAGCACAGGTTCATATCTCAACAGACCAACACTAAATCATTGTCCAGAGTAGTTTTCCTCTGTGATGTGCTGCTTATTCTGCTGCTACGCCTCCGCAACCTGAGGCTTAAGGCAGGCCACCAGGATGTGGAGAGGCACGGCTTCTGGTTCAGATCCCAGCTCCCTTCCCATGGACCAGGTGGAAAAAGCCAGGCATTGTGCTACGTAGGAGGTGTATATCCTTTTTTTGCATTGGGTGGTTAAGTATAAAGGGAGATACTGAAACAGAGAAAGACCAAGGGTAGAGCTGTTGGTTTTAAATGCATTTATCATGCAGTCTGAGTCTTTCTGCATTCAGTAAGTCTTTGGTGTAGAACTGATCTGGAAAGAAGACATGGCGTTGCCTAGTATATTCTTCTGAGGGTTTTGCAAGGAAAAATAATTTTATAGTTTTGTGGCGTCAAACGTTTGCAGGCTTAATTGATGCTCATTTGATTACTTGATTTCAAAGCACAATCAATTACCTTCATGCATATCTCTGTTCTCACAACTACGGTGATTGCAAAATTGTGAATGTAAAAATGGAAGTCACTTTTGAAAATTAAGTCTGCAGCCCTATTTGCAAAGTCAGAACTGTGACTCTCATGAATCACACCACTACATAGCAGGGGACTGTACTGTCACGTTGCCAGAGCTATTGTATTAGGTCAATTTTACGCTTTTGTGAAATCCGTAAAACGTATAGCGGTTCTCTGATGAAGTCACTCATCTATTTCCAGGAGGAAACTTACTGAAGATAACAGCGATTAATACAGGTTGTCAACCTAAAAAGTAGTGTTCCACTGCAAATTATTAAGGAAGACATTTTTGTCTGTCTTTTCATGAAGTCATGGCTCCATTGAAGGTAGTGACAAAGCTGCAGTTGATCTCGAGACATCCAGGTTTTTATGAAGAGAGTAACTCTAGTGATTAAATCAGAGGACTGGAATGAAGACCAGTTTCTGTTCCAGAACAAGCCTACTTCGTGTGCCTCCAGCAAAAATATAATAGTTAAAATAATGTGGAGCTATCTCACCAGCATGTTGTAAGGCTTATTGAATTAATATTTATGGAACACTTAAAGATGCTGTGGTACAAAGTGGTATATAGCTACATACTATTACAGTAAAATCCTGAAAAGCAAATCGGTGTGGAGTTGGTCCTGTTACTAGCTAATTACTGAAGCTGCTCGTCATGATAGTAATAATAAATAAATAAATACACAAAAACTATAACCAGATGATAAATATCAAAATCCCACAATTATTTGGAAAATTCTGGAGTTTTAGGCTTAATGTTTGAATTGAATTTTAGTTTTCACAGAGGTAGACCCTGTTTTAAATACTTTTCAGCCTAGATTTGTAGTTGAAACCAAGCATAACTTAGTAACTTTATGTGGCTTAGGGAGAGCAAATTAATATTTTCTTCTTATGTTGTAAATTGCTTCACAGAGCATATATCCTATGTCTGGCCTACCAGACAAGCAAAAAGTATTGTCTTTGAATCGTTGGTTCTTATGATTCCGTGTATGAGCAAGTATTATTGATTCATTGATGCAGGGTTTTTGTTGGCTAAGTATTTTATTTGCTTTTGAAAGGAAAACAAATATTCTTGCCATTAAAAGCCACATTGATTTGAAAAAAGCTACACATGAAGGTGAACTAATTACCTAATTTTTCCTCTCATCCTTCACACTCTAATTACCTTAACTGTCCCTGTGAAAAGTTAGCAGAAGTAACAAAGAGCACTCTTAAAGAGAACATTATAAATAGTGCTGTGCAGAAAATAAAAGAACAAAAACAACGACCCCAAAACATTTATGTACTGAAGAGACAAGTTATTCATATACTGCAAACAAAGCAGCTTATCAAGCGTGTAACTTAATTTTGCCTATCACCAAGTCTCATAGCCTAGAAATCTAGGCTATGAAGCCTGGAGGATATCAGTGTTTTAGCAAAACAGTGCAGGCATGAATATTCTTTTCCCCAGGACTGACCTAATAAATTGTGCAAGCACCAGGAGAAATTTTGCCACCTGTCCCTTATAATCAAGGCCTGTCCCTTACTAAGTCTCATTTCAGCGGTATAATTAAATGACACCATTTTCCCATTTAAGTTGCATGAACAAGCTGCCAGAATCCTATAGTTCTATCCAGGTACTCAGGAATGTGACTTAATTTGTTCCATCTATGGCCAAAAAATTAATCATTTGAACATGGTCCCTTGCCCTAATAGCTAACCCAGCATGCTGTATTAGAATACTATCGTTGTAGCATTCATTGCAAAAATCAATAATCCACTAGATGGAGCAGAATAGAAGTGTAAAAACTGAGTTAAGTCTGGGATTTTAAGAAACAGAATTGAGTATCAAAGAGGCAGGACTTGAACAAACCAGCAGAAAAATGCAGTGGTAGTATTTTTGCAGTGTGTACTTCTAGAAAATCAACTAGCTTTACAGATATTCATGAATTAACCTTGCAGTTGCTTTTTTTTCTATTTGTTTTCCCTGTCTTTTCTTTTCTTTCCCCAAAACAAAGACAACCTTTCTTTTGAGAAACAGGACAAAATAACAAAATTAGAAACTATAAGATTGGGAATCAGATAAAATAAATGAGGGAAAAGAAATTCTTTAAGCATCCTGAAGTTCATGTTACTTGTTCTTAATCTCTTGAATTTTTAAAATCTGTTTGAACTTGAAAAAGTCTTGAACGTGAAAATCTGTTAGATTGGAAAATAGTAAGATGAGCATTTCTAATTATGTTGATCACTTTACCTGGTTATCAATGTGAATCTTGTTATGAAAAGCAAAAATGTTTCTAGAGACAGTGAAAATTCAGCTTTGCATGTTGACAGTGTTCTATAAAAAATAAGTTAAACTCCATTTTCTTTTTCCTGTTCTTATTTGTTTTTGTTGAATGATGTGAAGGGTGGTTGGCAGTGGCTCGTTTTTGTTTTTTTTCCTGCAACATTCTGAAGTTATGATCCCTACGGAGAACAAAATGTTAGTCTTAACATAACTTGCTATCCTTTTTAATTAGTGACATTCTTTTATTTGTCTCTATCCATCTATAATGAAGTCAGTTTGCAAATCAAATTGAAACCTTCAGGCTGCATGCTGAATCAAAAGTGATGCAAAGTCCAGTTTCAGACTTTGCTGTGTTTCTGAGTATTGAGAAGGAAGGGGGAGAGGAAGTGAAAAGGAAGATGAATCAAATTGATTGGTTCCCACGTATGCATGTCCACAAAGAGAATGTTTTGAAAGTGGTGCAGTATATGAAAAGTCCAAGCACTGCATGGGTGTTTGCATATAATAAAGGTTTTCCTTCAGGTGTTCGGTCAGCTGAGAGTCCTGACATTTTGAGTTGTTTGAAACTGATTTTGCCAGCAGCAAACATCTATGTACAAGGATTATTTTCCAGCAGTTGTTACTCATTGTTTTATGGGTAAACTAAACTGCCAGAAATGTGGAGATCTGGGGTATAAAACCACAACCTCTTTCATATCTATAATCCTTACATCGATATCAACTTAAGAGATGTGCAGATGATGTGGTGTTGATGGCAATTTTATCAGCAAGAAGATATATGAAAATGCCACGAAAGGCTCTAACAGCACAATTCAGCCAGTTTTTAAAAAGAGCCCTGCCAGTGTTCATTAAGTATGACCTAAAGCCTGCCCGTTCTGCCCCAGATCTCCTCTCAAAGGTGTGGCCAGTTAAGCCATATGAAGGGATTGTTTGATGGAAGCATGTATGGGAAAGATTGCTCTTAGTGCTGGAGATATATATGAAATTTTGCAAACATGAAGAAAATTATGGTCAGTATTTCAGTGAAACAGCTATCAAATTTGGTTTGCTGACATCTGTAAATGTGTTTCTTTGTTTGAGCAAGGCTTTGAACCCGTCTCCAGAGATGCAAGCCTCAGGCATTAACCAATTGCAGTATCTCACCCTCAGCTTTGTATTTAATAAAATGCTTTAGATAGATGCAGGTGAGCTTTATTTGTTTAATATTGATTGGTTTGCCTTCTTTGAACAAAGAATTGTAGGAACTTTGATAAATGAATTTAAAAGTTGCCTGGTTCCATAGTGCTGTGTGCATATTTCGATGTGTCTAAAGCTGCTCATCAAATTACAAGATAGGCTTCTTGCAGAATAGATGTGAAGATGAAATTTTCTTTTTTTTTTTTTTTTCAGTGGAGAATTTGCTGAAATTTTAAGCTTCCTATCCTCAGCTGTCTAATCTGTCCCACTATGCTCCCAAAAACCCACAAATAACCCACAAATAAACAAACAAAAACCACAAACAACCGCACCCTTTGGTATATAATGACTGTACAATCTGAAGGTTTTTTCTTTCACTGGAAAAAAAAAAAGTTTTTCTTCATCTTACATTAAGTTCTCATTTAGATTGTGTATGGTATACCTGTTACCGCCTGTCCTAAACTACTGCATTGTTGTTAGCTACCTGCTGCATTTCTCTTCATAGTTGTTCCCTTTCTTCAAGATGTGATTGATTTGGAATTTGCTGTTGTTACAGAAATAGCAGGTGTTAAGATTTGTAATCACACACTTACTTTGGGAAAGGAATAGCCTGAACTTCTTGTATTACAAGATGTCCTTTTTTCTCTGTCCTCTTCTCCTTCTGCCATTCCTCTTGCAGCAAAAGTATCATTTTTGTCCATTGACAGATTTGTTTTTTAATTTCTACCAAATGTTCACACAGGCATTTAGTTAAAATCAGTACAATGTGCATAGAGCAACTATCCATTTTTTTTGAAATGTCAATTTTAGTCCAAATAGCCTGTAAACATCAAATTTTCTTAGAACTGAAAGCCTTTTCTGCTTCAGTTTGTTCGAAGTGGGGCACCATCATGAGGCCCTGGGTTACAGGTCTTTGTGTAAATACTGTCTGAAATTAGTGCTTCCCTCCTTGCTAATGTGCTGGGCAGACACCTGGAGCCCCACAGGCACACTGGGACAGGGTGTCCTCATCAGGCAGATGCTGTGCAGGAGAGCTGTCCGAGTGCTTTGAAAAGCAAGTGTCGTTTTGGTGCACGCTGGTTGTCGTGTAGTCTGTGAGCACTCTGTTCAGCTAGCTTTTTCCTTATTCTTTTACGTCACAAAAAAATAAATTGCAAACCTAAACTCTTCTTCTTCCTCTGTCCTTTCTCTCCTCTCCGAGGAGTGCCTGTGCCAGTGCACTGCTTGTTCAGGGCCCATGAGTGCCCATGGACTGCTCTCATGTTACTGAAATACGGAATGTGCCAGTGCTCAGCGCGGCTGAAGGGAAGTAGGTCATTTTAATCTGTTTTATCCCATCTTCTCTGTTCAGTACTTGGTGCACAGAGAGAGTCAAGATCCCGGAGCAGATAGTTCTGCTGGGGTGTCACCAGGTCTTTGTTAGAGGATTTTTCATAAGGTCATGGGCCCTAAAAAACATGAGTGTTGTGAAGGGGGTTGAGTGGAAAGGGGAGGAAGTCCTCTCCTCTTGCTTTTCTTTCGCATTAAAAATTTTGTTTGTATTAAGGGAGGAGTGGAGAAATGAGAGGATTCTTTGTCTGAAGAACAACAGGGCAATAACCAGTTAGTCACTTTTATGTTATTAGTTGGAAGTGTTTATTGCTGAACCAGGGAGTTTCAGCCATTGTCTGCTGGGTGATGAAGTGGGGTGCAGATGGCTTTGTTACACCCAGGCTTGGGAGAGAGCAAATGAATTTCAGTAAAATTAATCTGCGTCTTGTCCTCAGTTTGCAGAACCAGTTGTGAATTTAGTCATAACTGATTATATAAGGTGGATCCAGCTCTTTGCAAGTGTACATATCTGCTACTGTATGTAGGAGACACGGAAGCTTGAGCCCATAATTTTGTGCTGCTGGGGAATATGTTTTCATCCAGTGACAAGGGATACGCTGGGGTACAGAGAAGGCTCAGTCTGGCTACCTTTCTTTGATTGCAAGTGCTTACACAATAACTTTTATTGAAGTTTGCAAGATATGAAGGTGAAGGTACTTGTTCTCATTTCTGCACAGAGGACCAGGTGTGAGAAAAGCAGTGACAGAAAAAATCTGTGCACTGTGTGTTAAAGCAGTTCTGATTCATAGGAATATATGGGGATATACTCATAGAGATACCCGGTGTGAATGTGTTCAGTATGTATTCCCACAATTTAGAGACATATTTCTTAAACATTTAAATTCAGTTCCCAGGAGAGGTTTATTTTATAAGTACTTTGTGGAAATATAGTTATACCTAGTAGTAAAAAAAATATAAAAATACA
>VXAV01008672.1:219559-253254 GCA_013399715.1 Alectura lathami
GGGGGTGCATGTGTTCTGTTAGCTCTGCAGTTAATGAAACTCCTTCTTATTGATTTTATTCTTAGAAATTGAAGTTTTAAATTGCAAAACTAATAGACTCCATCTTAAATAAAAGTTGACTTGCTCTCAAACAGACAAACTGTAGTAAAAGAGAAGTGTCCAAAACAAGCGTTTCTAGGTAAATGTTTATTTGGACATTAATACTGCAAGCAATGAAAGAGGAAATCAAATTTATACGGCAAATAATCTGCCTGCCATTATTTTCTTATGCAACACAGTTCAGGGGCCTCTGTTTAGAAAACTTTTGCAGAAATAGGCCTCCATTTATGCTTCTTGAGATGTTAAATTTTTTGTAAGCATACTTACTTCATCTGTTCTATTGTCAGCATACACTGACAAGCAAACCACGAGGCTCAATTTCAATGGTATTTAATTTTAGTTCCATGCTGAATACAAACTCAGTTTTACTATACTACGCATTATATGATGGGTTAAATAGCTTGAGAACAGTAGTAGTTTTTTCTTTTTTTAATACCCTGACTTGGCCATCGACTTTTAATGACAGTTAACTCTTTTATAACAATAACTGTGTACATTAATTATTTTGAAGTAGAGTACAATATATACATTAATTTTTGCATCATGCTTTAACAGTGTTAATGTTAGTATTAAAATCACAACAGTAAATTATCAATGCCATTAACCAGCAGTATTGACTTACTCTGCTGATTTAGTTGTAAATTAGGCCGGATCCATAATCCATTGAACACTTGCTAAAATCTCCTTGAGACTTCTGTGGCTGGACCTATTAAATAAGACAGAAATTTTCTAACGTTTTTCTTTTGCTTAACTTTAACTGCTGTACAGTTTTGTTCAAATGTGAGTATAGCAGTATTTTCACACAGATCTGTGGTATTTTTGGTTGTGTTTTTAGTTAGCTTAGCATGAGAGTATAGGCTACTCCATCAACTTGATAAGCTGAAATGGAATAGATGTGTCTTTATTCATTCCTCAGCTAGAAGGAGCAAACAGCAAGCTAGCGCTATGCTCGCCAAAATATGTGATAAATACAGAAGTTTCAGTAGGAATAGAAAATATTTGTTAGGTGACTTACGGCAGAAATAATTCTGTTTGCTTTAAATATATAAAAAGCAAACTCTTGTTTTCTATTTGGACATTATCACCCTAAATTCAGTTCCTCCATTTCGCTTACCCACGTTCCTTTTGATATTAAGGTTTCACCTTGTCCAACAGAAGTTAATAAACTGCTTTATCCTCCCCTGAAACGTTTCTCCAGTGCTGTGCAGGGTAGTAATTATGCCACTGCTCACAGCAGGAACTCTTACACTTCATTCTGTTGGGACCCGAATGGTTTGCCCAAGCAGTGCATTTATAGACTTGCTAAAAACAATTTCACTCCAAGACCATTGGACTTTATGCAGGCTAATTTTGGCCATATATAAGGGTTACTTAAATACAGAGATAGCATTAATCTTTCAGTAGCAACAAGTGCTGGCTGGCTGTGGTTAAGACCAGGAGCTTAGCATTCCTGTAATCAAAATGTTGTTGCTGGACATGGGTAATACAGTATGTGATCATCTCTGAACATTAAATCTAACCTGGATTGGGTTCAGTCCTGCTACGTGATACTATGTTGCCTCACATGGCACTGTTCTACCCCTTTGGTCCTTGAAGATACCGGACAGTAATTAGCAAGTACCTCATTTAATTGGCAGGGTTTGTATAATACCAGCCAGTGCCCTCATGATGCTTGCGTAAATAAGTGCTTCTATTTCTGTAGGCAGTAGGTATTTGGATTTTTTTTTTTTTTTTTAACAATATAACTGCTTGGGCTTAGTGTTACAAATCGTGAAACATTTTGTTTATGCATTATAAATAGTGATACCTATTTATAAATCAAAGGCGTTGTGTTCTCACTCTATTCCTACGAGGCCCTTGGTTGTGCGAGTGTTACCCACTCACGTGCTTCCATTTTGTTGCCTGGGAAGCTAAATAGAAATATATGACTCTTAGCCGGCCTCATTAATGAGGCAATAGATACAGGTTGGGTGCAGGATCTGAAGGAGTCACAGAGACAAACATAACAAGCAGTGAGGGGGAAAAAAAAGGACACATTTTGAATTATTAAAAAATGTTATTCATGGGAAGCAACAGAGAGTTTTATTTAGGGAGGCGGAAAGAAAACCCTGAGGTGGCAGAGGATTCCTGAGGGGTGGCAAACAGTTTATCTCAATCCCACATAGTCATGTGGGGACAATTTATTCTCATCTCAGAGGAACAGGAAATATTTTAAAGTTAATAATGTTTCTGCCACCCTTTCTCCCCTCCTATCATGCTTGCAGTCAAAGGTGAGAGCCTACCCTGCATCCCTTGTGACTGTACAGGCTCTACGTCAGCCACGGAGTGAGGGAAGGAGGAGTGGAGTGAGATCAGCTCTGCGGTGTGTGACAGCCTATAGAACTAGGAGAGCCTCTGCAAAAACAGGAGCCAGAGAGAACTCATAAAAGGCCTGTAATCTCCTCTAAATGCGGGCCAGTTGGCAGGCCCGAGCTGTGCTCCCCAGTGGGGCATCTTGCTGCAAATCAGCAAACGCTTTCTAACACAGCCCTACGTGCAGACAGGGGAGGAACACTTCTCACTGCTTCCTTCAGGCCTTGTTGGCCAAGTTCAGTCCCTGCCCCAGTGATCCTGCAGTTTGAAAGAAACTGGAGATTCTAGCACAAGGAAACAGTGGGGCTAACTGGTGGCAATGATGTTTTTACTCTCTGGTAAGCTGGGAAGTATCTCCTCTATACAAAGTATGATCAGTATTTACCTGCGACATCACGCCCGCTGACCTGGGCCTTGCGGTGTGGGGTGAGTGCCATTCTGCTGGCTACATAAGCTACATGCATGGCTGCCCCCCCCCCCCCCCCCCAGCATGTCAGCGGCTGTGGAGACCCTGCCTTTAATAGGCAAGGCTGGGAGGATAGCGTGTGGTGCAGGGGCCAAGTCTTCCTTTTTATAAGTCAGTAACAATGGGGTGTTGACAGGCCTTGAGGCCTAGACAGGCTACAGGGGTCATCGCGATAAGGAAGGATTAGTGTATATAATTCGCCAAATATGGGGCCAGCCACTAGCGGGATTTTTCTGCACATGGTAGATTATCAGCAGTAGCTTCATGGAATGCACCTTAGCTGCTGGCTATATTTATTACCAAATTTACCCTCACTTCCAGTTTAAGAACTGTATGCTAACAGGAGAACATAGGCATACAATAAAATAATTTCTGTGTGGCATTTGGACTGAAGAATAAAAATTGTGTCGTATAAGTCTTAAGTATAAGTACTTTTCAGTGTACTGTAGCTGTTTTCCGTGTAAGATTTTCACTTGAGAGATTTTGTATGCATCTTCATTCTTTGTAAATAAAGCTGTTTCTAACTTAATTCCCTGGAAGGCATAGATATCCAGCCCAAAGATCAATGGTCAACAGAAAATATAAAGAGCCCCTAGATCAGATATTTGACTGCTTTGTGGCAGATAGCTAAACTGCCCACCTTAAAACGTTAAGAGAACGATAAATGCTGTAAATTCTTGGCTGCAGTGAAGAAGAACTTGTTAACCCCAAAGTTACTGGAAAGAGGTACAGCTAAAATACAACAACCTTGCTGTGTTCTGAAATGTATTTTTTCCTTAAAAGAAAAAAAAGAACACAGGAATTCATTCAATTCTCCAGATTTTCTGAGGCATACAGAAAGGCCATGTTGGTTTGCAATTTAGAGGAGAGTTGAGTTCATGCTCCTGATCTTCTGAGGGAAACTATGCCAATTTACAGCAGTTTGCAGAAATGTTTTAAAAATACTAGAAATGTAGTTACTTTTTTTTTTTTTGCTTGCATAGAGGTTTTTGTTTATTTGTGTGACAGTTTCTTTAAAGTAGCATGCTGCCCTCCCTTTATGCTTCTTTCCTCAGTACCTTAATTAGCTCCCACATTAAACAAAATACCTAGTATAAATAAAATTTTGCAAGTCATTTGAGGATGCACCAAAAGACATAATTGACTTTCTAGTCTGTTTTTAGAACCAACTCTCTCAAGGCCTTTTCTTCACAGGAACACTTCCCACTGCACTGGAACTGACAAGACTGTATGCATTACTTTATTTTGATACTGACATTTAAACAATAAAATAAAGCCATTTAAAACAAATAGTGGTGCTTTAAGTGTCTGAGCTGTCAAGATATCAAATTATATAACTTGGAAAAATCAGAATTCATTGTTAATGGTATGCACTTAACACAAAGGGTCGCTGGAGTACTAACCAGATATATATTCAGCTACCATGTTGGAGCTAACAGGGTATATTCCTTTAGATAGAATTGACTGTATTCACTTAAATGGACTTGACTCCAGTACAATCACTGTATTCAAATGTCAAAAAAAAGAGAAAGAGGATGTCACGTAGGGTCACAAATTATGTTGGATTTTGACAGATTGTAGCCTTGCTTTACAAGAGCAGTAACATCTCATTTGTCACCGTTTGATCTGTAAGTGCGGGAATGAGAGCGGAAGGCCCTCCATCTCCACCGCAATTTAATCGCTCTGAGGCCGACAGTGGCAGCTAAAGCCACCTGCCCATGCACTGTACTGCTGATCTGTTTTAATTTAATCGTCCGTCAGCTGGGATGAAAGCATAAATCGTCTCCCTTTGATCTGCAAACGGTGTGGTTTTTTTGTGAAGCATGGTGCAGAATCAGGGAGACAGTTTTCACATTTAGTGCAACATAGACAACATGGGCTTAAAAAGCTTGTAAGTGATATTTCGCTGTAGTAGTAATGCAAGAAGTTGCTCTTTTTGTAATTTGATATGAAATAGTGTAAGTTAAAAATAAAACTGACCATGGGAGAGGTTATTGATTCATAATGCATTAATTATTCAAGTTTGAAAAGCTAACCTTTACCCTTAGATAACTTAAACATCTTTAAAAGTCTGAAGATCCTTAAATCACATTGTTTACAAAGGAGGAATAAAGAAAAATTTTTTGGCAGTAACACTGCATAAGTCTGTGAACTGTTGGTAGTATATTGGGAATATCATTTGTTTATATTGCTGAATCTGAATGACAAAGGAAAGTTCTTAAATAATTTTTAAAAGTCTTCCTTTGATGGTGTAAAACATTGCCCTTTCCTGGTGTTGTTGGGAGTATTGTTTAAGGCCAAAAACTGAATGTTACTTGGACATCAGGTATGACTGCTTTTGGTTGTGCAAGTGTAAATCGTACATCCTTCCGTGGAGAGGACTGGGATGAATTCAATTGACAGTAAGTGGTAAAATTTGAACAAAATCTTTCCCATTGTTATGTTTCCATAGAGTAGCTCGTGAGCAAAAAATCCTTACTTGTATCATAATTCTTCCTCTCAGCCCCTTTTCCCAACCTCTTCCATCTTCTTTTTTCAGACTTGTCCTTTCCTAGGCTTTGCAGTTGGCCTCTTTGTCAGGTATGCATTCAGCTGAAGTAATTTTGACGTTGCCCAGTGGTGATGAGAACCAGCTCCATCAGCTCCTTACCAATCCCAGCTGGGTCCCAGTGTTTCAGTCTTTATGTCCTCGGAAGAAACACCTGGTATATCTTTCCATTAATCCTAACCCTAGACTGTGACTTTCCTGTTGGGAGAGGATTTTTCATGGTCAGATGTCAGCACTGGGAAGCTCTCTTTCTAGTAACAAACACAGTGTATTTCCTTGACTTCTAAGGCAGCAGAGAACACAAACTAGAGCTAATGGGGACCCCCGTTTTTCTAGGTGACTAAACACCTTTTATTTACCTAACAGTCTTGCAACATTTTATTTGAGAAGGTTTTCTGTCTCCATTATTTGTAGCAGGATTTTGTTATTTGGCAAAGGATCCTGTCTTGGGGTGAAGAAATGTTTATGCTTTGTCTTGTAAAATTCCACTCAGCCTATGCTGGAATACAAATAGTGAAATATTGCCTTTGTCCTTCTTTTACTTTCATTTCTCATGAAAATTTTGTCAGCTTGACAATACAATAAATAATTATGGAGTTGCTGTGGCCCTGGAGTGGGGAGGGAGAGAGAACCGGGCTGCTCTCTCCTCACACAGATTCAAGTTTATGGACCAGCTTACACTGCTTTGGGAGAGCTGGTTTGGTCAAAAGCCCACATTTTCATGGGGAAAGAAGAGAGAGAGCAAAACCTTCTTCTTAAGCCCCAAACTGACCTCTGGGACTGGCCCAGTGATTGCTGGGGCATGAGCTCACCCAGCAAGTGGGCCAGGAACAGCCTGGCCCTGTGAGCAGGGAGCCTCTGGTAGCAATCAGTGGTGCTGCTCTGAAATTTAGGCATTAAAAGGCTGCTTGCAAAGCACATGAAAGAAAAACTGCACTCACAAGTACTTCAAATTGTCTTATCTCGGGTGTCAAAAGTGCATCTGCAATATTGTATCTGTACAACCCAGTAATAACATAATGAAAAAGGATGTTAATTGGCAAAGTGGAGGAATGTTATTTATGGTGGTTTTTTTTTTTTTTTTTTTTGTATAAAGTTGCCTGCACAAACAGCGTTCATCAAGTCTAAGTCAAGATAAGTACCCTATCGTACAGCCCTTAAATCCTTGAAAACTGTTCTTCCTTGCAGCAGGCTCACTACATCCCATGCTGTAGAGATCTGAGACAAGAGAAAGGAGAAATTAAGATTGGGTGAACTGTCATAAGTTCCGATGTTTTCTTATTTCTGACTTCATGCCTTTGCAATCTATACCTGGGGATGGTTATGCAATTTTTGTAACTGTAAGGTTTTTTAGGTACAGTAGTGAAGTGCACAAACACATGCACCCAAAATACTGGAAATGATGGCTTTGGTTTGCCATGCCCGTGACAGTTATCATGAGTCTTGTGTAGATAATGATAACACAAATAGCAATGAATGTCATGCAGTCCCAGGAAGGTTTATTTAAATGTATTTAAATAAAAGCAGTCTAAACTAGCAAAAGGTGAAAAACTAATTTTCATACCAAATTTTTATCTGAAATAAAATTATTTTGTGAATTTGAACAACTTATTTTCCCCAAATGTAGATGATTTGCCCTGAATTCTATCTGTCAAAATGATGTGTAATGTGGAGAAAGTGGCATTGCTCCACTGAATTTATAATTGAGATGAGAAATTAGCTTTTCACTTCTGAGTGCTGCTAAACAAAAGGCCTCATTGTAGGAACTGGCAACACTGTCACCGAGCTGCTGGATACGGGACGAACCTGTTTGTACTGAACCATAGCATCTTGAAAGGTGTTTTCACCAAGTCTTAGTCTGTAAATTCCAGCTTCATTAAAGAAGATGTCAATGTGGTGTTGTATCCCTTCATACATCCTGTCCTTTTCCTTCTTAATATTTTGGGCTTTTTTCTTAGCTTTTTTTGTATTGGAATTTTGAACTCAAATACACTGCAGTCAGATGAGTATAAATATAAACCACACCATGCCTCTATCAAAACAGTCCTCTCTTAAAACTCCAGCACATGCAGCGAGCACAGATAACTCCTTTCTGATAATGACCTTGTATCTACTTGGGCTAAGTAGTATAATGAAAGCGAAGACAAAGACACAAATGGTATACCACATACATGAGTCGGTGCAGCATACAATAAGATTGAGTAGGGAGACAGCCGTTCAGAAGCATTGCTAGTTATTTATAGGCTCTCACTAGCCCATTGATTTGCATTGTGTTTGTGATGTTTGTGTTGGTTTTGCCAGCGTGTTCCTGTGTTCATTCATGCTCTCTGTTCTGTATCAGTGGCACTACCGCTGGCAGGCACTGCAAATTCTCTCCACTGCAAGAGCAGAAGCAACAAGAGAAGGGTATGGCCATGTTACCCTGATGGAAGTATGGTGATGATACCTAGCCAATAGTTCGTACTTCCATCTTTATTTGTCTCGATGTGTTTTGCTGCTTTCATTACAGTATGAGGCACATGCCTTATGTCCCCTTCTACAGTCTTCTCCAGTGTGGGTGTAGTTCAGCGGACATTGTGAGGTGTGGTCACAGCCTTACCGGCTGAATTCTTCATGTATGTATACGCACGCACAGGTTGAATCACGTTGACGTCTGGTACACTTGCAGCCGGCATTGGGTCTTTTAGGATTGTGTTGTGTAGTACTGAGAAACTGGTTTTGTCACTTGGTATGAGTTGGTAAACAAAGATATTTATGGTTTCTTACTGTTATGGAGGATAGGATTCAAGGACTCTGTTATTTTAGTCCTGTGTGTAAAATGTCAGTGGTTTCATAGCTGGAAAATTACAGAAACCCTCAAATTCACTAATACTTTTCTTTATGGTTTGTAAAGCGGACACTTACATTTGCACATCTGTCACAGAATGTTGGGGATTATGCGTTCAGGAAGCCACCATGATCCAAATGGCAGTATTAAATATTTACCATAACTATATAGACCGTGGCAACCAGAAATTTATTATGGGTACAAATAATTTTTCAGCCTGTCTGTTCTTAAGACAAAAGCAATAAAGCAAGATATTATTTAAATTGATAAAAGATGCAAATACAGTTTCACTGGATTTCTAGATTCATATTAAAAGAATAAATATTTCATCATCATAATTAAAGATTTGTCAAAGATTTATCCATGTCTTCTACTACAAATAGTTATCAGATCTGATTGGGAAAAGTAACGTTTGTGAAACTGCTCGCTAGTTTTAAAAAATGTTTCTGTGAAGCCCACTTTACCAGATGATGGCTGTTTCATTAGTCTTTACTTTAGTACTTATTAGTCTTATTAGACAGTAAGCTGTCACCCAAGGATTCAAGAAACTGGTTTCTGGTAGGAAAAATCAGTAAGAATTCATCTTTTAAAAGGCAGGTCTCCACAATGGCAAATATTGCATCAGGGGAAAGCTGTTGGAAAACTACTAATTTTACTAATTAATTTCCATGTGGATAATGGATATACACTAAGGAATGGAAGTTGATAAAAATCTCAGTAGGACAGGCAAAAATTAAGTAAAGCCTAATGCTAATATCTTAAATTCTTTTTCATAACATCTGATAAAAAAGCAGAGCCTAGGAATATATTTTTGTAGTGGCATTTTCTGAATTAGGAACCTGGGATTTCCCTAATTTTATCAAACTGAAAATTGTTCATACTCATATGTTGTTTCCATCAGAGACCTAATAACTGATTCTCTCAAGATAACCGTGCAAGTAATTAACGTCGTTATCCAGATAATATTTGGAGAGCGGGTGAATATTTTTCCAAATGTTCTGTAATTCTCTGTTGATAAGGCATAGTCTGCAGCTTAACCTATCTAGTGCAAATTCCTGTCCTTTCTTGTGCAACTGCTCTAAATCTGCCAGGCTACTTGACTGCAGGATTTGGCCCAAAATGTATTGAGGTCAGGTAGTAGCTTGGAAAAAAGCTGCAAGTGCAGTTAGTGTATCCTTGTGTATGTGTCTGGAAGCCTTTGTATGTCTTGTTGTTTTTTTAAAAAAAATATTTTATTGTTGTTGTTTTCCTTCTTTTCAGGCCTAACATTTTTATATAAACTTCAACTGATTATTTTAGAACCAAAATAGCAGATATAGAACCTCAAGATGTAGAAAGTATATGTTTCTGGCTGCAAGAGTGTTTTGCTTTTAGTGCTTTTCATCTGTATTAGTAAAAATATTCAGTTTTAGTAAGTGCAGTGCAGCCACTCTCTGGTTCATACATTAATGAGGAATTTCTTTTTGAATTTTTTTGTTTGTTTGTTTTTGTTCAAGAGTCCCAAGTAGATACATAGATCAATCCTGGGATTTATCTAAAAATATTACTCATACCTGTAATGGGGAACCAGATTCAGAAGTTGTGTAAAGACTCTGCTTCTCAGAGCAGTTCATTCAGTGTACACTTATTTGGTAGTGTTTTCATTAATGAAAATAACTAAATAACTGCCTCGAGTGACCTACTGAAGCTAGGTACATGCCTGTGTTCACCATACACTCACTGTCTCACTTGCTTTTTGTTACTTACCAGGTACATGAAAATCCACATTTAAATTTCAAATGAACTAAATAAACCATTTCTTTCAGATAAATGGCTGATTTTGTTCCTCTCATGGTATATTAATATTAAATTTATAGAGCCTCTATACCCTTGCGTTACCTCCTGACCATGTGATAATTGGGTTGGTAGAGTGTACCTGGGGTCATCGTGTTTAGCTTATCTGCACAAGAGAAAGAGTGGCAAATAATAAGGGAAAGCAGCAATAAAATAGTGGAAAAAAAAAATGAAAGAAAGATTTAATCTTTGACCAATTTGAAACATATCCCAGTGAATCCATGGAGAAAAAGATAAAGTGTGACTATGAGTAAGTTAACTAAACACATTACAGTGTGTGAGAGCAAATGGAGTTAGTCCATTGTACATGTTTAATTTCCTATTAGTCTCTGGCGTTTACTACTGTGGTCTGAGTTGGGGCATCTGTAAATTCAGTTAAATACAGTGGATTGTCTAAACATATCACAGCTCCAATCAGTCACCCTGGCTGCTGATAAGAAGCCTCTTGTATTATTGAATCTACAATAGGGAGGCTCTGCAGGCACAAAGATAACAGCTAGGTATTTCACTTTAAGTATGAGAAAAAACAGCTACTCGCCTTTGCTGCTACAGCTGTGACATTTATTACTACTCCCTGATTTGTTTTATACTACTGATGTGAATTTGGTTTCAGGTGCTTTATATCTCTTCCTATTCCTAACTTAAGACCTCTATCTAGAAGGAAAAACAAATAAACTGAAATCAACTTTCATGCTATTATATAGATAGCAGCAACTTCAGCTCTGTACTGGTTTGTGTCGTACTGATTTCATCTCCCAAGGATGAAACAGAGGCTTTTGTTTGTTCCTTCACCATTTTGTTTCTTTTGCCTTCAAGGAATTTTAGAAGTGTCGCTTCAGAGGGGCAGCCGCTCTGGAGGAAGTGCAAGTCTGGCCATTTTGGGTTGGGGCCAGAATTTTTAGTGTTCTCATAGATTTAAAAAAAAAAAAAAAAAAAAAAGTGACTCTTTTGTAAAGTCCTTGAGTTAGAGAGAAAATAATATACAAGTTCTACCAGCAGATTCAAAGCAGATGGAACTACTGCAGAGTGTGTTGCATGCAGAGGGACACTGGATGTAAATATGGAATTGGTAGAGACCATTACTCAGGGCCTTTGTTTCTCAGTTTAACAATGTATTTTCAGTCCTACAATTTTGGCAAACTGTAGATGTTTAGGATAAGATTTCCTCTGTCCAAATACACTCCACAAGCTGATTTTCTCTCTCTCTCTCTCTTTTTTTTTTTTTTTTTTTTACGAAGTTTTACCTACTGTCAAGAATAAAACACTTGGTAAAATGCATTTTGTTTGTATTAAGAAACAAAAACAAAACCAGACTTTTTTTATAAAACCACATGCTTTAGCATGAAGAGCTGGGACAATGGAGTTGCTGGTGATTGTCAAAGCATGTGCTTCTTACTGTCCCCAGAGAAATTGCTTCAACTTTGGCCAGCAATGTTGGCCAATTTAATGTGATTTGTGATGAAAATACGTTCTCCAGTAAGAATTCGTATACCTTATTTCCACACAGCAAATGTATGTATTAATAGTGGTAGTATATCTCTATATGAATAATTCAGGGCTGTGCACACAGAATAGTTCTATATATAGTAGACAGCATCTATATTATCTATATTATTATTTATCGTATTTGTTTATTTACCTATAAGCCAAGCCATATTTTAAATTCAGCAATTCTAATCCTGAAATGCCATGGAATCATAGAATGGTTTGGGTTGGAAGGGACCTTGAAGATCATCTAGTTCCCACCCCCCTGCTGTGGGCAGGGACACCTCTCAGTAGGCAGGGTTGCTCAGAGCCCCATCCAGCCTGGCCTTGAACACTGCTGGGGCAGGGGGGCATCTGCAGCCTCTCTGGGCAACCTGCTCCAGTGTCTCACCACCCTCACAGTAAAGAATTTCTTCCTAATATCTAGCCTATATCTAGCCTAAATCTCCCCTCTTCCAGTTTGTGGCCATCACCCCCTGTCCTGTCGCTCCATGCCCTTCTAGAGAGTCCCTCCCCAGCTCTCCTGTAGGCCCCCTTCAGGTACTGGAAGGCCGCTATCAGGTCCCCCTGGAGCCTTTTCTTTTCCAGGCTGAACAACCCCAACTCTCTCAGCCTGCCGTAGCAAGTGGTTTCCTGTTTCGTCTCCCAGAATTACAACTATTTTAAAATACAGTTAATATATTTAATATTGTTAATTCACTGATGATTTTATATGTTTTATCTCTGAACTGATAGATTAGTGAGATGATGTAATACAGTGTTCAGTAAACTGATGTTAGAAAGTTTGTAGCTTCTAAAAAATTAATCTTTTATTTCCTAAGGCTTCTTTATGTGTACACATGTTGAGTTACATGTATGTTCCTTATGTAACTCACATGACTTTGCTTTGTCTGAGCCCTCAGTTAAAGTTTTATTTCTGCTGCCAGGTGAGTGGTAATTACATGAAGTTCAACTCACTACTTGACGCTACATAAATAAAATTTCTAAAGCATGTACCCTAAAGATCAAAAAAACCTAAACCTCTCAGCAGGATCCATAATAAACTCAAAAATAAAACAAAAGAAGCACTAAGATAGGCTTTTGTCCTTTGGGCCCAGGCGCTACTGTACGCTCTGCAGATGCAGGCTCTGGAGCAGGTCAGTGCTCTTTGCTGCTGTGTGAAAACCAGGCCTGAGCAGCACTTGGTATCTGGTCTCTTGGACTGCTAGTAGCAGGGTTCCTGGTAAGAAACGTATTTTGGCTACCTATCTAATAGAGATTTAGCAAAAATTCCACAAACTGAGGGCTGTTTGTAGCTCTTTGCATAGGCTTAAATCTTTTTCGTTGCTGTTCAGCAAAAGCAGCTCAAAGGCACTGATCTGTATGGTTTCAGGAATGCCAGCTGATCGGCTTCCGGAGGGCCATGTAGTCATCCACTGGAGGGAGGCAGCTGCAGGAGAGTGTATCTGGTTGGGCAGGATGGATATGGGGAATCCTTTTGTAGTAGGAAACAAAAATGTGGAAAACCCTTTTCCTGGGCTTTCTAAAATGAAAAATATTATGTCGTATTGTGGCTTTTTTGTTCCCTTGCTTTAAAACAAAATGCTCTCAGTTATTGGAGGATTTTTTGGTCTGGGCTATGGTTTATTTGCAAAGCTGGTGTTCATTCGTGTTTGTAAGATCACAGGAGTGGGCTTTATTGTTTCTGATATAGTGAGCATCAAAGGTATGGCTAACATGGAGGTCAGCCTGTCTGCTTGGAGCATTAAAGGTGCACCTAATGGCAGAGCGAAGCTTTGTGCAGCCAGAGGTAGACATAAGGAGAAGAAAGCAGCTACAGGAGATGGCAGGTTGGAAAACTGAAGGGGAGGGTGCTACCAGCTGATGATAAAAACAAAGTCATAGGCTGAAAAGGAGATTTCGGTGGTGGTTAGGCTGCCAAAAAGCAGTGTGTGCATACATACAGAATACAAAATTTCCCATTTCTTGAGAATTAACGAAAGCTAAATCTCTGAGTTGCTAGAGTTTGGAGGAGAAGAAAACATCGTGAATAGAGGCAGTGGCCTGACATGAAGTATTCTGATCTAGCAGAGCAAAAGTTGTTTAGAACACTGTTTTACACAAAAACACAATCATTTGCAGCCTCTCAGTCAGGATTAGTAGTACTGAAATATATTTTCCATCATGGTTTTCTCAGTATTTATAAGAGAGACCTACCAGGACAATTGTACTCTAGCTTCGTTTGGTGTCTTTTTAAGTGGAAAGCTGGATATGGTGATTTAGATGGGGGCAAGGAAACTTTTCAGTTCTTTCCCAGTCCACTTGGAGTCTGTCCACACCACCAAACTAGTCAAGGTTGGCGTATCGTGAATGCTGCCGCAGCCTGTACCGGGATGTCGTTATGCTGCAGGTTACCAAGTTGGTTAGAATTGTAACACAGACTGTTTGGAGAGCCTGTGAACTCTGTCTGTGCTGACCTTCAGTTTCTCTCATCAGCAACTAACTCTTACATTTTCAGAAACATCTCTGTATTCAGCCTCACCCCTGGTCTTGTCTCTGGCTCAAAGCAGTGGGCTGAGGCAGTCTTCCTCTGGAGGATCATGAAAATAAGAGCCATCTGTGTCACACAGAGACATGCAGAGGCTTGATCAGTTGATCCACAGAGAAACACACTGCTCCACCACCCGCTTCGACACTGTTGAAAACATGGCTATGAAGCCACCTGCTGCAAGCACCGAGCCTTCAGCAAAATCCACGTGGTAAGCAGCAGTGTCTCTAGCCTTCTCCCTGCCATGGCCGGGGGCACTATCAGTCTCTGAGTTTGGCCCAATTGCAAGATGAACAGTGTGTTAAAAATTTTTGTTGGACATTTCACATGGCATCAGTACATTTGTAAGAAAAATGTCGTGTTACTCATTTATCAGTAGGGCTTGTGGCTCTTTTATTACTTGTTGATAAGTACCATAAACTGGAAACTGTATAGAAGAATCACCTGTTTAGAAAGATATTTTTGTGAAATAAAGTTTTTCAAATCAAGGGTCTTGTGGGCAGGACCTTTCTTTCCTTACAAGGCAGTGTGATGATCTGTATAACCAGTTTTCCTCCCATTATTACAGTTGATTTTTTTTTTTTTTTTTAAAGTAAGACCAAATCTTTCTCTTCCCTGGTAGACAGCCTGTAACTAGGTATTTGCCAGTTTTGGGAAGGTTAAATTGCCTTTTCACCAGTTCGGACTTGTTAGCAGATGTGGTTATTGGTACTGTGCACTTTCCTAATCCCTGTTCAGTACTGGTGAATCTCCAACCTTACCAGTTTAATTAACATTGAAATTCTCATACAATTTTGGTGTGCTGATTACAGGCAACGACTAAGTGGAAGTCGGTGTGGCATCCCAAGAGCCTTGAGTGTTAACAATGCAGAAAGGTTTTTTTTTCTTTTCTCCCCCTTCATGAACTCCAGATAAGCAGTAGGCCTCAGTTAGATTTCATTATTATCACGCACTCTTCATGGTCATCTTTTAATATTTGAAAGGATCATTTGTTAACTGGAAATGGTCAATTTTTTTTTCTTTGGCTTTTGAAATATAATTTTCAATTTTTAATTTGATTCATTTAGATGAAATCATTAATCAGGGTTGAAACTGAGTTAATTTTCTGGAAAATAAATGAGGTTGTTAGAGTGAACGTTATTAAGTGGGCTCTTTGCAAGAAAGGGATAATAGCTGAAAATATGGAAGACTTTGAGAACTGTAGCAGCTGAGGGATAAAAAAAACAGGAAGTTTTTTTTTTTTTTCTAGCTAAGTACAGTAATTTTTTAAGGGAAGCTGGACATAGGAGGGATATTTCAGAACTATGATAATCAGAGTTACAGAGTAAATACTCATATTAAATATATGTGTGACTTAAAATGCTGGAGTCAAAATATAGATAGTGATTTTCTTAAAAAAATTCTCTCATGTTTTTACAAGCAGTATGCTTCTCCTAAAGCTCAGTATATGCTATTCCAAGTAATGCCCGTTTGATTTTTGAGGCAGAGAAACATGAGTGTTAGTAATTCAGTAGAGGTACAGCCATCCAAGTACAAAGCTTCAGCAGGGAGGGCGCAAAGGCCGCTAAACCATTTTTTCAGTCTGACCCAAATTCGGCTGCTGGCCGTGAGAGGGTTCTGTTTGCTCATTCTCTGCAGTTTACTGCATGATACAAAGTGCTTAAGATAGCCAGCAAAATCTCTTACAAACACAAACCAAGGAAGAAAGGATTGGACTAGACAGGCAACATCGCAGATTTACCATTCAAGTTCATTTCAGTTAACTACAGAATTTGTTTTGTATTGTTTCCTAATGTCATTTGCTTTCTGCTAATCTTCTGTTTAAAACAGTGGTTTTTTTTTTTTTAGAAGACAGAGCTGCCTCCTCTCTTCTGATAGCAAAGAATTTTTTCCCTGCAAGTGTTACAGTATTTGCTCGACTTATCATAACACTAAGCACTTAATGGCCCTCGGTCAAAATTTTTGATGGAGCACTCCAATTCTGTTTAGGTTTTCCTTAATGCCTGTGTGCTCATTAAGGACCATATCAAAGTCCATTACTGTGAACGAACAGCAGAGATCGTAGGTGTCTTATCCAACAAGATGTTTTTTTTGTAGGTGGTTTTTAAACTGTTGTATCCAATGAGATATTAAATGCTCTCACCTACCGTTAGCTGCAGAGGGAACCAGGAGTGCATGGCACATTAAAAAGACAAATTCTCTAGAGTGGAGAATGGTGGAAAAGTTTCTCCAGTGGAGCAGAAAGTCGCATGGAAATGGAAACAACTCTGGATTGTAGTTGCTTTCCTTTTGTGATGTTACCTTTTCATGATAAAAGAGAGAGAGAATAATCTGACTTGGGTTAAGCTTGAAATATTTTTCTTTTAAAAATGTAAATCCCGGGGAGGACATAAGGTCAGTTTTCATTTTCTTTTAAAAATAAATAGCTGCTGGGAAACGCAAATGTTGAGCTTGTACAACCTCACTGCTAGCAATGGTAACTAAAGAGGTGATAAGTACAGGCTTTTAAGTATCCCAAATAGTATTTGGAAGATGGTTTCTTTAAGACAGAGCAGAACAAATGTTGATTTAGAATTTTGTTTTCAGTTTTGGTTATATTACTGTGATGTAACCCGGAAAGGGTGATATGACAGCCTCAGGTGAACAGCTACCAGCATGTTCATCCGAATGGCAGCAGTGTGCTATGCATATTCTTGGGCAATGCTGACTTGTTCTGTACTAGATGAAACGTCTTCTAGGAGAGGCAAGGTTTCTCTCTTCTGGAATAAGAGAAGGTCCCAAAGTCCCTCCACATGATTAAGATCAGTCACTTGTCATCAGTTAGTCAATTGCAATTAGTTAGTACTAATGGTTTTTGTATCCAGACTGCATTATAGACCCTCCATGCTAATAGCAGCAGATTAACAGCCGGGCCAGGGAGGCCAGAGGCCCCTGTTCTTAATAAAATAACTTATTATGGTAGTGTATTATGTAGATGCTATGAGAGTATGAAGAGGGCCTGCTAAATCTCAGTAGCATAGTCCTGTGCCTTTGAAGTTGATAGGCTTCTAAAACCGCTGTAAGTAGCAGAAGCAGGATCAGGCCAATGCTATGCCATGAACCTGTTTTCAGATCTATGCTGCGTGCACCCCTTTGGGTTTAATGGTTTTGTCTTCAATATACAGTGTCTTTTGGTATGCAGAAGCTGTTTTGCACAGGATATATTTAAGGAACTTAAGATCACTCAAATTTTAAATTAGGTTTTAAAATGTTTATGTTGAGAAAACATGTTGTTTCTGCATGGCTTTTAATTTTTGCTGACGGATTTGGTTATAGCAATTGTTGCTTTTCTCACAGCTGTGCGAAATGTTCACGGTCTTCATTCTCCCACGGTCACAGCCACTTCAGACTCATACATCATAAATGAGTAAGGTTCATGAACATGTCTCCAGTATTTACATAAAGTTACTTCCTAGCCAGGCTATTTCCAGGACTTTGATGTATTTGATACTCATGAATATCAAATAGCTTGGTCTGGGGGCCAAGATGCAGTTGGGTCAAAAAGATGGCAAGGACTGCCTAGCTGGGAGTGAGGAGGAGGTCCCATTTGTCAAGCTGAGCATATATGGCATGGTTACTATGAAAAGCTTTGCTGCTTGCTAGAGGCAGTTACTATAAGCTGTCTTGGCTGTTGGCTGTGATTTCAGATGTTGGTTCTTTTAAATCTGAACAAACCACCTCCAGGAAGCTGCTCAGCCCTGACCAGCTTCATCCTATTTTCTTACAGTGTTTTGTAGTATCTTTGGACATAGCCATTTCCAATCCTTTCTATATCCAAAAAGTTTCTTAGAGGGAAGATTGTATTGCACTTTGCTCCTTTAAAAATGTATGAACAGAAATGTGCTTAATTTTGGCATAGAGATTTTGCCCTTCATTGGTCATTTGCAGGTTCTGGGTAACCTTCTGCCCCTGTCTTATGTAAGACAGACAAGACTCTCCAATAGATACTCCAATAGATACAAATCACAGCAGCAGCCTTTGAGTTAGGAAAGGCTGTTCTGCTTCACCTTGCAATGTTGTTGATTCTGTGTTCAAACTGTGCTATTGAAACTCTTCCGCACCGGTGAATTTGCTATGTAGAGGTACCCCAAAGTTATGATGTACGGCAGTGGAAAGCAGTATTGTGCCTATGAAGATGATGAATCTAGAAATAGTAATACCAGTGGTAGTAATGTGGTAAGGATAGATTTCTGGTGCCTTGAAGGACACTGTGCAGACAGCACCTTGAGGGAGACCTCCATATCCAAAAACTCCTTGAGAATTCTTGCAGCGTGACCATGCATTATTCCTCACTTATCTTTCCTTTAAACCCACACATCTAAGTAAGTTCAAAATGCAGGCATCCCTATTTGTTTGGACCTTCCTCCTGAGCTGCACAAGACGTGCTACTTCTTTGGTACTTCCTGATGTGAATGGGTTAATAATATGAGACCAGAAAATTATCTTTATTTGAGTGGGTTTTGAACTAAATGTTAAACCATAGGAATACCTGTGCCCTGAGTGACTGCTCACTTTGCTCTCCACCTAGCCATGTTTTTTTAAATACAGCTGAGATCTGGAAGCAAAGTATTTTCGGAGGCGAACATTTAATTTGCTTTGTTCCTAAGGACAGATTTTGAGTAAATGTTTAAAAACGTAACAGATTCATTTAGCCACAAAAAAGTAAGCAGCTATCTAGTGAGATAAATTACTTGTACAAAATCTAGCAGCAGTGGAAGTATTCGTAAAATCTCAGTTATTGTTCTTGTTTCTTGTTTCCTTATTGTGCGTGAAACGGTGGTAGGAATTGGATGCTTACAGGATACTTGGAATGGCAGTGAATGAAACATGTCAGTTCGTGTTTGGCCCAAGTTGTTCTGTACACAGATGCAAACATATGCCAGTGATTACAAAATATTCTAATTTATTTGTTGTTTGGTTAAGGAAGCAGAAGCTGTGATTCCCATATTTTTGAACTGATTGCACTGTGATGGGATAACCATCTGTCCCGCATGTGAGATGCTCAGCTACATGCAGCTATTGATAGTAACGTGGCTAGCGGCTTATCTAAGCAGTTGCCAGAGGCTTAAGAGTACACAAATAAAAATGACTTTAAATGGGCATTTTAAGGGACTTCTGAAGCTTTTAAAGAAAAAGCAGGGTCTGTGAGTGCAATGGTCCTGCTTCAAGTTTCTTATTTCAAGCTAAGCTTACCAGTTTAATTTTAATCCCTTTCAAACGCCTTGGTCATGCTTTGAAGATAGAAAACCGCCCCCTCAAGCTCTGAAGCTGAGCAGTGGCCCTTTTTGTTTCCACAAGCCGAAAATAAAGTGTTCGCATGAGCTCATTTACAGAGAGTAGAGTTGGCAGCCTTATCAGGAGCGGAGAAAGGAGCTCTGAAGATGAAAAGCTCTCGCCGTGACAGAAGTCTTTATTAGGTTGGGCAGTAATGGAATGTGGTGTACACAGGATAAAGCGACAGCTACCTAGAGCATTTAGGGAACACCAGAAGAGTAATCATGTTTTATGTTGTTCCTAGGCTAGCTTCTTTGGTGATCCCTCTGGCCCTGGGGATGTTTGGATTGAAAAGGGGGACTGTGCAAACAGCATACTGTCCCAGCTTTACTTACTATTTGAGCCCCTGCTAGTCACAAAAAGGCAAAGTAAAGTTGAGTCACTGTGCGGTTTAAGAATTTCTCAGCACTCCCAGTTTAGCGAACCCTCTACAGTAGAACTTCCTAGCAAATGGATTTTGATGGAAAATCTCATTATCCAATTTCACACATATATCAAATCCCGTTTACAGCAAATACTTCTTTTGTTGAAATTCAGGTTCCTTAGGATAATTTTTTTATAATATGCAGTCGCTAAATATGTAACTACATTAAGATAATAATTCAATACTAAAGATATAATTAACAGGGAAGTAAAACATTTGATTTCTTTAGCTTGATTCAGTGAATTATTTTTATTTTCCGTATGTAAATATATACATTGATACATACACATACGCACCTTGGAAATGTAACTCCATGCTGACTAGGCAGTGTCTGCTTAGTTTCAGTCAGAAGTCAGTTTTATGGAAGAAATGTGCCCTAAGAAGTGCCACAGAAGCTGCTGGAGCCCTCTGCCATGCACGTCTCAGGACTCACATACCCTGGCTGTGCAGCCCTTCACCTGCGTGTGTTAACACTGTGTGAGCAGCGGCTTTCACTGTGAAGGAACCACTTGCTGCCATAACTGCTTGTCAGGAAAGCAGGCTGAGCCTGCCTCATGCTTTGCACAACACTGGGTCCTCAGTGACGGAGGGAATGCTCTGGAAATCAGTCAGTATGCACGTTTTAGCACTGTTAAAACGGCTGTCCTGTGTTACTAGGGGAAGGATCCCCTGCAGACCTTCCTTTGGTCCTCACACTCCTCCTCACGTAGCCCTTGTTTTAAAAAAGCAGCTTTGCCTGGCAACTGCAGCTTGTTTGGAAATACAGTCTTAAATACAGTCTTAAAAGGCAAGTGTTAGCCTTTCAGGACTAGCTCCTGTGACTTGAAGATGCTCTATGTGCTGGCCCTGTCGAGATAAGCCCAGGTGACAAGATAAGCAGCACAGTGGCAAGGTGTTCGGTCCTGTAGAGCTCTGTCCTCTCTGCCATCATGTACTTGGCTCTCACGTCCTAGGAAAGCTTTCTGAGATGCCTTCACAGCCCAGTCAGGGAGGGAATTTGGCTGTTGGAGATTTTAACATCTTTGAAAGAGGCCCAGCCCACCTCCCGGCTCCATTAATACTGCCTCAGGGGCATATGAAGTTGTAGCTGGTGCAGAGGTTTTTGCTGGCTCTTTGTGTATTTATTTTTGATCTGAATGTGGCCTGGCTTTTGATGCAGAGGCACTTCTTGTTCTGGCTGAATTCAGAGGCAAAACTTCTGCTGACTAATGGGAATAGGGCTGGAATCAGCTTTGTATTGATAATAAGCAGTATAATTCCAATCATTTTCCCCCAGTCATTGACAATTTACTTTGGGATTTGAATTGGCTTCTTTAATGTCTTTAAACAATGGACCTATTTTTCATTTAATTAAAACAGTAAAAGTTGTGCCTCAACCACACAGATTGACAGAGAGCTGTAATTGATTTGACTCTTTTTTTAAATCACTATTAACAATCAAACACAGTGCTGGAGAAGTAACAGAGAAAAAAATAATGAAAA
The DNA here is from genome assembly GCA_013399715.1 of Alectura lathami. Taxonomy (NCBI): domain Eukaryota; kingdom Metazoa; phylum Chordata; class Aves; order Galliformes; family Megapodiidae; genus Alectura; species Alectura lathami. The sequence continues at coordinate 240,916 of VXAV01008672.1, forward strand.
AGATAAATGACAGTAATACTGCTTACGTTAATTAGAAGGGTATGTTGAATATTATTCATGCTGCAAAATGTCCGCAAGTTGGATTTTAGTGGCATAGGAGTTTCAGTCCCTTTTCTCCAAGTAAGGACTGCAGGTATCAATTCATCAAGATTGTATAAATTCACCTGATTTTAATAACAGATCTTTTCTTTGTGCTGTGGAAATACCACTGATCTTAAGTGTGTCTTCAGGTAAACTACTCCTTCATAAAGAATACAGTGAGATGGAAACCTTTCTCTTTAAAAATAGAATTACCAAATACAACTTCAGTTTTGAAACTTTTAATAACAGTTGTACTTGTACTTGGAAAGTAAAAAGAGGAAGAAAACTTGTCTTCAAACCATGTGAATTTTAAAAAAATTTTTACATTTTTTTACAGTAGTTTTGTTCCTTTGCAATGTTTGCTTTCCTAAAATAAAGTTTTTAGTCATGTTCCTTACACTAATAGTGTGAATTGAAACTAACACTGAATAATCCACCCAATTTTTTGTGATACATATTGATGAATGAGAAGGACATAAAGGAATTGTCTTTCTCTCTGTACCTATTCTCAGTGGAGAAATTACTAGGCTAGTCATTGATCTTTGCCATTGGCAGGATGGACTATGTTGCAATTACAAGTAATAAGATATGTTTTCTGTTCTGACTTAGTTTTACATGTCTTAAAATTAAATAATATGTATTAACCAGTTTTGGCATTGTAGTTTTGGATTCATCATCCATTTTATGATGCGTGACATACAAGATCACATATAAGATCCATCTAGAAAACATCTGATTATGGCCCATTTCAGTAACAGTCTGAGATGAATAAATAAGAACCTGTTCACTTATCATGAGTTGCATTGGCCACTTAGTGGAAATTGAACCCTCTTCTGTCTCGGCCAGCACAGGCAAAATTTTGTTACTGGTAATTCAGACCTTACATACATATTAGTTAAACTGTTTGTTTGGTTATTTTTAGTATTGTGAAGTATGTTCATGAATAACAGAAACTTTTTTTCAATTTCCCTTTGAACTCAGCACACAAAGCCTTTCTTTCTCATGCATATGCTGCCACAGTGGTATTTGCTCTAAATAAATTGCACCCTCTCTTTCTTAAACAAGATTCAAGAGCTTCCCCAGCTGTGAAGTATAGCGTCCAGCTCGTGGAGTTGCAGTCAGCGTAGTTCACTGTGACAACTGCCAACTGCCTGGAGTTTTGACAAGGATTATATACCTTGGTGGTATGGTGTAATCCATTGCTTAAGAAATGTAAGGTGTATACACTATAATACAAAGATTACAGTGTGTCTCAGAACAGGAGTAGAATAGAATGGGACAAAGAAAAAACAAGCATATGAAAAGCATTTTTACTTTATCTTGCATATTTATGTAACCAGGAGGAGAATTTCCAAAAATAAATAAATAAATACATCTTTTAATTAGAGAATTTTATTAGAGAATTTTAAAAATCAAGTTTATGTAAAGATCTTTTTACTGTATTTTAATGTGTAAATGGTTTTGAATTAAAAATGGGCCGCACAGCTCTGGACATAGGGATGGTACCTGTCAATTTTGCAGGAACACAAGCTCTGAATTTCTTTGAAGTTTAGGAAGTTTTTGATATGGAATTTAAGAGTAATTTTTGGTCTATAGAAAATGTCTAAATGTGGAGTGGACTGGACAGAGATAAGAATCAGTATCTTCTCATTTTTGTGTTTTGTTCCTAATCTTGATGTAAAGGTTCCAGCTACCACTAAAACTCTGCTAGGTTGATGCATTTAGAATATCTTGGCCTCAGTAGGCCAAGTTTCCTACTGAGCTAATCCTTAACTGCATTTCGAGTACTTAACTTGATTTCAAGAAATACGTAAGTACGATCACTTAGAGAACAGACTCCACGTGAACTTGGCACAAAGTAGGGAAGTTTACTTCTAGTCTTTGTGGATAGTTTGAAAGTAAGATCACTGAGCAATCTATAAAGACGTGCACAAGCTGGAGAGAATAATAACAGAGTACCACACCATCTGACACAATGGTATGACAAGTGGAAAATAACTCTGTAAGATGGGGAAAAGGCAGTAAAAAATGAATTGTGTTACAATTTCTAAAACCTGCCTCAATTCAAGAAACAAATGCTGCTATGCAATGCCAAGGTGTGTGATGTTCACATAAATCTCCCACGTCAACAAATGGGAAACATGTAGAACCTCAAGAAAAACAGAAAAAAAAAAAAGAGAAAAAAACAAATTTGTTAGGAACATTGAGATCACTGATTAAGAAAGATCAGATATTCAGTTCCAAAGGCTTTTCTCATCAGATCCATTCTCAGTGCTGTCTGTTTGAATTTCCTCCAATAAACTATATGGCTCACTATCCATAGAAAGCGTATTGATGTTCCCTATAACTGTCACAAAGTTTTGCTGGTCATGAGGATACTTTCAGGCTTGTTCTTCAGTGGCCACTTCCTTTCTTTTCTACAGGTTAACTAAGTTAAACTTTAGAGGAAGAAAAGAAAAAAAAATGCTTGAATCAGTTTCTTCTTGAAATACAGACAAGATCTTATTCTTGTTATGTCATTATAGTTGTGTAATAAAGCAGTGCTGTCTGGTTCAGAACTCTGTACATGTTTTCATACCATTCTTCTGAATTCTTCTAGTCCAGATTAAAATCAGTAGCAAACAACTAGAAGATCTAAAAATGGATCCAGATTTGACCCCTGGGATCAAAATACCTTCTGGAACAAACAGAGCTTCTTGCCGAGGGAAGTTCTAATCCAAAAGGAAAGCTGTGAGGTCAAAAAGAGCCAAAAGACGAAGAAGAAGAATCAGGCTTGTTTTGTTTAAAGGGCAATCCTAGATGTAATTTTGGATTTTGTGGGAGTGATCTGGGGGGTGAGGGAACAGGGAAAATATAGATGCTTAAAGCTGAGTCTTTGTTTGCCAACAGCTCTTGGAAGACCATAGTCTTTTGTTCCCTACATTTGTATTGAAGGTTTTCCTATGTTAGGCAGAATAAAAGAATGAGTGAGGAATTCTGAGACTTGTCTTTCATTAATCATTAAGTAATGCAGTGTAATTTGTTTAAGTTACTCTGTGATGCATAAAGCGTGAGCAGCCTTTGGTGGCTGGACAAGAGGAGTGGAGCAGCACTACCATCACAGAGGTGACAGCAATTTCAGTGTTTCATGGGGAATGCAGAGGATCCAGTGAACTCATCTGTATTCAAGAACAAGTACAATTTGACTCTCCTTTGTATCTGGTTAGAAGTTAGAACTCTGTGTACATCTTTTTCTTCTTTTCTGGTTTCTTTGGTTACATGAAGAAGGATGAATTAGTAATAGAAACAAATTCCTGTGGATGTTTCTTTTAGATATAGATTATAGATATAGATTATAGTTTCTTAATCTGACTTTAAAAGGAACTAAAGAAGCCTTAACACTACATGATGATTATGCCAAGAGCATTTCTGATACACTTGGCAATGTCAAGGAAATATTTTTCATGTATTTTTTTTCCACTGTGTGTGAATATTTTAAGCTTTGTCCTCTCTCGACGTAAGACTTTTAATGTCTTGAGCATTGTAGCAAACATATAGATATGTTTCAAGTCAAATCTTGTTTCACTTCAGAAAATCTTATACAAACTAGCCTGTATATTTTGACTGTATTGACAGGGAATGCATAAGAAAAAAACCGGAAAGCAAACATACGAATTGCAAAATAACTTCAGAAAAACTTGTGTTGAAATGATTGCTTCTGAAGGCAAAAGAACAGCATTCTTCAGTGAAAAAATAAAATTTTAAAAAAGGCCAACTATAGCAGGGGAGTTGGAAGGCACTACGTAATTAATGTAATAGGACGTGGGAAAAGGTGTTTCGTATTTGTCCAGGCCTCTTTTCTGCCTGAAATTTTGGGTTTCTGCTGAACGTGAAATATAATTCAATTACTGCTGAATGTTATGGTGAGCTAGTACAAGTCTGTTCTCATCATCATACTGAGAGGATTTACTTTTTCTTTTTGAATGTTGCAGTGGCTGTCACAAATACAATTTCAGATTGACTTGTATGTATGCTTCATGGTGATGTTGCTCAGAAACTATCCTTGTGAGAGGATTGCTGGTATTTGTTTGTTTTGTGTGTGCCAGTTATAAATATCCTGAAATGTTTTTCCAGGTTTCTATTTGTGAGTTTGTTTACTCTAGGTTATTTTCTACATGCCCTGTCTTCTTTTCACCCAGCGAATTCCATTCTTGTTTTAGCCATAATGTCTTTTAAAGTGGATGGCATAATCCATGGGAACGAAATTCAGGTAGAAATATAAGTTATATGTTTAAATGAAAAATAAGGAAAGAAGCCAATACATGTCTGCTTTAATGGGGGCAAAGAGATCTTCGGGAGAGAAATAGGAGAGAAAGCAGAAAACTTTGAAAGGAACATACTGCTTGGAAAAAATACCAAGTCCGTGAAAGTAAATTGTTTGCCCTCCCTGTCCTTAGAAGTAACTCTGGGTAAATCTACTGACTTCAGTAGAATGATGCTAGATTTGCAGTACATTGAGCGAGAAGAGCTTGGTCTCCTGTTTGGTAAATATTCTTTTAATGGCCCCTAGAAAAACAAAATATGCGTGTCTTTTGCATTGTGCACGGTGAATATTCCCACTGAGATCTGCATTCAGAAGGGTAAGCATGTGCCAATTTAAATAGCCTGCCCTTGTCAGGAATTATCAACATAAAACTGCATTAAAAAAAAAAAGAAAAAAATCTGTATCTGTTAAAGTTCTATATGAAATAATTTCTGAGCATGAAGACATTTTATGCTTTATTTCCTGTTGTGTTTACGTTCCTCTTATTTTCCTCTAACATTATGTAATTATGTTGCCCAATTACTTGTGTTAACATACCCTTCTACACTGTCTACACCTTTTCTTCATAGCTTTTGCTATTGCAATTTAGACAAAAATATTTTCCTCAGACAAGCATCTTTTGTATAAAGGCACTTCTAACAGTGAGGCATTCCTTCTTGTTGAAAAGAATAATTCTCATGACACCGATTGTTGACCTTTTTTCCTTTTCTTTTTGCTTTGTTTTGTTCATTTAGTCTGGCTAAAATTGCATACATATTCATATATTGTAATAAGAACAAAGCATTCCTCTTGGATATTTTCCATAAATTTGTTCTCATAAGCAATTTGATAGACATCTACTGTAACTGTAATGGGGGAAGTTTGCAGTAAATCAGACTGCCTGGTTTAGAGAGCTAGAATTTATTAACCCATTTCCCAAAGGCCCAGTGTTACCTGTGAGATTAGAAGGAAATCGTCACTGTTTTATATTTTAGAGCAGGGGCATTTTATAATCAGACTATATTGTCTAATTGCAGCAAAATTTATTGTGTTTTATTAAAGCAAAATCAATTTATCTCATAGCATTAATTGCGCTTAACATTATGGGCAGTCAAAAAGACCGGAAAGCACCGAGCACATTGTAATTATGTTTTCAGCTGGGATTTTCTGCATTAACTGATCCACTCCTAGTGCTAACTACGAAAGAATAGTCAATATGTGGGGGTAACCATTATGCTTTTGTACGGATGGCTTCTAGCAGTTGCATCAATTAACTGGTCTCACTAATAAACTTTCCCTTAATTGTTCCTGTACTACCTTGAGACGAGACGCGGAGGCCTCAGCCAGGATAACCCGTCACTGCGGAGTGCTGGGCGGTAGCGGGTTAGGAGGCTGGCAGGATCTGTGAGCTGACATATAAATCAGTTACACTCTGGGCACGAATGAAGTGTTTAATATGTTCAGAAGAGCACTTAATATTCAAAGTGATTTTTTCATTTGAGTCTGCAGAACTTTGCCTGTCTGTTTAACTCCTTGTATTTCATGTTCCTTTTTTCTTCCCCATTGCTTTACCAAGATTAAACACAGAATACATGCAGCTGTTATGGGAATTTTCAAAATTCAACCTGATGTTCTTTTCAAGGTTTAGCTGGCAAAGCCAGACAATGTCTTAGGATTTTGATAAATATATGTGTGCGCAGGAATATTTCAGCCATTACTAGGGGAAAAAAGTATGGATCAAAGATTCCAAAAATAGGTATATATTTTTGAATCGTATGACTTTCCACCAAATTGGGTACATATATATACTGTGTAGATCTGCCCCTGTATTTCTATTGTGGAATTAAGCGTTTTCTTGTAAAATGAAATAACTTAAAAACTGTATTCCCCACTTTCTCCTTACTCAACCTTAGCATCAAAACTTGATTTATTAGAATTTCTTTTTTTTTTTTTTTTCCGTTGAATTTGTACTCAATTTTTATTTCTGCTCACTTTGAATTCTCATAACTGCACAGTTCTTCAATACTGGTATTCACAGAATAACACAGGAAAGGTTATACAGAGACATAGGAAAAGTGCACTGTGAAAACATTTGTTTTTCAGGAAATATAAGCATATCTGTTTAAAAATGTAAAGCCTTTAACTGAGTTGATGGTGTCATTTCAACCAGATCTTCCAGTGGTATCTTCAGTATTCTGGGTATTCTGGAAAAGGTAGGGGCAGATGTTTGTATGCTCTGATACTTTGTATAAAATACAAATACTTATTTTTCACAATGAGTTCTGTGGATGGGATTCTTGGCCTCAGTAGAAACCATTTATAAAATCTCTTTCTGGTGAGGCCACTTTGAATGAATCTCTCAGGAACTGGAAATCAAATTACTTTTCCTCAAACATACACTGGGGGTTTAACGGTACAACATTTTGATTTTATGCACTGGTTTAGTCTGTGACTTGGAACACTTCTCATATGTGTAAGAATGTATGGGCAGACACAAATATATTTTCAAAAGGAGGAGCACTGTTCTCTTAGAAACAGGCAATTTCTCATGTCCCTCTACTTTCAGGAACTTTGCAGCCAGTTTTTGAATTCTGAGCTAAAAATTGGTTTGTTGTATGTAGCTTCAGAGAAAAGATTTGAAATTAATATCAAGGTCATGTCAATTACTTTCCTTCGTACATGAGGGATAGCAGAGACAGGAGAAATTTTCAGATGAATTGTAGCATATTCTAGAAAGATACTCTCTACTAATGCTCTGGCAGGACTTCCTGAAGCTGTTCCTGTCATGACCAGAAATTATTGAATACTGTTTGTAAAAGGTTTGTCTAATGAATTCTGCTGACTATTGAATACAATTTTGTGAGTAAATCATCAGGTTTTTTTGCTTAACATTTTGTACTCAACATTACATACTCCACTACCTGACTTTTCTGAGGAAAATAAAAATAATTTCTGTAATTGCTTTTATCCTAGTGTTCACTGAACTGGACACACTGGCACGTTTTTACCTGCCACCTCCAGAAACCATAACGTATGCAGGGAACGTGTCTTCCCTCTTTGTTTCCACGTTTTGACATAATGCTTTAAACTGCAAGGCAACACTAATAGGAAGAAATTCCACTGCATTGGCATTTCATATTACTTTATTTTACTATTGTACGTCTTGATTTGATGCCCATCAGGCCACTTGATTTTTAAATTTTAGTTTTATTGTTGAAATGATCACATCAACTGCTAAGAGTTTTCTGGAAACAAACAAACAAACAAAAAGGTTTGGTTTATTCTTCAGCATTAACACTGAGATGCTGTGTCAGAAGCAGCGCTGCACAGGAAGATGCTGTGATATGGTATGTCAGTACCTTCCAGTGCCTATACTACTGATTTTTCCAGATTAAGATTCCCATTTTAAAGTAAGCAACTGCTCAGAAAGAAAGAAAAGTTGTTCAGGTACTAGAAGACAGGGATTTCAAATTCCTCACACTCCTGAAATGTAGCTGTTGTTGCTATGATCTCGTAGGAGTCAATGCTGAACATTGCTCTTGGAGCAGGTAGAACTGTAAGAAACAGAAGGATGCGGTATGTAGATAGAAAGTGCAAAGCACAGAAAAGCCCTGTCATTTGCCAAAGGCATCTGAAACAGTAAGGCAAGATCTTCTGTTGTCTGAAAGGTAGAATTATCCTGTAGTTATACTGCAAGAGGTTGCTGAGGCCCCAGATGAAGTCCCCTATCTAATTCTGAAAAAGGTTTGCCAACCAAGTAACAAGACACAAAAGACAAAATGCTCATATTTCATCTGTAAGAGTAAAGCCAGCCAAAAATGTGGAATATTTGTCACATTTTCCAAGCCTACATTTCCATGCAAAGTTGATTGTTGGATTTAAAAGTACTGCATGGCCTGCACCCTTTTTTTTTTTTTTTTTTTTTTTTTTTTTNTTGCCAAAGGCATCTGAAACAGTAAGGCAAGATCTTCTGTTGTCTGAAAGGTAGAATTATCCTGTAGTTATACTGCAAGAGGTTGCTGAGGCCCCAGATGAAGTCCCCTATCTAATTCTGAAAAAGGTTTGCCAACCAAGTAACAAGACACAAAAGACAAAATGCTCATNTTTTTTTTTTTTTGTAATTAGCATCAAGCTGTCCTGCACGCATGGAGTTACCCTCGATATCTGGTTTCTAGATACTGCCTTCAATATAGCTAAAATTGATTAAATATGCTTAAATGATAACGTGATAAAACACAATGCTCCTAAAAATGTGTTAGCCCCAATCAGACACTAAGACATATGTAAACTCCTTGGGTTATCTTCCGATTGTTCCTGCTGGCCTGGATAATGCAGAGCCATCAAATCACTTGAAGATGAGAAAAGGAGTGAGTTCTGCTTGTTATGGGTGTGCTAACAGAAAAGACAAAGTCAAAGTGGCATTTCTCTGAGTAGCCTTGGGAAGTCTGAAATTCTGTGAGAACACACATTTTTGCACTAAGGCTGACGTAAATTCAGCTGGCAATGTAAAGCCACCTTAACTGAAAAGATAAGACTCTCTTACATTGCCAGATGAGCATAATTTGGAAACTAAATTTTGCTCGTCTTAATCTTTTACTGTTCAGTGCGGAAGAGACTGGCTGCTCGTTGGGGAAGATGAGAAAGATTTTATTCCAAAGGGAAAAAAAGTGAGGATAATAAAAGACAAGTGAAAGAAACCCGGACCTAGGCAATATATTTGTTAGGGTAAAGAACTTCAGGATTTGAATGGTTTCCATCTGCTTTAAAGCTCTAGTATGATGACAGTGATGCTTTAGTCTTCTCTGTTTCAGTTCCTGCCAAATGAAATCAGTTCCTCTAGACAGAAATCCTAATTCTAAGCAAGCTAATTCTTAGTCCCAGTAGGACCAATATGATTTTATGTAACTGTTTCAACACATGCTGTTAAGAACTTTCCTGTGACATCTGGATCTCAGATTAATTCCAGAATCCAACACCATCCCAGTCACCAACTGAAATATTGTGAAACTGCACATTATTATATCTGAAAAGGGTGTTGAGATCTTGATTCATGCTACCAGTACTTCACAGTCCGATTATTATAATGCATTTCATTTTGATCTTCCCATCTCTCTTGAGAGTCACCAGCAAATGGTCCAGAACTTCAGTTAGACTTCTTTTCTATTAGAGTTGTCACTAGCATAGCTCTTGAATTCTTTATAAGCTTTGCTGGTGTAATCCAGAATGAAGGCCTGCTTTTGACCTTCAAGCATTGGTATGGCCTTGCTTCAGCTTGTTTTTTGACCTTTCTGTCTCCTTGCCTCCCATGCCCTCTCCTTGGATCATCAGCCAAGCTGTCTTTCCCTGTCTGCTCTTGTCACTTTGAAGCAATGGTTGCAAGTGTGTTGGTGCAGTAATGACAGCCTCACAAACTCCTCCTCATTAAACTGGTTGTAACTTGAGTTCTGAAACAAGATAGCACCTTGTGCAACCATATTTAAATAAATAAAGTAAGAGCTGTGGTATCTACTTAGTGATAGACTGCCTTTATTTATTCTTATACCTTGCCCCAGGGTGCTGTATGTATAATTAAAAAAAAAAAAAAAATCAGACCTATAATATCGCATAGTTCTGTTATAGCATACAGACACATTGACATGACATGTAATGGTGGAATTAGCAACAGTATTTTCTCTGTTATTCAGAAAGCTTTTGCAAAGTATTGTACTTTTTTGTAGTTATAGTGTATTAGTAATCCAGGTAATGTGGAAAGAAGTATTACGTGATGCAAGCTTTCATATAAGAAACGTTGGAGCTTTCTATATTCACAGTCTTAGTTCTGCATCATATTGCCTGCATGGTTTACAAAAATGTACATTTTGCTGCAACATAGCCTCTTGCTTCAGAAAAGTGAAGGAAACAAAGTGGAAGTTTTGTGACCTTCATTTAGTGGCTCTGTAATTTTGGTCTCTTTACAATCAACGTGAGTCTAGCATAATTCTCTAGTATAAAACTCACAAAAGAACAAATTTAGGCAGCAGGAACTGAATGACTGGAGTGCATCTCTTCTAGAAAAGAAACAGTTTTTTCTTTTTGAGTTCTTATGTGAAATATAAAAGAAATATATATCCTTTTGTAATACTTGAGAGATAATAATGGGTATTGCATGTTTAATGCAACAGAGTAGCTGTCCTGTTTTCTGTTTTTTCCACTTTCTGCACATTCACCTCTTCTTGAACAGAAATAAAAGGTTCAAGGCTTGTCAGCATCAGTTTATAGATAGCTGTTTAAAAATAATGAGATATTGGGTATTGTAAGGCTCAGGGCTGTCTTGCCAGACTCATTTATTTCCATTCACCTTTTGTCAGAATTGCAGACAGAAGGCATTCAATTAAAACTCGTCACCTGTTGCGTATGACCTAATTTGTGTTTGTGAGTGTCATAGATTAGGATATTTGACTTCCTGTGGAACCATTAAAAAGTGTAAAGCGACCAAAGTATTCTTAAACACTTTATTTATTCTTAAACACATTTTCTTCCTGTGAACATCTTTATGGACCATTCTTGACTGAAAACCACTTGTGCTAAGAAATAATAGAATTTGTTTACATGAAATCTCATTTGCATGGGTAAACTAAGTGGGTTTTATGTGTGTTCTTTTATGTTTTAATGCACAAATATTCAGCGTGTACATGTTTAGTTAATGCAAAGTTAATATTCCTTTCATAATATTCCTTTCATGAGAACTGAGCTTTGTAAGTAACACATTTATCAGTTCTTTTGTCAAACAAACAAACAAAATCCTTCTGGGCTTTAACCAAAGGGATTTTTTTTTTTTTTTTTAATTCCTGTGGCAAAATCCAGCCTTCTCATCCCCTCCCAAAAAAAAAAAAAAATAGATTTGCCAAAATGCTACTTACATTTGGTTGCCTTAAAAACATTTTTGTTTATATGCTTCTTTTTCTTTCTTTCACTAATGAACAGACAGCATATTGCAAATCTTTGTAAGAGGAACAGAAATATTAAGCAACTTAAAGGCATAGAGCAAGTTAGATACTGAAGTAATAAGCACTGTCATGTCTTTCTGTTCACTATGTTAAGCAGGTTCCTAAGCTAAATTGTTTTACAGACATCTCTTGAAGACAGCCAATTTTATCCCATACTAACAAATACTTTTAATACAGACTGAATGTAAAGTAGGTGCATGATTCCTAGACTTCCTTTGCCACACTAAGTAATGTGTTTAATAGTGCAGATAGCTATCGGAAGGCAAGGCACTAAAGCCTTCCCCTGCTAATTGTTAATTCAGCTGTAGATCAGGAAAGGTTTAATATGAGTCATAGCTTTTATCTTCTTTGATGGCTTAGAAATCTGTTCTCAAAATTTTACCTGCCTAATGGACACGTATTTTACATGTCTTGCAGAATTCTTACCTGCACATGGTATTATCTAAATACTTTGTAAACTGATTTCAGAAGCTGTCTGGCATCCATATAATTCTGCACATAAAGGTGCAGATCTAGCAGAAAAGACAGTTCATATTGCCCTTTTTCTTCTGGCTATGTTACTGACTGTATGTTTTCATGAGACTGTGAAAAGTTTTTTGTGATTTAAAGTGCAACTGTTTGTTACACTGCACATCTTTCAAACTTCATGGTTAATGCACTGGCCTAAAGCTTCTCTAATTCTGCACTATAGAGATTACTGAATTGCCTGAAGAGTAACTTGATGACCATGCATTCTGACCTCTGAATACTTCTGTCTGTGCTCATGGTGGAAGAATCGTCTGTTTTTCCCTTTCTCAGTGAATATGCAGAACACAGAGATTGTAATACTCACCCAAGCTCACCCTGCAATCTTAACAGGCGCAGTGTGTTCACGTCAAACCAGAGCACTCTATCAAGATGTTGTCCCAGAGGAGAGCCACATCAGTACCTGCCATGAAAATCTTCTTGCTGGTTCCCTGTTTGTTGTTGATCTGGGTCTTGGGTCTTTTT
>VXAV01008672.1:283771-294262 GCA_013399715.1 Alectura lathami
TGGGCCTGATAGATCTGTCTGTAGTTCATCAAAGGGGAGCTGAGTGGCTAAAAGCCATTGGGTCCAGCTGAGGATGAAATACGAGCCATCAGCCTTGGTAATGGCTGTAAAATTTCATAATTACACGGCCTTTATTACATTGCATAATGATCCTGAAGCAGTATGGAACAATTAATTAAGATTTTCAACCGTGGCTCTTTCAGAAATTAAAAGGTGCTAGTGGCTGAGAAATGGGGAAGTGTCTTGTCCTAAAAGCATTAGGGATGCTTAAGAAGTACTTCCTGGGTACTTAAAAAAAAAAAAAAAAAAAAAGTGAAGAAAAAAGACAAGGAAAAGAAGATCAACTAGTTAGGCAGCTAATGTCAGAGTAACGTTTTTGTACTTCACTGCTAATTCTTAATGTCAAACCTGGTTCTAAAACTCCCACAGCAGTCACTGCCATAAAGCTGTTCCTTTTCTCTTCTGTAAAAATTTTCATGCCCTTTTTTTTCCCATGCTCTGTTTCAGCCATTCGCCACCTTTATAGAAGCTGAGCTCTGCACATTATTAACTAATTGTGTGCCATGGGTTAGGAGGGTCCCTTAGCAGCATATGGGGGTGTAGTGACCAAGGACTACTTGTATGCACTTCTTCATATCTGAAGCCATGGAAATTCTCTGATGATCTGTATCGTTTGGCAGACATACCCGAAGTAGGCATTTTTTCTTAACTGTTTTTATAAACTTCTTCCATCTGTTTCTTTGTAAATGCATCAGGTCTGATGTAAGATAATATTTTCCACGATATGAACCTCAGACCAGATCAGAAGTACTTAATTTCCTGAGGTGCCACAAAAGTATCTCTCAGGTTGCTGCTGTGCGTAGTGCAAGAAGAGTTTGCATGTGAGTGATGCCAGCGGGAAACAGGTGGGCATGAACCCATGTCCCAAGCCTGCTGTGACCAGCTCCTTGTTATTGTTCTGAAGGCGGTCAGCAAGCTGTGATCCAGATGTGGGGTGTGCAGTCCACACTGTGCCAAGTCTGGTGAAACTGATGGTAAATAGCCCCAGTATCACCCATGCACTGTCCAAATGTTCTGGTGTGGCAGGATGGAGTCTCTTTTTCTCTCCCTGACATTAGTTGCCCTTTCCTTCCCCTCAAACTCTTGTGGTTTGTACAAACTCTTTGCCTAAATCTTAGACAGGATGAGTGTTGAGTTTTAGTGTTTTTAAATTGACCAGTCATCGTGTAAGGTCCTATCAGCCTAAATATTTCATGAGAAGCTAAGGTTTCCCCTGGGCACCTCTAATAATAAACTTTCGACAGGAAATTTAGAAAGGATTATGTGTTTCAAGGAGGAGCTGGCTGCTCGAAGTCAATTCTCTTGTTGAGTCATTTATTCCCTTAATAGGAATTTTCTGATCTGCTGTCATTCTTGTTCACACACTGGGTGTCACTGCCTCTAAAACACTTGTCATTCTTTAATGGAAACAAAATAGTCATTGCAGTCAGAGCCGCAATGTCATTCCACTACCCCTTGCTGCGTCGGCAATAGTGAAAATGACAGAGCGGCTCTCAGTAGGGGTAATTAAAATGTAAATATTGATATTTTATTATTTGAAATTACTTTCCAGTGCGGCATTTAATATCTCTCCATCTGTGCGGCTCTGTTTAGCGGTCACTTTAGTGCAGCTCTGGGATGCCAAGCGGCGGCTTGATCCCCGTTATGTCAAAATGCTTGTTGCTGCTTAATTTTGATATCTAATTAAGTGGAAAAGTACAGTCCACACTGTAATCCATGGCATCTTAACCAGCTGCTTGGGTATATTTAGAATTAATCTCCACTATGGAATCATCCTAATGTATGCAATTAAGAGTCTGCCGATGGCTAATTAGGTGTATTAGAATCAGGCAGCTTCCTTTTTTTTTTCTTTTTCTCTCTCTCTCTCTCTTTTTTTTTTTTTTTTTTTTTTTTTTTTTTGGTGTGTGTGTGTGTGGCTGTTGCAGACTTAAGGCACAGCCTCCGGAGATGATCTTAACGGTACATACACATTCAGCTAGGTAAACTAACAATTTCACTTTCACGTGGGAGAACGAATATATGTTTATTTGTGACTCTCATCCCCAAAAGCAGGGAGAACAGAAGCATCACTGGGATTTTTTTGCATCTGCAGCACATTAATAAAACCAGCTAGCCAGTGGAAATGTTTTTAAGATTGGGAAGAAGGAAGGTGTTCTGAGTTGTCTTTTCCAGTTTGGGAGCAAAAGGATACATTTACCAGAAATCTTCCCTCCTGAAGTTTTTGCTTTGGTTCTGGAAGGAGGTTTTAGCCAGCTGAGCACACGGAGGGTTAACACAGAGAGCTGACTGGGTGGCAGGCATGGGTGTCTCTGTGTGCTGATGCATTCCCTGTGGGGTTCCTGTTACTAGCCTGACTGGGGAGTCCTTCTGCCTGGCAGAGGCAGCAGGGATTGCCACGCTTCCAGTCAGCAAATAGCAGGAAGTCTGTCCTTCATATGGGAAAGAAAAAAAATACAGGATAATCAAACAAACTTAGGTTTGAAGCCTAATGTGCAACAGGGTGAAGAAGCTTGAACTCCAAATTTCTCCATACTCTCAGGCTGTGCTTGCAGTCTTTCGGAGGCTGAAGTGAGCAGGAGCTGAACTAATGCAGATTGCTGTTAATAATTTAGTTAGGTTTGTCTCTCAAATCCATATTCTTTTTGTTTTGCTTATCTGGTTTAGTTAAAAAAAAATTGAGGGGAAAGGGTAGGTTTTTAAATTGTTTAATTATAGTTGATTTCAGAGCTTAACTTTTGCTAGCTGAATTCATCGAAGGACCTACTTAAGACATAGTGCACAGAGGATGCCTGTTGTTTTTCACGTACAGTCTCTACTAATGACAGAATAGAGTTGTTTATTTTTTCACACACAAATCTGGCTTTAGTGTACACATACTTAAATACATACATCCAAAACAAATTGAAGGAAAACTTGTGTGAAATCAATATCTATGTTGAGAATATGGTTGGTCTTTTTTTGTTTAGACTCACTGAAAAAAGCCCATCAGGGTCACAAATATAATCTCGCTCTGTTTTCTCCTATCCAGATGTCTAGGCACCCAAGTGATACCTCAGAATACACCAGACATCTTAAAAAGCAAATTTCTTTTTAAAATGCACCAGACACAGACTTTTCAAGTCTAAGGGTGAAGCTGGTTTAGAAACACACCGCATCATGTCAGCTGTCTTCAATAGGAAGTCCAAAAAAAAGCCATAGTCTAAGCAAACCACGTTCAAAGGTTGTGAAGAACTGCAAGAGTTAACTTTAAATAACCAGATCAGAGCATATATGTAGTGCTTCAGAAAGATCACCCTCCGGAATCTGCAAGTAGTGGTGCTGTCCTTAGGGAGACCTACGGCTACTTTGGGCCGGATCAGGCTGCCACATTGAATTTTAAAACTTCTTGATTGTCCATATCTTAGAATTTAAAAAGTCACTGCAGAGATTTCCACGTGCCAAGTGTACAGGATGAAAAAAGGAAAAGCAGTTTACTATTAATCGGGTATTTTTCTCTGTTCTCAGAGCATCTGGTGATTATCAAAATAGAAGAGTTTGGCTTGTTTCCTTTTTAATATAAGGTCTCTATGAATTTGGAGTAATGCTGTTTAAAATTGTGGAAGTTCCAGTGGTAAAACAAGCCAAAAAATAAAATTGAGTATTAATCTGTTTAAATCTGTTGTCTTATATTTTCCTTTTTCTCAGTGAATACTGAAATAATAAGGTATTAAATGAAAACTAATGGAAATAGAGTGCACAATACTTCAAACCATCTGTTTCCAGAAATGCCATTAGGAAGTATCCCATACGCAAGCAAGGTTTCTCACTAGGTTATTTCATCTTCAAAGTTTGCAGAATATTAGCAACTGAAAGTACTTTCATGAAGTCAGAGAGGCAATCTTAATCAGTGACATTTTCCAGCTCATATCCATTACCTGTGCTAAAGAAGAAGCTTATGAGATTTTGTGCTGTAACTAGAAATATGAAATTTTAAAGTAGCTTCCTATAAATATTTGGCTGGTCAGAGAAATGTGTCCCTGATACAAACTGATTGAAAGTGCAGTGAGTTACATCTCACTATATGCATCCTACCCGTGTAGAAATGACAAGCTGGAGTTGTTCCTGCCTTATGTTACCGTGTACGGTTTCACAGAGTAAAAGACAAAAGAGAAATATTTCTAGCTGATATTTAAATTACATTAACACCTTTTTGTATAGCTGCAGTGAAAGGTCGCACTAGGCAAGCAGCATCTTCACTGTTTGTAAACGTCTGATTTGCTGCTTTTGAATTGCTGTGAACTTCACTTACTTACTCCTGCTGAATGAATCCAGTGTTGCAAATACTTCTGACAAGTGAATATTTGCTTAGTGAGAATCCATTGTTCTTAATGGATCGAGAGGGCCATGCAGTGTGAATGCACTTTTATTGCCGTGCCATCTCTCCGCTGTTGTTTCAGGGAGATGAAAGCAGCATCAGGATTAAAGCCGCAGGCTTCTTAGTGCACTGTGGGGCATTTCCCCTCATACTGGTTGGTCTGGGGCTTTGCTTGGAGCCAGGACATGATGCTTGACAAAGCATTGCTCGGAAAACAGGGTGGTTTTGCTTGTCCTCTGTGCAGAATGTTGTTGGGTGAAATGATTTCCTAAACATAACTTCAGTTGTGGCACATCCAGTAAGTGGCTAGGAAGCTGAATGCAACAAACAGCGTAAGTGGAGCCTTTGGCTGTTATTCGTGTTTGAGTTTGTGCTTTGGTAACTGAGCTGTGACTTCCAAGTATGGGCTTTTTGTTTCATGATCTGACACCTTTCACATGAAAATTCCCGGCTGCGCTTACATTTCAGCTTGCTGTGGCATCCCATGCAATTATTTGCCCTTTGACCAGGGGCTCCATAAACAATTAGCTATGAAAAAAAAAGGAAAAAAAAAAAGAACCAGCGGGTCCACCTTGGCATAACAAGGTGTATCTATTTCTGTTCCAGCTTTCACCAAGAACCAAATTTCATCCATAATCTGTGAAATATGTTGGGTGATTAGTCAGAGCACTCTCCTTCTGTTTAATGGTTTTTGTAACAGCTGAAATGTGTGTAAGTCTTGTTACTTGTTTCTATAATACAGAGTATTTTGAAATACAGTTAAATGAGTTTTGTGTTCAATTAATATAATTAAAAAGTTCTCTTAATTGAGATGTATGTGCTCTGTCCAGCTTTAGAGGCACCCTAAAAGAGTGAACCATGCCATCCTCTGCCTTTGGCTTCTGCAGAAGGAAGTGGCTCATTTCAAGCAGCATTTGGGTTATGAAGGTTTCCTTCAGCAAATACCACAGTGATGTCTAGAAAGCCTTCTGTAGCCCTAGCAGAAATTTCAGTGCTGAAAATTCCCCTTGCTGGAGGGCAGTTGAGGCTGTAGGGTGGTGGCAGGAAGGACTGGGCCGGGCCATGCAGCCATGTTCAGCTGGCAGCATCCTGGCATGGGAATGAAACAGGGTTCCTTCACCTTCACCCCCTGTGCAGTCAGGAAAAACCATTTGTCCTGCCACTTAACATTTGAGTGTGAGGCCACACACCCTCTCTTTGCTGAAAGCAAAGTTTTCTTTTTCTTTAAAAAGTGTTTGCAGTATCAGTTAGTTCTTTTGTCAGTGGTGACTCAATATCATTTTTGAAGTAAGGAAATTGCACTGGAAGCATCAGCACCCATAAAACGTTTATAAGGAAGTTAATCTATCAAAATTAAGTGTAAATAATTTGAAAATCCAACTCTGATATTTCAACTGTGCAAATATATTGAGTCTGCAACACACTAATGAACATGTCATTTTCAAGCTTTGATTTTAGAACATGTAAATGACAATATTTGAAGTGCAAACCAGGGCAAGCCAGCGGAATATTCTTCTCTTAAAAGTAACAATGACAAAACCAGCTGGTGAAATAAATGGGAGGTAATTATCAGAAAGCTCAAGCAGCTCCCAGATTTTCCAGCAACTTCATTCCTGGTTTGATCAAATATTCTGATTTCTGAGCACATAACAGCGAGGAAGCAAAGTTCATTCCCTGCAAAGTGAAACTGCCAGGACTCGAGCCAGAGCAGCCCGGTTCAGGCACCGCATCAAACGCTCAGGGCTGCAGACGATGGCAGGGCTGAGCCCAGCCGCTGCCTTTTTTTGTCAAGTAGCTCTCGCAGCGCTGCGTGCGAACTGCACATCTCGTTGTGGCACTTGACCATCTGCAGCTGCTTCGCTGCGGCCCCCAGTGAGTTAGTGTCCATGAAGTCCATCTTAATGAAGTGGAGGAAAGGGTCTTCAGGAATATAAAAGATTTCCCTGCTTAGCACGGAGCTGAGAGCAGTGTGAAAAGCTCCTCCAGCCCCTTCCGACAGCCCCAAACCGCACAGCTCCTCACCCTGTTGTTTCCCCAGTAAACGTGCCGGGGCCCTTCCACTTCTTTATTTCTGCTTCTTTGGAGCCCTGGGCTTACTGGTATGTGAAAGGAGAAACACAAGCATATGTTCAGTTGCTCAATCAACCTTTCCTCGATGAACACTCGGTGATCTCAGCGAGTCATTACAGCATAATTACAATTTGAGTGTGATATGCTGTTTGTAGGAAAGTACCTATTTTTAGCTGAAGGAACACTACAGTGCCTGAAAGGAAGAGAAAGATAGAAGAAAAGGAAGGGAGAATATTTGTAACCAGCAAATCAGTGCTATTGTTAACTGATACTACGAGACACCCTGTAGATTTACAGTGCTTGCATGCAGCCACATAAACCTGTGCTGAAAAGAATGCCTACCAGGGGTTAAATTCATGTGCCTGCACTGCAGCCTATTTCTGTCAACACTCAGCTCAGGAAATAAACATTTATGCTTTCTGAAATGAAAGTGTATTTTTGAAGACTAGCCGTCAGATATTTTTTGCCCTTCACACTTTCAAATGCTTAGCCTTTTTTGTAAGTTGACTGCAAAGTGCATCAGTTTGCTAGGCAAAGAGGAGAAAAAAAAAAAAAAAAGAAAAAAAAAACCCTTGACAAGTGCCCGTGGCATCATTGTCAAGCACACGAGTGTCTGGTAGGAGATGGCAGGAGGGTTGGCACAAAACATGCTTCCTTGAAGCTTATTACCTCGGGGGTACCTGACTCCCGAGAAGTCTTTCAATCCTTCCAGATGACGTTATTCCCGGCTGTGAGCTGCTTTATCCAGAGCACCGTACTGGCACCAAGCATGCTGCCGAGCCGCAGGGCAGGGCGCGGGGCCTGCCCGCCAGCAAAGCCTGCCGAGCGCAACATGGCGGTGGCTGGGGAGGAGGGCAGGAGGAGGCTGGAGCTGTCACCAGTGCGGTGCAGGAGGAGGGTAGGAAGGGGCACCGCGCTGTCTTTTAAACAGCTGTTGTGCAGGTCTTCCCAGCCAGGCTCTTCGAGGTAAGGAGCTGCGGGCAGTAGCTCAGGCCTGTTGGGAGGGAGCTCGGAGCTGTGCCGGGAAGGCTGGTGCAGGAGGCTGGAAGTGCGTTCCCATATGAGCTGGAGTTCCCATATGAGTTCTCTTCTGATAGTTACAGTGCAAAATGGGAAATGTCTGCTTGTCACAGAACAGGGTTGAGCTAGGGGATCCCTGTAGCAAAAGCTCAGAGAATCAGGGCAAATTTTGGCACTCAAACGCTCAACCTTCCCGAACGGTTCAGAACGAACCCCTGTATGTAAATACACGTACACACCTGTGTCATCTGTTCTGTTAACTGCAACTTGCTGAACACTTGCTTAACTGTGCCCGGAACACCAGGGCTCTGGTGGGATAAGGGGCATGTGCTGGATACTTTCATATTTTCTGAAAAATCAAAGCAAAGGCAGGTTAATTACAACATGATGCTGCTTTATGTTCCCACAAGGGATGCCAGGAAAAGTTAAAACATGCTTCCACTGAGCAGGCTTTCAAGGGAAGGTTACTTCGATCAGGGAGAAAATAGTCATGTTTGTTTGATCTGTTACTGGAGAGCAGAACTCTGGGATTTATATTTACCAGTTTTTCTGTAATGTAAAAAAGTCATTTGATTTTTTTGTGTCACATTAAAACAGCATATTTACTGCACCAGAAAGCAGATTTTTCAAGAGCGCAGAACAATACATTATAGGCAAAATTCTGTTCTCCTCGCCCCCCCACACCCCAAGGCATATATGTAATCTCCTTTTTCTGTGGCACAATAAATGTTATTGAAATGTAGTTGTATTCTTTTTTTAAAAAAAAAAAACAAACACTAAAATAGATAAGTAAATAAAAGGAGGAGGTTGGGAGTGTTCCAGAAAAAAAAAAATAGAGTAGAAAGAAATTGCAAGTTAAACTTTTTTTAATCAAAACTGATTTTATTGCTTTTTGCTTAATTAAACTCCTCACAAGTGTGTGAAACATTGTTATACCTGAAAAATTGTTAATTTGTAAATCACAGGGACAAAAGGGCTCCACTGCAACTTTAAAGTTTCTATGCACGTAAATGTCAATAGAGTGCCTTCTCCATCATCAGCACTAAATTCACATTGATGCCTCTTTTCTTCTCTGTATTGATCCTTCCATGAGAACGTAGATTTGTATCTGTTAATTAATGCGTCCTGAAACAGCGTTTGTATTAATCAGGCAGATAAGAAAAATTGGATGCCTGCACCCTCATGACAACCGTAAAAGTGCTGGCCCTGATAAAATCATGGATGGACCTCAATAAAAAAGTTCCTCCTTCCACTCAATAAACTAATCATCCTGCTTTTAATTATTCGGCAGAAAGATGTGTGGAGATTGGAGAATGTGTAAATCTATTTACTAACAGCAGTGTCTGGGAGGGAGAATAGGGCTGTCACAGGACGGTGCTGCAGGCTACGGTCTCTGTCCATCTGCTGCTGCAGAAAAACTGGTTCTTGAAAGACGGGAAAGAACAAAAATGTTGGAGCTAATTGAAATCACAAATTCCTCCCTATAACCTCTTCAAAGATTATTTCTTCTCCATTTCCCTCTTATTTATTTTAATCACAGATGTGTTATTTTCCATTGTCACCTCCTGAAGGGTTTCGTGGTGGTGCTCGCTCGGGTTTTGTTTTTTTTTTTTTTGAAGGCAGAGAGCTACAGTTCTATCACGAGACTCAAAAGACAGTGGGAGAAAATGAAAACAAATAAGGGGGAGGAAAAAGAGAGCAAGCATGCAGCCAGTTTTATATTTCATTTTTTATGGATGCCTGGTGGTTTGGATGTGGGGTTATCTTTTTTATTGTATTACTTTTGTTGCTTAGTGCCTGTAGAGAAAATCTTGTTTGGAGTAGATGCCTTGCAGATTTGCTAGTTTATGATCTATTTCTGCTTGTCTGTAACTCCTGACTTTCAAAACAGAAAAATGCATTTAAGTGTAATCGAATGGCAAAAAGAATGTTCCTGCAGCAGGAACCCTGTCAGAGAACATGTAAGCAGTTCCATAAACAACTAAATGAAAGCCTCAGGCATGTCTTAAGACCCTTTAAGAAAGGCTTGACTAATCCCCTTTGATGATTTTATTAAGTACGCGTGGTTGCTGGTGCCAACTGGCAAACTGCTGCAGCTCACCAACAGGCCAGGAAATCACATCCTCTCCCCTCTTGTTCATAGCTCCTAATGTGATTGGGATATTAGCAGTTTGATATCAGAAATTACCTGTACTGTAAACAAGAGGCTGAAAAGCTGAGGCAATAAAGATGTTTGCCCCCATGATCCTGTTAGGAAAGACAGCAGGGGAAAAAAAAAAAAAAAAAAAAGGAAAGCAAATGTTACATTAATTAAGAGGCATTTATTAAATTTTTGCTTGTCCTCAGAAAGGTGATGGTGTGACTGCTGTTCAGTTGGCACCGTAATGTGCAGGAGCTGTTGCAGAAGGAATTAGTATCTTTTCTGAGGAGTGGGTTACTTCTCTTTCCCCTGAGGTTAATGTTCAAAGAGAATTTTCTTCTTTGTGTTAATCACCTTAATTCTATTAAAACACCAAATCTTCCCTTTCAATTTTTTTCCCCTCCTAAATTATCCTTCTTGGTTTGTGGTTCTGATGAACAGGGGCAAGAGATCCCAGTTCCACAGCATCAGGTTGTAGAACTAAGCGTGAGTATTTCAGAGCAAAGAAGACATGGTGCAATTCCTAGACTGCCATTGTACTGCTCCCCGAATTCATGTGATTCTTACAGAACGAGCCTCCAAATTCCTACTTGTTTATAACTTTGTTGATTAGAAAATATTTGATCTTATATTGATTCACTTTGCTGTAGTATAATGGGGAGGAGAGGCACAAAAGCAGAAGGGAGAATAATAGACTGCATACATGTTTTATCACAATGCATGTAAAAATAACTAGAGGAGTAACTTCCTGACAAATCCAAATGTGCTTAATAGTTTTTCTTTTTTTTTTTTTTTTTTTTTTTTTTTTTTTTTTTTCTTTTTTGGGATTCTCCCTTTTTTTTTTTCC
>VXAV01008672.1:294267-322570 GCA_013399715.1 Alectura lathami
TTTTTTCCTATTCAGGATTCTCCACTTTGTCTCTAGCTGACCAGATGAGCCTTCTGCAGAGCGCTTGGATGGAGATTTTGATTCTCGGTGTTGTATACCGGTCACTTTCTTTTGAGGATGAGCTTGTATATGCTGAAGATTATATTATGGATGAAGACCAGTCCAAACTGGCAGGCCTTCTTGACCTTAACAATGCCATACTGCAGCTGGTAAAGAAGTACAAGAGCATGAAGCTGGAGAAAGAAGAGTTTGTCACCCTCAAAGCTATAGCACTTGCTAATTCAGGTTGGCAGAGTGGCACGATGGTTGCTACATTTTTAATATGTCACTTTTCTTTTCTCCATAATACTTTCTGCATGCTTGTTTTAAATACGGGTTTAGAATAAGAAATTGCTAATCAGCCCTTAGTCTAACAGGCAACAAACAAAACAGTTCAAACTAAGAGGAGATTTTGGTCCTAAGTAATTGGGGAATACATTCCTAAGGGAGTGGAGAGTAATGCACTGTGTGATTTGCAGAGTATTTTACAGGCAAAGATCCTTACAAATGAATATGGATGGTGGTCTCCTAAATCCATTCCATAATCCAGACGAGTCTAATCATCACAGTTAAAATGAACAGAAAGGATACATGAGGATATGCCAAATGCATTCTCTTTAAATGCAGCTACTGATTTATTTGATAGGGGGGGAATTCAGGATATGCAAGGGGGGAGGAAATTCATTATTAATCTCACAGGGACCCCGCCTTACCTTATGGATCCTCTGCGTTTATGATAGTGCTTCTCCAAAGATTACTGCTACCTGTGCAGAAAGGGTTAAAAATCTCAGAAAGATTTTTTTTTTCCTGCATTTGAATTTAAAAGTGCTGAAGCAGTGAATACTGCCAGATAAGTAAAAATCATTTGTGCTTTGTTGTTTTTCCTTTTGTGTCTCCTTAATGCTTTATTGTGGTCTTAAGTCCCTTTTAGCATTTGCATAAAGTTCACGATAGATCCCTCTTTAATGACGTGCCGATCATTAGATACCTGTGTGTCAATAACATGCTCTGATGCTATGTTCCATTGACAGTCACACCGTGCCCCTCCATCTGCTTTTGTTTTGACCCTATCTTTGAACTTTATCTTGGTTGCTGGCCAGTAGTTTTCCCTTTAATTACAAGAAGGAAACTGTCAATAAAATCTGTTAAATGGGATGCAATGAGTGGCTTGAATGGGCGGACGGCTATTTGTTCAAATTCTGCAGCATTCAAGGTATTGACAGTTTGTTTTCTGGGGCCATATGTGACGATCAATCTCAGGCTGGGCTCAGCCGCGCTGAAAAATGAAAAACCAGATTGCTTTTGCTTACTTGTGGATGACGACTTGTGATTTGGCGCGGTCCTGGTGAGATGAGACCTTCTGCCCAAATTGCCCCCCTGAGAGCCAGGACGCGTGACTGTTTTTAGAAATAATTTTTTAATTGATTTTGTAATTAACAGTTCATCTACAATATTGATGCATGAATCCTCAGATTGATAGGAGGGAAATTGTTTTCAACAATGAAGTTGTACTTTCCTATTTGTCTTTGTAATGTGATTTAGCACTCTGCATTTTTAATTGGAAATATAATTCAAAAACATGCAAAGCCAAAGTGCTTATTAGTTTCTTTGTAAAGTATTCTCCACCCCGCTAACTCTGTCCTTAGTTTTAGAATATTGTTTTATTTCCAGAAGAGAAAAAAGCTGAAATGCCACTCAAAGCCCCAAATTATTTTTTAATTGAGGATTTATTTAAAATTTTGACCATTGTAAAAATACACTTCAGAACACTTTGCTACAGGAGGGGTTTTTCTCGTGATTGTTCATGCTTAGCGAGCAGAGCAAGAAAGTTGTCTGGAATTAGGAGTCTAAATTGGAAAAGAATCATCTATTTTTTTTTTACTTTTATAAATCAGTCTGAATTAGAAATATTTCTGTAGAAAAGGATAAGGGGCTAGAATATAGGAATCCAGTGTTAGATATCACTCGCACCCTTTTTTCTTTCCCAAGAGGCATGCAGTGTTTAAGTAATAAAATACACTGCTGCCAAAATAAGTTTAGTTGTGCATTGTGCACAGAGTGTGTCAAAATCATCCATAGCTTCATTAACTTCACTGGGAATTACAGCCAAGATAATGGCAGAGAGAAATATCATTCCGTGTGCTAGAATTCAGGGCACATTTGAGGGAAAACATCTATTTTGCTCTTCTTAAAAGAAATAAAATTGCTGTTGAAGATGAAACTATTGCATGAAGGAGTTACAAAGCAAAGCAGGCATTTGACTTCCCTCACTGCAGAGTGCTCTGACTGCTGGCAGGTCCAGGTTGGACATGCAGCAGATATTAAACTTCTGTCGGCTGCAGCTGCACCAACCTGTAGGGGTAGGACAGCACCTGCAGAATTACCGACCAGCAAAGAACTTCAGCCCCCGGTGTCTTCTTTTACAAATACTGCTAAAATTAAAGTAGGAAAATAAAATTGAGGGTTTTGTCTTTTTTTAAAGACACAGCCAGAAATAGCTGATTTGTACATAACTAAGAAGTTGGTTAGTGTAAATGCAGCCATTCCTGACAAAAGGAAGTAACATGCTATTACAAAATTGATCAGTTAGCAATTCACGTTTTAATGTATTTTGTTGCTACATCAACTTTCCTCAAAAACTAACGTGCTTTATTTTTCCGATTTAAAATAGAGCAACATTTTTATAGCTGCAGAGAGAACGGATGAAGTGTAATAAGCAACCCAGGCATTTCGGCCATATCTATGCTGTCTGGGAGGACTCCCAGGTTAACTCTGCTGTAAATAGCAGACAAAGGTGGTTTTATGGCACTGCGTCTGCGTTGGTGATTTATGACATGGTGTCATGCTGCTTTCTCTGCTGGCGTATAGAAGCAGAAAAAGAAACTGTAGGTTGTCTTAATATTGATTGTATTTTGTATAAATAAATACCACAAGCTTTGCTTTGGCCAGCAAATCTACGTCACTCTGACCATGAAACACCCTGAGTGCTGCCTTTTCTCTTGGACCATGGAGTCTGTTCCTGCGGTGCTTAAACTCCAGAGAGGTCACTCTTACCATGGGGCTGCCCTCTATCCTCATCCTGTCAGCATTCCTGGCTTCGTTCCCCTTCCTCTCCTGTCCCCCCCGTGCACAGGGGCAGGGCAGCCCCTTGGCTGCCCAAACGCCGTGACCTGGCACTGCCGTGTGCTTTGTTTACCCACGCAGAAAATCAGCGTTGAATGGTTTCCAAAACATGCATGTACCAATTACTTCCTCCTATGTAAGGGAACGGGAGCTATTTACAAAATATGTTCAGGTGAACGTAAGCGCACGCACGCGTGCTCTGACACGTAAAAGGTGACCTGCTTATCCTTTTTCTGCTAGAAAATGCTTTCATTTATTGATTAGGAAATACTAAGCAGGGGGTTTCAGGTGAGCAGATTTTTGAAATTGCCTAATCAGTGAGGACTAAATTGTGCCTCCAGGCCAAAGTGTTGCAGAAGAGCTCGGGAGTCACAACAAAGAGCAGATTTTTAAGAGAAGCTCAGTTCCCATCTAAGACCTAAAATAAGTAACTAACGTGTCAAAATACATCAGCACATTATACAATGTGATCTGTGTGTATCTGCCTAATAGACTGCTGGCATCTTGAAAAATCTGACCCAGATGTGGATGCTAGGCACTTAAGAGTATAACCCTATGCACTGTTGAAAATTTAATCTTCAACGTTAATACTGGCTGTCGCGCCTGTACCACCAGGAGGGAAAAGGGCCTCTGCTTGCCATCACAATTTCAGGTCTCTCTTACTAACTGTCTCTTAAAAAAAAAAAAAAAAAAAAATAACAGCACGATGTGCAGAGCAACTCTGATGCCAGGATACGTGGTGATCTGTCCTGGTGAAAAACATTGTTGTTTCCTACAGCTTGTTTCACTTTCCAGCCCCCAAAATAATGCACTTGGAGCACTGGGCTGTTGAAAGTAAATAATGTTGTCATACTAAAATTTAATTGGTAGAGCCCCATAAATCACTTATTCCATAGGACATCACCGTTATTTCCACCATAGACTGTGGTTTCTCCCACAGTGCCTAGAGGATGCAAATGGCCCTGCTCCCACTCGCAGTGTTTTGGGTCGGTTGTTGGTGGCTGATGCGATGGCAGACAGGCGCTGGTAGTCACCCTCTTCTTCCACAGCAGAGTACCAGTGGCAATATGGCAATTGCTTCTGTCTCATAGTGGATAAAAAGGATTTTGAAGCAGTCGTTCAGCGTTCTCTTTTAGTTGCTGTCTGATCCCACAACTGCATCGTTCGAGTTCCCCTTTCCAGAGCTCTAGTAGCCTTACTGGGGATGTATTCAAACCAGCTGATGGTGTGCGAGTTGTTCTGCATTGCAGAACTATCCTTTTATTTATGCCCTCACTACCTATCCTAGTGGGAAGTAAACCGTTTCAGGAATAAACTAGGTCATTTACTGTGCTTTAACCGTTGATCCAGTCAGCCCCTGAATGCCGACCAAACCAGGCAATCCAGGCTAAGACCTTGTTCATCAAAACCAAGTATACAAGCCTTCGTTTCACTTCATTGCTTTCCGCTGCCTCTAATCCCTATGAACAAGGAATTCATAATTTGTTCCTCTTTAATTTCCAGCATCTATTCGGACTGAAGTGTCTGTTTCCAATGGAATAATCCAGATCTCACACTATTTTTGCCATACTCTTTTGGAAGGGAAAAGACCCGTGTCTGTGTGCTTGTCTCGTAGCCTCAGCCTGCAGCAGATAGCCCTGTTTAGGGAAGACAGACAGTCCGGTGATGCTTCTGTTGACCCTGCACAGGGAGAACCAAAGTCGGTATCTGTGGCAAGTTCAGTTCCAGACTGGAAAAGGATGGAAATTCTGGCTGGGTTAGGAAACCAGGTTTGATTTGCTAGCATCATTTTGTTGTATTTCTCATAAAAATTCTACATGAACACAATGTGGGCAAACACTTTGCAGAAATGCAAGTTTCCCTGTGTCCATATCTTACCTTTCAGCAGGACAGAACAGAGCTCTGTAGTTCTGAGAGCAGCTCTCCCATGTGGACACTGCAGTGATCTTTGTGTTTTGTTTTGGATTGGCAATGTCATCCAAAAAATGTTTCTCTGTTGTTTGAGACATAACCCAGATTAGGATTCTGTTCTTCTTAAGTAAAGTCAAAAGCGTTGTGTGCTGTTCTCTTCATCTCACCCAGTTCTTCCAGGATCACGCAGCTCCCTGACCTGATTTGCCTGTTCTTACTTTGTGAGCCACCCCCGCTGCAGGGGGCACAGACATCACGGTGATTGCTGTCCCTTGGGCACCTTGCCCTGCTTGTTGCTGTTTGTCCCTCTGATGTGCTTTATCAGCATCTGAACGTGCTGCGCGGTCCCTGCTGCGTGATTCACTGTAATAATTTCTTGCTTTATGCTGCTTAAGTTTTCTGACATGGAGAAATACTTCACTTCAGACCCCCAGGTTTCCTGTGTTCTCTCCTCAGTGATGCTGTATGCACAGTACAAACGTACCAGCCTCTCTCTTTCCTGAGAGCAGTACTTGAGAGGTCTCCTCGCCTTCACTTCAGGTGCTTCCCAAAGCTGGGCTGGTTCTCACCCCTTGTGCTGTGTTCTCAGTTGTTCCTGGGTGGACAGAGGTTTGTTTGCTGCGTTTGAGATGAAGCTTGAGTTTTAAACAAGGCAGATTGTAATGTCCATTTGTAACTGGACCTTTTGGTGCTTTTCTGGGATGAGAGCTCCACTTTTCTCTCACTTCAGCACCATGATGCACTTGGTCGGCGTGCTGTGGGGCTGATCAGAAGAGGCACAGTTCTGTCTTCCCATGCTGCGATCGTGAAAGGAAGCACTTGTAGGGGTGAAAGAAGACTCTCAGAGCAGAGCCCAAGGAGTCCCCATCCTAACTTGTTGATCTCGCTTTCCCTGTTGCGGTGCTGATCCACAGCCACTTCTCCCTCCTCTCAGACCAAAATTGCATGTTTTCAGCAGCACCTTGTATCAGAGTGTCTTCTGCCTGGTGAGCTTCCCACTGTCATCAGCTGGGGATGCTTCTTTTGCAGGGCACTTAAGATCAAACCTTGCTTGCTTTCAAATGATGATGCTTTCAGATTGCCCTCTTTAGCTTCATTCTTCATACAGGTACTGATTTTTAAGTGTCTTACATCTGGCTATAGGTTTCCTTTGGATATTACCTGTGTAGAATGTAACTGTATATTATCCAGCCAATTTTTTTTTTTTTTAAAGTACAATTTCTGTGTTTGTTTTTTTTTTCTCTTGGTATAGGAAGAACATTCGAAATCTTCGTACCTAACTTACAATGCAATTCCACATTGTCCTTGGAATTATTTCTTTACTTCTCGACTGTCACACGGAGTCTGTGTGCCCCTAAATTATCATGGTGCTTGTTGACATTGCCCTCTCTTACTGGTGTGGATTGGGCTTACCGGCAATAAGCTAACCTGCTCTGAATTCACTTCAGCGTCTGCCAGTCTGTAGTTACTGCAAAGACTTCTCTTTTATTTTATTTTTCCTCTTCTTTTCCCCTTGGCTAGTTCAGCATTTTCAGCCATTTTCTTTATTTTCAAAGGCTTACGCCTGAGGGATTAAGATCTACATTCGTTTAATATCAGGAATAAAGTGGAAGTTCCAGACTGCAAGGCTACAACTTGAAGAAGGATCTTTGTAGAGATTAATATTTTCCTGAGCAATCTGCGAGCTGAATCATGGCTAATTAAATAGCCCAGATTTAGTCAGTTTGTACTTAAACATTAGCAGCCCCTAGCATGGGTAAGGCTGAAATGAGTTTGATTTTTTTCTGTAAATGGGAAGTTAAATTATCATAGTAATTTGATTAAATCATTTTTTTAGTCTTTTGAGCCAAATCACAACTTTAAGAGAATAATGTGGAGTTGTAACTGCTGTTTGTAAATGCTTCTCACCCACTGGTTTTCCTACCCCGTTTCCTGTGCCATTTCCCCAGAACCAGCCCAGTTTTGTACAGGGTTTAAAGCTGAACATCTGTGGTATAGGAAATTCTTCAGGAGGAGTCAGCCTTTGACCTGCCCAGAGTTTTGTTGCTGCTGAAATGCTCCTGTCTGGTTCCGCTGCACTGTAGGTTTGGGTACAGGATGAGATGTCACTTCTGCACCAGCTGTGCATGGTGCCTGGGAGATGACTCAGAGCAGCACGTGGTGCCTGTGCTGTTCCGCAGCCCTGGGTATCTGAGGGCCTGGTAAAGAGGCAGCAGCGAGGGCAGTTTGTTTGGAGCGCAGCAACTGGATGCTGCATGAGACATCAGCCACATTTGTCTGTGTGCATTACCATCTCCGTGTGGATTACAGTTTGTTTGTAGGGTACAGAATTCAGGAATTTTCTCTTATTGACACAGAATTATTTAATAGAATCACTATATTAGAAAACTATCAAAAACCATATGGATTTCAGGAATGGGCTTGCATTAATTAGTACTAAATTCTGCTAGAGGTACCATTTCTCTGGCATCTTTTTCAAATGTCATGGCCTCTTTTTCCCCTAGGAGAGAGATTTCTGAGTCTCTGCTTTCAACACAGTGCACCTCGATGTGCAGCACCGCATCCCCACAGCGCGTCTCCCTGCACGCTTCCTAGAGTGTGGATCCACTAAGGCTTGGAATTATTAAACATGTGAAACTCCCATAGGACTCCATTATGTGTAATTAACAGATAAACTGTCATCAGAATCAATAAAACGTGCTAAATGATCCAAACTTGTATATAATTAAGTGTCTGTTTTAGAGCAGGAGCTGTAACTTTTTTTTTCTTTTCAATTTGCACATTTGTTTTGACAATAGAAGCTGGAACATTTTGGTTAACCTGTTACTTACTGGTTTGTGTTTTGGTTTCATGTGTTTCTGTGTACAAAAGAGAGGTATTTACTGTTGGGCCTCGTTACCTGGGGAGGTAACTGTGTGCAGGCTTTCAGGAGATGAATCTTAGATTCATCTTCGTGCTCAGAATGTAATCGAAGTATGGAAAATCTGTTGCTGTTGTTATTAACAGGGAAAAACATGAGGCCCTACCAAAACACTCATCCAGCACATCACTAAATGCAGGAGTTGGAAACAGTGATGGAAGTGGGTTCTTCCCTGTCCAGTGTCCCAGCCATTGTTCTGCCTGAGAACAGGAGCTGTATTCCAATAAAAAGTACCCCAATACAAACCAAAAAAACACAAAGATGCTAACCAGGCGCTGCACTAAGCAGATTTCCCAGGAGATGCTCTGGCAGTGCCATGGATTCACTGTCCCAGTCCCACCGTGTGCTGCACTCACGCTGTCACTGATCCTGGGACGCGCACCCCTCCAGCAGTCCCATTTTCCTGTTGTACTTCATCAGCTCTATCAGCCCGTGGACTATCCAGGCTGTTTGGTACCTGATCCGGGTGTTTGGTGGCCCGCTGTCCCTCCCTCCTCACGTTCCCCTCTCCTCGGGCCACATAGCTTTTTCTCTGGCATTTGTGCTTACATATAAGCCGGAGAATTAGGGCTGCTCGTCTGAAGTAATCTTGGCATGGTCCAGTAATTGCATGTTCTCAGGGACATCTTCCCCTTTGTACTTATGAGGTTTGGGATTTTACAGCTATTTCAGTTAGATCTTTTCTTTTTATTTCATACTTCCATTGCGTCAGTCTTTCCGGGTCACTCAGCAGCTTGGCTTAGTTCTCCGTGTGCCTTTTGCCTGGACTTCTCACTCAGTGCTTACCCCACCAGAACACCACAGCTGGGAAGGGGCAGGGCCAGGCGCTTACCTTGGGGGATGTAAAAAATGGCAGAACCCCAACAGTAACAAGACGAAGCATCCTCTGGGTGGGCAGGCCATACAGTGTTGCCTCCATCTGAACGTACCGGAGGAGGAAAACTTCGCTAAGCGTCCCAGGACATAACATCAAACCCGCTCTTGCCTTGTGTCAGTGAGGTGGCCCCAGCGTTGCCATTTTTATGTAGCCATGGGCGCCACCGACCCGTGGCGATGGCCACAGCTTCCACCCCTCAGCCTTGGAGCCTGCACAGAAGCTTACCAAGCTTTCTCATAGCGAGGAGTCATGGTTGCATCCCTGGCAAAATGGGGTTTTCAGGTGCTACAGCCGTTTGCCTTTGGCACGGTAATATCTTGGGGGTAGTGACTGCATGGTGGTGCATGGAGCAGCCAGGACGACCAGTGCCCTAGTTTGAGGAGGAGGAGGAGAACGTTTGCTTACCCAGGAGCTAACTTGTAGCTCAGCAGCAGTTTCAGATACTGCCCTGAAGGCCAATCTATAAATCAGTGGGTAATTATCTTCCCCTGCGGTAAAGGAGGCCAGCACTAGGGAGGTGCTGAGTTGCCTGACGTACGGCACGACCCGCTGACACCTCCTGTCGCTCTTTGTCTTGCAGACTCAATGCACATAGAGGACGTTGAGGCAGTGCAGAAACTTCAGGACGTCTTGCATGAGGCTCTGCAGGATTACGAGGCCGGGCAGCACATGGAAGACCCGCGCCGCGCTGGCAAGATGCTGATGACTCTCCCGCTTCTGAGGCAAACCTCCACCAAGGCTGTGCAGCATTTCTACAACATCAAACTGGAAGGCAAAGTCCCCATGCACAAACTTTTTTTGGAAATGCTGGAGGCCAAGGTCTGACTAAAGCATCATGGGCTTTCCCATCATGCACGTTTTAAAAAAAAAAAAAAAAAAAAAAAAAAAAGGGAAAATAAACAGGATAATAATGGCAAAGAAACGTAGTGTTTAATTAAGGAAAAAATGACTGCACTGATATTTAGCAGCAAGACTGTGAAGCAGCTTTCAACTTTTTCTTCTGTGTCTTTCCGATGCAGTTTTTCCTTTCCTTTTCCTTTTCTCTCTTCCTTTCTGTTCTTTCCTTTCCTTTTTCCTTTTCTCTTTTTCCTTTGCTGCTGAACTTTTAAAAAGAGGTCTCTAATTGAAGAGAGATGGAAGCCAGGCCTGCCAAAGGATGGAAATCCATAATATGGATGCCAGTGAACTTATTATGAACCATAATGTCCCCAATGACAAAGGAATCAAAGAGAGAACCACCGTACCTAGCAGTACAGTACAACACGAGGAACTGACTGAATGCAGTATTAGATTTCATAGGAGCAGCCTCTAATTAGACGACTAAGCGACGATGCATCGGCTGCTTCTTATCATTGCATTTTCCATCTAGATCAGTTACAGCCATTTGATTCCTTAATTGTTTTTTCAAGTCTTCCAGATATTTCTTAGGTTAGCTACAATGTAACTTTTTCAGGGAATAGTTTAAGCTTTATTCATTCATGCAATACTAAAGAGAAAGAAATACTGCATTTTTGTGCTGGCTTGAACAATGATGAACAATAATGAAGGACAAATGAATCCTGAAGGAAGATTTTTTTAAATGTTTTGTTTCTTCTTACTAACGGAGATTTTTTTGTACCAGCTTTACCAGTTTTCAGCCATTTATTAATGTGGGAATTTATCTTACTAAAGCAATAGTTGAAGGGAAGGTGCATATTATCACGGATGCAATTTATGTTGTGTGCCAGTCTGGTCCAAAACATCCAGTTTCTTAACATGAGCTCCAGTTTATAACTAAATGTTCACTGACTCAAAGGATTAGATTACACCTACGGTATATCTGAGTAGTCTAGCATTTAAATCCGCCACGTCAAACACCGATCTGTACAGGTGTTAGGAGACAGCGACTGTACAGCGGTGTAGTTGCTACGTGATTTCTAACTGCTTCAGTTGTCAATGAACGAGATACTGCCTGTTTGCAAAATTACAACCTTACACACGGAGAAACCCTCAGAACCAAGGGTAGCTTAGAGGCAATAAGGCAAACGCCAACGTCTGCAAAATTAAGCAATCAGAGTAGTAGACTTCTGACCAAATTCAACAATTTAACACTTCTATACCTTATTTATTTAGATTTTGATTTGTAAATTGCAATTGTTAACAAGTAGCTAAACCAGTATACGTGCTTTTCAACCAGTATTGTCACAGCATGAAAGTCAGTCAGTTTCAAGACTGTTAAGAGGTGTAATCTAATGTATAAGCCAATTAGATGCCCCCAGAAAACTACAGTCGCTGAATAACCAATAAACAGTAACCTCCATCAAATGCTATACCAATGTACCAGTGTTAGTAGCTGCTCCCTGTACTATGTGAACATCCTTATTCTATGTACACAGATGTAATTAAAATTGTAATCCTAACAAACAAAAGAAATGTAGTTCAGCTTTTCAATGTTTCATGTTTGCTGTGCTTTTCTGAATTTTTATGTTGCATTCAAAGACTGTTGTCTTGTTCTTCTTGTGGTGTTTGGATTCTTGTGGTGTGTGCTTATAGACACAGGGTAGAATTAGAGACAATATTGGATGTACAATTCCTCAGGAGATTACAGTAGTATATTCTATTCCTTACCGGTAATAAGGTTCTTCCTAGTAATAATTAAGAGATCGAAACTCCAAACAAATACTCGTTATGAACAGATACACATCGAAATCATCATATTTTCAAAACAAGGGATAATTTCTGTAACAGTTTATTATAGAATACCAATGTATAGCTTAGAAATAAAACTTTGAATATTTCAAGATTATAGATAAGTCTAATTTTTAAACGCTGTAAATATAGCTTTTCTTCGGTCATCTCTCAGATGTTGTTATTAACTCGCTCTGTGTTGTTGCAAAACTTTTTTGGTGCGGACAAGTTTCCAAAACTATTGCTACGTTGTGTGCTTTAAACAAAATAACAGTGGGCTGATGCTCCATCGGCCTCGTGCTAGAAAAAACTGTGTATCTATCATTAGCTATATGGGACTATATTGTAGGTTGTGTTTTCTCAGTAGAGAAGTGACTGTAGTGTGATTCTAGATAAATCATCATTAGCAATTCATTCAGATGGTCAATAACTTGAAATTTATAGCTGTGATAGGAGTTCAGAAATTGGCACATCCCTTTTTAAAAAATGTCAAAAAAAAAAATACAACTCCTGGGAAAAAGGTGCTGATTCTATAAGATTATTTATATATGTAAGAGTGCAAAAAAAAAAGTTTATTTTCCAGAAAGTTTGTGCAGGGTTTAAGTTGCTACTGTTCAAGTACACTATATATATATAAATATATTATATAAATATTGTTTTTGCTGTATCACTTAAAGAACTTGGGCTTCAGGGTCAAAAGCCAATCAACTAGAAATATACAAAAACACAAAAAAAAAATAAATGGAGATGTGTTAAAGGCACACGGTGCAAATTTTAGTTTTCGTTTTCAGTAATTTTTTGGAGCTGCAAAAGAACAAGTATCTCAAGACTGTCAGAGCATTGCCTGAAATAGAGCTAAAAGAACTGCACGGGCTTTACAATGTTGTTCATCTTAAACCTTGCTGGAGAAGAGTTCTTTCAAGACCACTTACTTAATGTGAAGTGTTGGGAAAATTTCCAAGGGTGTATGTTTTAGCCATAACAATTTAATTTCTATTTTTGCTTCATTTTTTAATTTTTTCTTATTTAAAGCAATATGATTGTGTGACTCCCAGAAGTTACACATTTGTTTCAATCAGATCAGATTGTTGTATTTATTCCACTATTTTGCATTTAAATGATAACATAAAAAGATATAAAAAATTAAAACTGCTATTTTTCTTATAGAAGAGAAAATGGGTGTTGGTGATTGTATTTTAATTATTTAAGCGTCTCTGTTTACCTGCCTAGGAAAACATTTTATGGCAGTCTTAGCGTGCAAAGATCGCAAAAGGACAAAAAAAATTAAACTGCTTCTAATAATCCCGGAGTTGCATAATAGCCAGTAGTGAAAAAGCGAAACGAAACAAAAAATAAAAGCAAACATGTCTATAGCTGTAGATGGGCTTCACATCTGTATAGCAATCAACTGTATATTTTTGTGATGTGTATCATACCGTGTGCTCCAACCAATGTCCATTTGTGTAAATGTATTTATTTTATATTGTATATATTGTTAAATGCAAAAAGGAGATATGATTCTGTAACTCCAATCAGTTCAGATGTGTAACTCAAATTATTATGCCTTTCAGGATGATGGTAGAGCAATATTAAACAAGCTTCCACTTTTGATTGCTTTTATTTTATTTTTTGTGTTGTGGGTTTTTTTTGGTTTTGTTTTCTTTTTCTGAGGAGGGAACAAGCCAAGCAGCATTACTTTTGTTACTTCCATTCAAAGAGTAGGGCCATCACCCCTCTTCCCTCGAAGTACAATGTGAGTGTAAATAAATGCTATATAAAGCCTTGTCAGAATGAATTCCAGTGTGGTACAAGACATTTTGCATACTCTTAAATATGCAAAATGTCTCATAGCACATTAGAATTCAGGCTGACAGGCCTTTATATAGCACTTATTTAATCTTAAAGCAGCTCCACATCAACCTGCATTACTCAAAATCATTGCCTCTCTGTCAATGTCATAAAAGAAAACTTTTCCACTATTTTAAGATCACATTAATATCTGGAAGTACTTATTTGCTTTCTCATCAACAGCTGAGTCTATCATTCATTTCCTATCATGTATTCTGGGTAAAAAAAAAGAATAAAAATCTGTATTATTTGATGCAGCTTTTCTGAATGGAAGTAAACAGCCACTGGAGCGGTAGCATAGATTGGTGTTAATGAAGAGCACGATAAGTCTTCGAGATCCAGGGGGTTGAGCGGCGTGGTTCAGAGCTGACCCGCAGGGCTGCAGCCCCGCGCTGCCCGTGGACCCTTCTGGACCCATCATGGAAGTGCTAACGTGAGCTCTCCTTGCCTTTTAGCCTGTCATGGTAGTGCTTTGTCGTTGTGCTTGCCAACATGGTTCTCACCTTCGCTGCTGGCCGTTCTCTGGAGGCTGCTGAGTGGCGCGACCCCGGGGGCAGGAGCGTGGCGGTGAGCCTCGTGTTGGGGCTCCGCAGGCTCCTGGTGCTGATGGGAGGCATCTCCTTTGCTGCCAGCACCGGCTGTGTTCTAGCTGTACTGACGGTGGGGGCTTGAGTTAAGGGAGCAGAACAGTAGGAAGCTGGATTGCAAATGGACTCCTCAAAGGAAGGTTTTAGTGTTGACGCTGATGTGTGCGTGCATACACGGTAATTTGTGTGCACATGCCCAGAACTGGTTTTCACCCTTTTTAGTGTTCTGATTTTGAGTTGTTGCAAAGAACCTCTTGAAAACTAGTACCGCACCAAATCTTAGGAGTGAAGAAAGGAGTGTTACCATTTTTCACACACAAAGGAGAAAAAGAGTTGTCAACAGCCGTGCTCTGTCTTCCTCAGCAGGTGATTGCGTCACCTTGTTGGCAAAATATTTTCGCAAGCAATTTTTAAAAAGTCATAATTAACATTTTTATGTACCACTTTTCATTAGAGGATCACGCAGCACGGTACAATCATAAATTTGGCATTACAGAAGAGAACATACAGGAGGAAAATACAGGGAACACTGAAATACGGCCGCTTTCAGGGATGCAACTCTGTGGAGTCAGTTGGGTTTTGTGTTATTTTTTTTTCCCCCTTTTTTCTTTTAAATTCTTTTTCTGTCTCTGCAGCAAAGCCAGGAAGTGCACAGAAATCCAGTGGAAGTGTTTAGGTAGGCAGAAACCTTTCAGTCGGTACCTGTGGGGAATTTGGCTAGGAGCACAAACCTCTCTAAACTACGGAAATAGCTGCTAAACCTTAAAAGCACGGAAAGGGCTTGGGGCGGTGGCGTTAGCTGCCCAGCCAGCGCGTGCTGTCACCGCTCTGCGCTGCTGGGGACCCGGAGCTGGGCTGCAGCACGGCCGCTGAGACACGGAGCATGGCAGCCGGCAGCGTTCCCACGGTGGCCGTGACATCGCGGCGAAGCCAGATTTCGTCTGGCACGCTTTGCATCCCACTCCCCCCATAAGACAGGCTGTCCCCGGGCGAGAGCGTGGCTCTGCCACCGCAGCCGCCTGTCCGTGTCCCCGTCGCCGTGTCAGGCCGGCCGCCGAGCCCCCCCCCGCTCCATGCTGCTGCCCTGGCACCGGCGGCAGGCGCAGGCTGCCCGATGCCGTCAGCGCTGATGCAAAAGGAAACGTGCTGAGGGGGCTGCTCGGTGGCATGGGGCTCCGGCGGGCTCCGAGTTTGCTCCGGAGCTTCGCATCCGAGTGATGGCCTGACTTGATTTGATCCGGGCTTTTTGTTCAGGCTTTTTGTTTGTTGACCTTGGGAGCTCGCAGCGTGACAGGGGCTGGCAAGCGCCAAGAAAAAGTCGTCTGCGGTGGTCTCTGCAGCTGGTCCTTTCTCAGAGAAGGAAATGGCACGCAAGCCCTGCATCGCTCAGGGCCGTTGCACATGCACTTAGGTGGGCTTCTCAACAGACAGTGCCAGCGCTGCTGAAACACCGCTGGAAGTTAAACGGGTAGAAAAAGAAAAGGCGGATTCTGGAAGATAACTAAGGTGGCGTTATTGACCTTAGTGGAGCAAGTCTCCATGCTGTAAGACTCTTAAGTGTCCTCTTGTGGGATCACCTGGCAATACCTTATTGGGGAGGGAAAAAGAGAGAATTTTGCCCACAGGCTCATTCAGCAGAAAAATTTTCTTTCTTTTTTTCTTTTTCTTTTTCTTTTTCTTTTTCTTTTTCTTTTTCTTTTTCTTTTTCTTTTTTCTTTTCCTTTTCCTTTTTCTTTTTCTTTTTTCTTTTCCTTTTCCTTTTCCTTTTCCTTTTCCTTTTCCTTTTCCTTTTCCTTTTCCTTTTCCTTTTCCTTTTCCTTTTCCTTTTCCTTTTTCTCTCTTTTTTTTTGTTCCTTTTATCCTTTTTCCTTTTTCTTTTTCTTTTATCCTTTATCTTTTCCCTTCATCCTTTTTCTTTTGCTTTTGTCCTTTTTCTTTTTCTTTCTACTTTTTTTCTCTCTTTTTTTTTCTTCTTTTTCTGTTTTGTCTTTGACCATTACCTGTCCTGGCTCCTGCCCTAAACTGAAGAAAGGGGCAGCTTTCATCTGTTTTCTGAATTCCACAGCCTTTGTTTGTTTTCTTTAACAGCTAATTTCACTTGCACTTCCCTTTACTTTGCATTTAGCCCCCCTAGTGTAATGTAGGTCTCTGATTTCATACGGCACTTTGCTAATTACTGTATCTGGTGTTATACAGCCTGGCTGCGGTGGCTGCTCACAAGGCGCGTGCTTTTCCTGTCTGACAAGCTGCTGATTCCATGGGTATGGATCGTCTCTCCTGTAACATACAGTTGACAAACTTCCTCCTCGAGGCTACTATTAAAAAAAAAAAAAAAAAAACCAAAAAAAAAAAAAAAAAACCACGGAGGAGAATATGAGTACATGTACTTGCTCTTAACGTTGTTATTCACAAGTGTTCAGAAGTGTTTGTGCTGCTGCGTCATGGCTGTGCTAATCGTTGCTGTTTTGTTAAGATCAAAAGCCACTTTTCCTTAGCGCTCAGATTCCCAAGCCCAGTTCCTTACAATCTCTCTTAATATAAAAAAGCAAGTGGCGGCAGATTGATTACACGCAGGATCTTATTATTAAGCAGAACAGAAAAGAAAGGAATTTCAAAATATAATCCTCCGTTCCCAGGAGTATTTGTCTTGTTCTCCACGAAGTTAAAGGTCTGAAATAATGTGCCCATCAGGAGCTCAATGTTGCATGTCCATGCCAGTTGGTCCAAAGGCTTGTTATGATGGTAATGACCTGCTGAAACGTGAGCTTTGATGGCAACAATACAATTGCTACCAGCTCACCCGCTGGGAGAAATATTTTATTATTGTCAAATGCCCTCCGCAGAGATTTGTTTTGCCTGTTTCTGTTTAAATTAAATTCAGAGCAGAACTGCATTATTATTTCTCTAGAGTATATTTGAAATAAACAACTAGTCTCCAAATTTAGGATTCCTGTTTAGTTTAAATTTTCTTATTAGCAGAAAAATTACAATAGGTGACAACATAGCTGCAGGAATATTATTATGGCAGCCATACAAGAGATTTACACACTGAGAGCATGGCCTAAAAGCTCAAGAACTCCCTTCTACTTTACAAATGCCAGCCAAATTAATAATTAACTGTGCCATAAATTCTGCAGCTTTAAAGAATGATGTCAATGCTTTTCTGTGTCACAGGAGAGGAATTTTGTCGTAAGACCAAGCGGGGTTCTCTATGAAGAGTGCTACTTTGATGCAGGGAGCAGACCCAGGAAACAGACCTTGCCACTCGGCGTTACAGTGGCACGGTGGACAGGTGGACAGGTGACAGCAGGACTTCAGAGTCAGTTCCTGCTGCTTTCCCAAGGCAAAAGGACGTCCCTGTGCCTGTGAAATT
This sequence comes from Alectura lathami, assembly GCA_013399715.1. NCBI lineage: Eukaryota > Metazoa > Chordata > Aves > Galliformes > Megapodiidae > Alectura > Alectura lathami. Next base: position 311,613 of record VXAV01008672.1, read on the forward strand.
GAGTAAATTTTGTTACATGTTAAATGGGCCAGATTGCATCTTCCATGAGCTGAAGAGACAATGCTAAGCCCCAGCTCATGCAATTTCCTCCAGAATTGCTCTGCTCAGGCTGGGGGCCTGACCTGCACCCATGGGATGTGAGGGCTCTGAGGCCTGCCGACCTCACTCTCTCCTGGCTGCCTTGGCCAGCTCGTGGCTGCCTGCTGCGTCTGCGCTTTGCCAGCAGCACGGGCAGGTGCTCTGCGGGGATGGAGTGAGGAAGTGGCCAGTGGAAAGGACTAAAAGAAAAATATTTGTGAATTGCAAGTGCTTTGCAAGTCACACTCCTAACACTGCCCTGCTCGATCTACCACACTGTATCTAATGTCACAGCTGTACTGGGGATGTCCACCAGGCAAAGGAAGTCAATAGGGGCACCTTCCCCAGTAAAAAATGTGTTTGGGAACCAACGCCTGCAGCCCATCACACAGCCTGTCCTCGGTGGGTTTCAGACCTCAGCCCTGCTGCAGTGCTGACCACAGCTTGCTTCCCACAACCTCTGTGTCATGGCACAGGAGTGCTTCATAGCCAAAAAATGCTGAGCGACAGCATCCCCCCGCAGCCCTTCTCCTCACCTATTTCCTGCCCAGTCTCCTCTTCTTCCCTGAAGGCTCAGCGCTATGTTGCCAAAGCTGTCCTGAAACCGTGAAATAGCCCAAAAATCCCAGGAGCAATTTCCTGTGGAGGCCTCTGTGCTCAACACATTGGGGCCCTGATTCTGGAAAGAAACTGCATGCAGATCATGGCACATTTCCTTACAGAAATGGTACTTTTGCCGAGGGGAAGTGCAGGTTGAAGGCCCTAGTTCGCAGCTCTGCACAGGGCCCCAGCCCATTGCTTTCATATGAAAGAAATATTTACAGCAGCAGCAAAAAGTCTCTTGGGGCTGGCCCTAGGATGCTCTCCTAGAGGCTACATGTGTCCCTAGCACTATAACGAATGGTGACCGGTGGACAATGCAGGCTATAATCTCAGGCTTGATGCTGGGCATTGCAATCCAGAGCAGCCTCATTTAGAAATGCAGAACCCCGTCCTGCTTGTTAATAAAGAAAAAGGGCATCTGATACAACCTGATTCTTGTATTTCGGAAAATATCTGGAGGCTGCATTACCAAATTCTCCCTACCTCCCCTGGAAAACAAACAATAAACCCACTGCAGTGTTGTCTCCCTAGCCACCTGTTTTTACCCCGTCTCTCTGCCGTGCCCCTGGCAGCAACAGAGGACCAAGGTTGGCTGCGCTCTGCAGCATGCTGGCTTGCCTCCTTTCCTCTGCCCGAGGAACCCTGAAAGCTGCGGCATGAACCTCGCACAGCAGTGGCTGCTCCCACGGTGTCTGCATCTGCAGCGCACGGAACGAGTGGCTCACAGCAGCACCAACAACCTGGTCACGTTTTCTCATGAGCAGCAGCGGGGCAAGGGAATGGAAATTCCTATTAACCAGCCCCTGTCCTGCTCAGGTTTGGTTGTGCGAACTTGGCCAAGGCATTTACCAGCTCCTTTCCACCCATAGGGTGGAGGAGAGCTCCTGCATCCCACCAGTGTGGAGGGAAGGATGAACCAGTCCATGTGGGCAGGCAGTGGCTGGTATTTCTGCGAATCCCACTCCTTACAGACGATGAGCCAGCAGTGTGCCCTCGTGGCCAAGAGGGACAGTGGTGTCCTGCGGGTGCATTAAAAAGACCGTGGCCAGCAGGTCGATGGAGGTGATCCTCCCCCTCTGCTCTGCCCTGGTGAGGCTGCACCTGGAGTGCTGTGTCCAGTTCTGAGCTCCCCAGTCCAAGACAGACAGGGAACTACTGGAGAGAGTCCAGCAGAGGGGCACAAAGCTGACTGGGGGCCTGGAGCGTCTCCTGTATGGGGAAAAGCTGAGAGACAGGACTGTTTAGCCTGAGAGTGGGTCTTATCAGTGCTTACAAGTATCTAAAGGGTGGTTATTGAGAGAATAGGGCCAGGCTCTTTTGGTGGTGCTCAGTGACAGGACAAGGGGCAGTGGGCACAAGGTGGAACACAGGAAGTTCCATCTGAACATGAGGAAAAACTTATCTGCTCTGAGGGTGACAGAGCACTGGAACAGGCTGCCCAGAGAGGCTGTGGAGTCTCCTCCGGAGATATTCAAAACCCGCCTGGACACTTTACTGTGCAGCCTACCCTCGGGACCCTGCTTTACTGGGTGGTTGGAGTGGGTGATCTCCAGAGGCCCCTTCCAGCTCCTACAGATCTGTGATTCTGTGATTTGATGATAGTGGAAGCAGTGGTGGGAAGGCACCTGTCGCCTCTCAAGGCCAATGCCAAGAACGAAGCATGCAGACGACTACAGCACTGTGCTGGTTTTGCTTAGCATCTCAGACTGGAGTAAAATGAACAGGTTCTTCAGTTCCTTTTGATGACTCTTCGTCCTCTCCCATTTATATCTTACCCTCTGACTACAGGCACAAAAAAAAATTGTCTTTGATATATTTGCGATTGTGGTACATTGATGGATTTCAGGCAAATTGTTAAGATGGGCTTTGATAATGCTGTAAGATGTAAACGTGCCTATACTTGCAATATATGAGGTTTTACATAGTTCCTACATTGATTCCCTCGCTTCTTTGTCACCTAGACACAGAGACCCTCTTGCAAGGTGACCATGACAAAAGTGCACAATGGACAGGGGGGTCCCTTCCCCCTCCTTCCCTCGCTCCTTTACATTGACCAAATGTCTTTCTAAATGACTTGCTGAGCCAGGCTATTCTTATATCTTACATATAAATGGACTCTGTCTTACAACCCGAAGATTCAGGGGAAAAAAATTTCAGCTCCCAAAGTGAAAAGATTAAGGTCAGTCACTTCACACTACAAAATCTTTTCACAAGAGCAGCATAACAAAAGGATCTGCAAGCCTATCTGCAACATGGTTTATAGCTCCATGAAAATCGGGAGATCCTATGACATCCTTTTAGAGGATTGTGCCACTTTTTTACAGACTTACAGCAGAAACCATTGGGGAGAAGAAGGTGATATTAAACGCAAAGTAAAGCTAACTTGTTTCTTCTGTTTACTTGCTGGCATTTTTTACAGAGAGAATATCTGCAGTGTAGTTGAGCATGTGCGATTCACAGAAAACACATCATGTTTGGATGACATTGGGTGACATGCCACTGAATGCAACGGAACATGGTAACCAGATCACTGCGATGGGTAGCTCTGATGCTCTGCTCCTCTTTCTTTCCTCCATCAGTGCTTAAAAGCAGGTGACAGAAGCTATGTGCATACCCGCAAAGCACAACACGATCCTTGGACGGAGGCAGTTTAGAAGTGCTATTCACAAAGTCAAATGATCTTAACAGATGTTCCTGCTTAAAGATAAATTATTTGTATTTGGCACTGTGGCCCAGCCAAATTGCACTTATTTCAGTAGACTTCATTTTGGCAAGGCAGTGAGCAACGGAAAGGACTTACCAAATGCATAAAAAATCTGCATAAAATTTAAAGACCATGCCAACAGCAAAGGGGGTCTGGAGCAGAGGTTGGCCAATATAAACAGATTTACAGTGGCCAGAAGGGGCAGCAAACAGTAGTCATCAAGCATGCCCAAAGATTTGGAAGAACCTGAAGATGAGAAGGTCATGGCTGTGCTGGAAAAGGAAGGCAAAATCTGCAGAGGAGAAAAGAGATCTGTAAATGAGACAAAAAATGCAGCTGTAGAGAGAGAAATCCAAATGCAGACAGAAAGAGAGAAGGAAGATGCGTAGGAATACAGTACCCACCAGGCTGGGCTAACAGCTGTGCACAACTGCAGCCACCAGGTGCTGGGAATCTGCCTCAGCTGTAAGCGATGCCCCAGGACAGGAAGGCCTGGTGGGCAGCAGGGGCTCACCCCAGGCATTTAACGTGCGGGGAGCAGAGCCCAGCTTCTGCCAGGTGGAGTTGGCTTTGTACTGGGACTTGGGTGTGAGCTCCAGCCTGGGCTGAAATGGCTTTTTCTCTATTTTGCTTTAGCCAGGAAATATTGAAGAGGAATGCTTGCATTAGGAGGAGCCACTCCAGATGTGTCAAGCTGCTGGTTTGTTTCAACCTGATTAAAAGCATGGGCACACTGAAGCCCGTGTGGCTTATCGCTGCTTGTACTGAGCAGGTGATGAAGCACTTCATAAGCATGTTCAATTAAAGTATCTCTGATCTGAAGGCCTTAGAAACTGAAATATAGCACAGAAGGTAAGATATAATTAAAAAAAACGTGGTGGGAGGGTACAAGTAATGGTGAGAGGATCCTGGTCAGGTCACTGTGTACCAAGCAAGTGCTGAATCAAGCCTGAGGGCTTTCCTATAAGCTGAGAGCAATAAAGCTTCGTTGTGGTCAGCATGCAAACTGCTCCTTGCACTTTGTCAGCTGATGTTGAGCCATGTGAAGGCAGGCTGAACTTTTATGTTCCACTGTCTGTATGAGCAGCTATTTTTGGAATCTAATTACCCCTGTTTAGGGAGTCAGGTTAATATATATTTGTGGGACACAGGATTAGAAAGCAGAAGGCCTCAGCTTGTTGGAAATCAATTTTAATATCCCTATGGCTGTGGTAGCATAAGTGTCAATATACCATATACATGTCTCACAGAGGCCTCTATTTTGCAATTAAGCCCCTTGATTTACTGCACACATGACACCTGAACCAAGGGAACTACTGGGGAGCTTTATTTTCAGGTAAAAGGGAAGAAACAAAGATGCTGTTTATAAAGTACTCCTAAGCATAAGTGCTTATTTCTCTGAAGCTATAGTATGAGCTCGCTAAAATGTAAGCGTACCTCAATGCTTGAAAGCAAGCCATTTGGATGAGAGGATATTTTTGCTAGTTTGGGCTTTTCTTTGCATTTTACACTTGTGGAAAGGGAGGAATGCCAGTGCTGTTTCAGTGAAATGCTTGCTGACTTCTGGTTCCTTAAAACATCAAACCTTAACCTGGAGGGATGAATCTGTATGGGGGTGAGACAAATATCTTGGGGCGGACACAAATAGATCTTAAAGAGAAAAATCCTCCTGCCATGTTCCTTTCTGCAAAAAGCTCCCTGCTACTTTCCAAGCATATAGAAAGAAGAACATTGCTGCACTTTATCCAGACGAGGCAGATGAACAGGGCCATGGTCTCGCTGCTTGATGTCCTACACAGTAATCAGTGGCATGTAACACCTTTTCTTTCTCCCTTAATCCTTGAGTAGGAGCAAACTTCTATACACCACAATAACAAGAAAAAGAGTTTCATAAACAGTACATATTCCATTTTATGGGAAGGAAGAGCGCAAAATTTGCAGCTCCCTCTTAGCTGCCACTTGCAAAGAAGAAACACCTGTGACTGGGAGAACATGCACACAGGAGCACCTGAGCAGCCTTGAGGTTTGCCTGTGGGAAGGTGAGCTGTTGGGGGAAGGACAGAATAATTAGGTTAAATAGGTTCAGCTGGGCAGACCCTGCGTTGCTGGAGCCTGACCCATGAGTATGTTGTGGAGGGTGGAAGAAGGAGGATGGAAGTGTAGGAGAAGGTGGTGTGCGTTTCCAGGAGGAGAGGAGGACCAGGCTTGAGCAGGAGGTGGAAGAAAAATGCAGGTGATGGTGGGTGGAGGCAGTGTAGGCTGGGGGCTGCTCAGGCTGCTGGCAGAGGCTGAGGAGTTCTCCCATTCATGGAGTGCTTTTCTGGGGACAACATCTCACAGTAGGTTTTCTAAGCGCTGTGTTTGGTGGCCTTTGCACTAACCTCCAGCATTTTCTATAGACTGCAGCATGGGTATTTGTTATTTTGTCTAAAATGTTCTGCACTGCTTTCTGCCTAAAATAGTGTTTTCTTAGCAAGTACACATGTCACTTTAACACTGGCTAAATGAGGAAAAATCTAATGTAAAACACATTTTGTTTTGATATTTATAAACATACTAAACTGAGGTAATTTTGTAGCAGTCTTAGCAAACAAACCAAACCAAGTTGAACTAATCTGCAGAGATTAATTTTGTTCTCTAGCCCCTGTCTATGGGGCAGCAATCTTGCCGTGCTTATTGATGATCAGACAAGACTACTAATCCCCTTAAGGTCATTAAGTGTACTTAATTAAAGAGCAGTTAGCAACCTTCTCTTTACCAAGTTAATAGTGGCTGTTAAAAGTGATTTGTACATTACCAATAGGGTAGCCATTAATCTAAAAGTCAATTTGTCATTTATATTTTCCCAAACAAACACATTCTGTAAGCCACAAAGCATTCAACGTCTTCTCTTGCATCTTCTCTTGCAGTGGATGTAAGAATTAAACATTGCTGTCTTAAACTATAAGGCTTAGACAGTAGCAGTTTCCATCTACTCTTTTCTATAACCCATTTATCTCATCCTGAATTGGCACAGGGAATGTGAAAGGGTAAAAATCTTGGAAATATTCAGTTCTGATAAGTTTAATGGAATGTAACTGCTAGGTAGAAAAGCTCAAATTATTGTCTTCTCTGACCAAGTTTGTGGGGTCAGTGTTTATTTCTCTGGCTTGTTCATTGGCAATTGATGTGCAAGAAGTTTCAGAGGAGCCTCGTGTTAAAGTCAAGGAAGGAGGCTGAAGCTATGGTCAGGGTGACTTAAGAGATATGGTGGGGGAAACGAGGGATATTGGTGATGAGAAAGGAGTGTAGGGGATGCATTTCCATAGAAATCTGAGTTTCAGTGTTCTGTATCAGAACTGATTTTTTTTCCTTACTCTACAGAAATGTGAAGACATTTGGGGATGGGAGTGTAGGGGTGAGGAGGCTGATGGTCATGTGCAACTGCATAGTTACTCCTGAGCACAGCCAGCTGAGTTCTGCCAGGAGGTCCCTCAGTCACCAGTCATGCTGCTGTTCTAGAAAATTACCAGCTGATGAGAAAAGCAGCTGCTTTCCCTTTTTGACCTGAGTAGGTAGCTTTCCAAGAGTGGAAATATAAGTTGGGAGAACAGGGCAAAATTCAAGGTAGAGGACTCACCTGTGAAGTACTGGATTTGGAAAAGTTGCAAGGATAAAATGTCAGTCACAAAAGTCTTATTTTAACCCATGTTAAGGATCATTTTTTTGCATTGAATATTTTATTTTTCTTTTGTATCTGATATATATACGTGTGTGTATATATACATAAATCTTGTACAAAGATAGACCCTATGTTGGAACATTCTTTTCCCATTAAAAAATGGATTCTATACTTGCCAATGGGATAAAATATTCATTTTGAACTCTAGATGCAAATATATCCATAAGCCGGGATAAAGCATTATCTGTCTTGATCATACAGCTAGTGTCATTCTGGGATAACAGCTGCATTTGAGAACTTCTATATAAAATATTATTTTTGTTTTACGAAGCAGCCTGTTCAGAAAGTTAGCAGACACCTTGACTTATGGTGAAGGTCTGTTTTGGCAGAGGTACTTATTTCAATGTCTTGCCTGCTTTGGTGTGCCAACAGACCTTTCTGTGGTGGTGTTTGGAATAAGACCAGGTAAGCTATCTTGCTTAAAAAAAAACGCAAACAGCTGAGGTCAAGGTGTGTCTGCACAAAGCTAAGAAAAGGAGTGGCAGGAACAAAAATAAAGAGGGGAGAAGGGAGGAACTGCGTTTTCTTTCATGCTTGTACTATTGATGAGGAAAAAAAAACTATATATGTATTTGTGGGACTGTTCAGACAAGGTGTGTGTGAAGTAGTGTGCTTCCACCTGGGAAAAGAAGCTCATTGTTAACTGTCTAATACCAGCTTAGGAAGCTTTGATTTATTTTTCTTTCTCTGATTTCTTGAGTTCAGACACATTAGAAAACTGTGTAATAACTGAATCTGTGTATAACTGGAAACTGTTAGTTATAACCTTTAGTTATAAGGCTTTTCAGGTTTTCTCACAAGAGAAGGTAAACTCTACATGACTAAGGGTCAAGCCAGCATCTCTCCTGAAAAATCCTTTAGCTCCCCATAGGATGCCAATGAGAGGTTTCTCAGAGGATTTCAGCAGCAATTGGGGCTCAGTGGGAGCACCGCTGCAATCATCTTAATTTTGAATATGTATATACTGTTAAACGTGAGCCACCTCCCCCATCAACATTTAATTTGGATATTTCCAAGCAGCTTATCTGCTAACAATCTTTTAATATTCTATTTATTTATTTAATATTGCTGCTTGGGCTGCTCATATAATCAGATAAAGGTCATTAAACCAAATTTATGATTAAATAGGATAAAACTATTTATTCTCTTTACTCAGCCTATTAATGTTATATCCTATGCTGACTAGATTTTGATATTTCAAATGAAGTTGCTACATTTTTCAAATCATAATGATATGAAAAAGCTATATTATCTCATTGTGAGGATTACTTTCTACTACCTTATCTGCCATAATGTCTGCACATATTGGCGTTCAGATTTCCTCGTAATGTTAGCTGTTAACTGTGGATATTTGTCTCCCATCTGGTGATTAACCTCTGCATAGTTTGATTTTGTTGTTTTATTCCTTAAGTCATCGTAAAGGATTTATGAGACTGTTTTGAGAGCCAACCTGAAAACAAAGCCTGTCTAATGCATGAAACAATGTATCAAGTGTTTCCCTTTATTTCAGCCAAATTGTTTGTGCTATGATGATGTCACTACGTAAAGCAGTACCTCATGATTCTGGTACGCGTTAGTGGATGAGAATTCTTTCAAATACACATTTATTTACCAAAATGTAATTGACCTGTGCACCTGTTTGGAAGCTACAGAGAGACCTCCTGCAAGATTTCTGCTTGGGGAAAAATGGAGCTTAAGTTATGTGCTGTCTGTGCCAAGTTGGAAGGGACCAGCATAAGGCAGAGTGCATCTTGTCTCTGCTTTTGTTTTAAAAGCTCTGTGGTATTTGAGAGTTTTCAAAAGCGAGGTTTCTGTAGCTTGAGCTGCTACTCTTGCTAAGCTTTTTTCTTTTATTTGTCTGTGACCTTGCCTTTAGAAAGGTTTAATTAGAAGCTCATAATGACCACAGCCAATTTGACGGGTTTTGTGTAAATGCAAACTGCACGCAGAAAGCTGAGTTCCTCAGACAGTTCCTATTGTTGCAGATAGCTGGCCAGCTGACTTCAATTTCTCTAAGGTATGTGACAGATCTGAACTGATGCATGTATGGTAAAGTCCAAAACCTAGAAGAGAAGCGATGAAATCGCTAATCTACATGCAAACAAAATCCTCCCAGAAGTGCATGTGGATGCTGAGACTGAGAATCCTGGTTTACTGGACATTGCACAGAGGCAGAGCACATCTGGCTCCACCAGCAAATTAAAAACACGAAGAAAAATTTACCCAGAAAATATTTTGATAGCCTAGTCAAAAGATTTTCAAGTAGTCATAAAGCAGAAGCATAGCCACTATTTTTAACCACACTGAATTTTTATGCTGAAAAGTTCTAAAAACTTAATTTACATTTCTTTATAAGAATTAGCATTTTCACTTCCAGAATTGCTGCTTTCTTGACTTCTTCTGTATAAAAATGGGGTAGTTTTTTCCACATTGCTGACTCCTGTCTTCACCCTTATATTCTTCCAGGTTTTCAGTTTCCTGTTCTCTCAACAGCTGGCCTCAATTTCATCATTCAAAACTTCATTTCTCTAGGCAATCAGGCAAATGAATTGTCTTCATCCATGTTTAAAACAAATTCATTCTAAATTAGCCTGTGCCCCTTCAGTGTTAATTTTCCATGACTATTATAGTCATTGAGCTTTATAGCATGAATACAAGCAAATATCAAGTTTGCTGGCTGAAATGTTTTCCAGTGGATTTTAAATAGTGGGCTACATCTTCAGCTGTGCTTCAAGTCAGTAGGAGTCTTCAGAGCCACCAGATATGGGTTTACATCATTTAGTGAGAATAGTAGTACTATGTCGTATTTATCCTAGATGAAGAGCTGGCCTGTAACTATTCAAAATAAGTTTTAACTCATGAATATTAAGAACTTCTAAATCTCATGTTATGTTTCTATGATGAATTATTCAACTGTGAAATAAAATGTCATGTAGCTAAGTATCTCTTCGGTGTAGTCTGAAGTTGATAGAAATTAGCTACCTTCATCTGGGATAGCGGCTGAATTACTTAATATTTATTACAATAGAAAACATCTAAATATCAAAAGCACTAAAGAAGTGTGCAGTTGACTTGGACAACAAGATAACTTCATACAACTGTAAGGTTTTAAAACACTACTTATAAGTAAAATATACCTCTGACAGATTTGTATTCATACGAGGAAGTCAAGATACAGATCTCAGAAATGAGTTAGTCAGGACCAGAAGCAGCAGCTCTGCTTCTTCCCTGGACTCTCCTCAAAAGGAACCTAATTTAGGAGGACAAAATTACCCCTCAGGAGAGCCCCTCTATCTGCACTCAGAAGAAAAGGCATATCAACCTATTCATCATGCATTTAAAGCTCTCGTAACCTTACTCTACCTCCGATCACTCAGTCGAGGCTTATTTCACAGTTCTCAACATTCTGTCCTTATGAATTAGTGTTTTGGTAAATATTATCAATATGCTTAAAATTTAAAGCAAGGCTCAAGTGGAAAAGGAATGTATGAGCCTCTTACTCCAGTCCTATGCATGTATTTTTGGGAGGTATTTAATATTAGATGACGTAAATATTTTATTCCTCATCTTTTGTTTCAACATGATCCAGTTTGAGTTGGTGATGACAAAATTATTGCTGTGGTACTTGTACAAAGGTAAAGTGACTCAGTCAAGCTCTGTCAGTAAGGGAGGCAATGCAAGCACCCAAATAAAGTGGTTTCTACTGGGCAGCTCTGCTCATGATAAAACTTTCCATTACTTGTTCCCCTTGTTGGCTTCCTAAAGAGAAATAATGGACTGGGGGAATGTGGGCTGAGTTACTTACCCAGAGATCAGCTCTAAAGCACATTCATAATATCTCATGAATATTCT
>VXAV01008672.1:325014-338553 GCA_013399715.1 Alectura lathami
TTACAGGATTGCTGGCAAGATCAGAACTGCAGCTGGATAGGTCTTTATGAACAAGTTTATAAATGGAACTGTATCTTTAAAATAAATAAGAAAGCAGAATATTAAATTATAGTATTGGAAGAATCTATTAGCTCTAATTAGCTGATACTAGGAATGAATGTCACCAGTCGTTTGTCATTCATAACAACAGATTTATAGGGTGGGCTACTGAAGTGAGTATGCTTTGCTTTCTTCTAACTGCAGTGCCTTATGCATGAGAATTCTGAAGGCTTGTTCATTTTTCCAGCTCTAGGAACATTAGATTGATATCTGGTTGGCTGGATAAATTTCTGAATGAAAAATGATATTAACAACTGAAAATCATTCCAATTGCTTAAAGCTTCTGCAGTATACAGAAGTGTTGAAAGGCTAGATGTACAGGAAAATGCTTGAATAAAAGCAATGCGGTATAAGCCAGATACATTTATAGGACTGAATACATTTTTAGTAAGTCTGAAACTTTAAATGTTTCTGTTTATTGTTCAAAAATTAGTTCTCTACAAATTTGTTGACATAAATTGAAAAATAATTGCATTCTTCCGTAAACTGTTTTCAACAAAAGCAGGATATGCGCTAAGGGATGTCGGATTCTATTTCAGTGACTAGGAAGTGAATTGCCCGTTTTAAATATGCAGATGATTGATTAATAGTCTTCTTGACCCTGAGAACAGGCCTGTAATTTGAGGCTACTTTCTCATGTATTCTCAGTTATACTCATGTTATGAAGATACAATGCTGGCATCTTTAGTGTTACTTGGTAAAATTTATAAAATGATCCTCAAGTGTGTTTTAGAGGGTGGTAAATACTTCTCTTTATCCTAAATATCCAGATGCTGAGAGGCATAGACACGTGTGGTCTTTGAAGGTGTCCTTGAATGAGAGGATTTAAACCTCGGCACTGTTGCTTGGGCCCAAGCCAAGTCATGTGTCCTCATTGGTCTTGAGGCTTTTCCTGTGAATTCAGCTGTCACTCTCCTTTGCAGTCTGTCATAATGGGATGAGACTTCTCTGTCCAGTCCCTGTCTAAGTCAGAGCACAGAAGCGCAGCTGAGGCTATAGGAACCCCTAGCTATTTAGCACCTCTCACTTGATGCTGATGGTTTTCATTGCTCGGGGACCAATTCTGCAATGCAAATCTCTTACTTAGGAGATGTATAAAATATGAATTGATAAAATTAGCTTGATTAAAAGCATATAGCTATATCATTTTATATAAACTGTATGCAAATCCACAAAAGGGATCGTTGGCTACTATTTTGTCCTTCTATATGAGAATAGGCTGCATTGTTTTAGCTATATTGATGAAACAAGAGCAGTGCTTTGCCTAGTCTTCAGATGTATGAATTCGAGCACGCTGATGCACATACGGTTTATTCCACTTCTTAATATCCCAGTTTCCCTAAGGGATTTACATTTCCTCAGAGACTTCAAGGGAGACTAAATTGGACTGAGGCTGTACCAAATTGTTTGCATTTTTTCATACTCCTGATGAAAATTACATTGGTATTCCTGCACGTTCATTAGGATGGTCATGAAAACAGTGATAATGGTGTGAAGCAGTTCTGCCTTGCAAAAGAAATGGAACCAATTTTCCTTGGTTTCATTCTATTTAGTGGTGTCCTATTTTTCCTACGCACAGACTGTCTCTCTTCCTCTGTCTTCTGTATCTGTTAAGGTTCTGGACATAATGTGCTGTGCTCTGTCAAAAAGATGTGTATAATTACAGGTGATGTGTACAGCAGAAGAGAATATATTGCAACTGAGTTCTACCTCCTGCTCCATCAGCGATATAACAAACTTGGTTATCTGTTTTTGACTGAGCTACTAATTTTTGACTGGACTGTAGAAACTTAAAGGGGCTCTACTCTGGGGCTTCTACTTTTCTACGGCCCCTGGGAAGGAGAAAGACACCACGAAGCATCATGTCCTAAAAAAAAAAATTATGCCTCAGTCTATGTAACTTGTTCAAAAATTGTTACTAATTCTAGCCTTAGAAGGAGACTTTAAGAATCATATAAATACAGAGCTTGGGATATGTTTCCTTGAGGCAGACTAAGGCTATCTAAAAGCCTGCTGCAATTAGAATGGGTGATCCTCTTCCTTCTAATACCCTTCTACCCAGTTTAGGCACTCACTTGACTCCGAGGTGAGTGGATTCAATCTGCCAAATCTTCAAATGGGCAGTCCCGCCCTGCCCTGGGCAGCAATGATCTGTTAGATTCTCTCAGCTGTGTCACCTTTTCCCTCTGATTGTACTAACANNNCTTTTCCCTCTGATTGTACTAACATACTTTCTATGCTGTGTCCTTATCTCCCACTGGAATTGCTTATCATGCCTTCTACATTTGCATTTATTACTAAACGTGAATGAGGTTAAATCACCTTTTCCTCAAAGAGCTTGGCGAAGAACAACAAAAGGACTTTCCTCTACAGCCACCATTTTACTTCTCTTGGGGTGAGAGGCTCCTCTGTCTCGCTGTACTGTAGCGCAGTGTTTTGGAGGAGGACTTCCTCATCATTCTCTTCCATAACATCTTCACCAGCAGAGATACGAATCCATGAGTCCTTGCTGTGACTATTAGATTATATTTTCCTGTTATTGATACTATTTCTATTTTAGCTGATCATATAGGAAAGATTCATAAAGGTACAGTCTCCTACTATCAGCAGTGGCCATATGATATTATTGACTATCCTCTAGCGTTTATGGGATCAGTCTGTTGAAGGACACAGATGTCATATGAAGCTTTCATCTTTTTTGTTTTTAACAGTAGATCTTTTTGTTAGGTAGATCTAGTTTCAGCTACTAAGTTAATAATTTTCTTGAACTTCAGGAAAATACTTGGATTTTACAACTGACGGGTTAAACTCAGAAATGTTTCTGCACATAGTAATTCTTTGATATTTTTTGTTTTCCTGTACTTCTCATAGTACTTTGCTAAAGTGAATATCAATTTTCTCAATTTACGAATGAGGAAACTAAGGCATAGACAGGCACACTTATTCATTTCTGAGCTGTGATTAGAATTTGGATTTTCTCACTGTTTTGTTTCCTATTCAGACAGCTTCTTTTTCATCTAACATCTGAGTTTTACTATGAGAAGGATGTCCATTTATTTGATTTAAACTAGCCTATACTTACCCTAAAATTCTATATAAGTATATAATCATACAGTGAATGCTAATGTTCCTCAGAATTTACTGTATAGAATAAGTGCACTGAATGACTTTATGCAAAAATGTGTATGCCGTTACAGCAGAAGTAATACCTGTGGAAGATAACTGGGAATAATGAACAGCTCAAAGTTAAGATGATGAATAATGTTAATGTGTTTCACTTACAGGTGGAAGTGTAACGAGTTTAACTCAGTGGCTCTAGGGAGACCACTGTCTCTTTAAATGCAACACGCTTTTTAAATGATTCTTGAAGAAAAGTGCCAGGAGCACAGGAATCACTACTTTAAAGAAAAGCATGTGGCTTCTACAGGCACTGCATGCATTTGAAAGATGGCACATAATATAACAGGGGAACTTAGGAGCAAAATAGCACTGTTAAGTTCTTGCTCCACATCGATTTGAAGTGGAGAGAGGACCTGAAGTCAGCTGAACTATGCTCCCAAAGCAGCCCTGCGCTTTCAGAGCTTGGGGAGCAAATTGGACCTGATTGCTGCAAGTGATTTAAAGAGAAAACTTACTTGAGAAGTCGATACTGCAGTGTGCTGGCATAGCTGAGCTGGAAAGGGGTGGAAGGAAGGGAAGAAAACAGGCCTACAGCCAACTTGGTTGTTTCTTAGTTGCCCATGGAATGGAGCAGCTGCTCCCCTGTGTCCGTCACTCTTGCTGGGCATCAGTGATCCCACTGGTGCAGAAGGAAGTGTTTAATTGCTGCTCCTGTTTGGGAGATGTTGAGATCTCTGTACAGGCAAGAGGGGCTGTGTGGCACTGTTCTGCAGCTAATGGAAGTCCTAACCTGCCCTTATTAGGTCTACAGCCCTAGCAGCGAGGCTAAGCACAGCAATAACAGTCACATATCTAGTTTTTCTTTCTGGTCTCTCCCTTAAGACTTACAGAAGACAGCTCATGAGATGAAAAAGAGGATTTACCACCAAAAACATTCTTGACTGAGGCAAGTTCAGGGTGTAAACTTCCAGAGATGAGAAGCTGAACAGGAGAGGTAAACAAAAGATGGAAGAATTGGTGAGGATAGCAAGCTGTGGAGAGGTATGTGTTGAAAAGAGGAAGATGACACTAGTGGGAAATAAGGATTCTGAGGGCAGAAGATAAAGGTTTGAGCAATTTGATGCTGATCTGAATAGAAAGATGCTTAAAGGAGCAAATTGGAGGAAGATGTTTGGGGAAGAAGCATGTCTTTTAGGATAACAAATGAGTGAATTTACTGCGCTAATTTTCAGGCAGTAGCGGGAGGGGCTGTGAAATAAGTGGGTTCAGAAGCTGGAGGAGAAAAGGAAGTGTAGGTTGTTTGGCAAATAGATGACAATGCCGAGGGAAGTGTTTTGACAATTGTCTTTTTCAGGAAGAAAAAGAAGAATTTGAACATCTTAAAGGAAGAAATGATTATGCTCGTGTTAGACAGTGCAGTCCTCAACCTCATACCTGGTTCATTCGTCCTTGGAAAACTGTGTAATTATATGCAACTCTGGGACAAACCCTGCTGTAATTTTCCAATTTTTCAATATGAATATGCCAAGTCAGTTTCAATGTTTATTTTTAAGAAAGCACTGGAGATCAATTATGATTTCTCTGAAAATGAGTGAAGAATTTCCAGAAGAAATACTGTCTTCTAATGAATCTGACACTCGAAGTTGGGATAGTCACTTCTTCTGGTTTTCAAGTTCAAATTTCTTCACAGAATTTTTGCTGGTTTTTGACTGCTTCCCCTAATGGGAAGCAGCAGTACTACTGCTCTGCTGTTACTCTGAGGACTGTGCTGAAGACACTGGCTGTGACTAAGCCCAAACAGGGAGAAGAGGAGGTAGCTGCAGAGCTAGAATGGAATGAAAATATGGCAGAAGATGTGGAATCGTGTTTTGCAGAAAGGCTTGGGGCAAGGCATGAGAGCTGCTGAATGCTCAAGGTTGAGCAGGATGCTTGCTGCTTAATGATAAGAGAGCAGAAGAGGATGGAAGGGGCTGCCTGGTAAAGCAGCTATGGATTAAGCAGCTATGAAGTAAAGAATTAAAGGAAGTCTACAGGAAAATGAAGGATAGGAGCAGGGATTTGACTGAGAGTCTGCAGAAGGTGTTGATAATCAGCTCATGAAAACAGAATTGATTAGGTACAGATGATGTAATGGAAGGGTTGGTGGCCAGAGAATGGATTAGAGAATGTATTTAGAGAACAGGCTAATAAAGAAAAAGAGAAGCTGTTATAGGCATGGCCTGTGTGGGAAAACAGCAGGAAGGCATTCAATGCATTGGGTGGGGAGAAGGTATGGAGGAAATGATTGGTTTACAGAAGTAGATAACTGGTTGATTTGGAAAGCTAGATAATGTATTTGGGGAATAGTGCAAAGGCCACACTAGGACAGTGAATTGTGTGGAGATGTCTTTAAAAATGAGAGAGAGGTTATGGGGCAGAAGTGGATGGATGTTCGAGAATGGAGGATTAATGGAATTGGAAGTGTACGAGACAGGTATTGTAAAAGGATGAATGCACTGATGAGTCTCAGAAAGTGAGTACTGTGCACTCCAAGAAGCGGTGTTAGTGAATAATTAAAAAGTGAATAATTGCTTTGCTTTGGGATAGGGATTTTGTGGGGAGAAGGAAGGCCAATTATTAAAGCCCAAGTGCTTCAGCTATATACAATGGCCTTTCATGCTTGGACAGTCCATTATGGTCATGCAAAAGAAAGTATCCATGTAAAAGTCCCTGCAGAGGTTTCCTTTCACTGCATTTACCATGTGGAGATGCACAGGCTAGCTCAGTATTTTCAAGTGAAAGACGCCTGTAAAACTTGTTGCCTAAAAGATCATTTCTGCCGTTGTAGTAACAAAGAAAGTTTTTGGTGCTAAAATAAGCTATGTGATGTACTGTACGTCTAAAGCTGTTAAAAGGCTCTTAACAGCTCTATAAAATACTTGCCACCTCCTCCTGTGCTTTCAGAAAATTTTACTCTAATATTTATTTCACTGGCTTATACAGAATTTCCTCCCCTTTAAAACATAAGTTGTTAATTATTTCTGGGTTGTTATGATCAACTCCCCTCCAGCTATTAAAATGTACTTGCACTGTAGTTTTATTATTACTTGCAAAATGTTGGAAAAAATAATTTTGCTAGACAGTTAAATTTGAAATAAATATTGACTTGGCTATGCAAATGGAACTTTTATGTTAATTTCCTGCAAATATTCAAATGGTGTAGTTTTATGAGAAAAAGCACTCATAAAAACTAATCTTTATGAATATTCACTGAAAGTGAATTTTGAATTGTACACTTGAGCCTAATATTTGAAAGTCATGCCATGTGGGCTAGCCTACATGGGTCACTTCACAAAACAGCAAAGACAGTAGCACGTGATTGGTCAATGCTGTACAAATACAAGCTAATATTGGTGTAAGGTGTTTGGATGAAACAAAAACCTTTGGGTATACCACAAAATTCTTCAATTTTTTCAAAGCACTTATCAGAAAGCAAAATTTGAGACAATTAGTCATCATGACTTTGCTCACTACAAATTAAAATATTATTTAAAAGGGATTGTGAGACAGAAGACCCCTGCTGTTTTGAGGAGATAAATGGATTATTACCTGAGATTCTACCTGAATATTTCCAGGAACTGTAATTTTAAGCAGGTATTTTAAGTTGGTATTGGACTGTGCAAGTAAAACCACATACAACAGGACTGTGTGCAGACCAGTTCTATGGTACAGTTTTGAGTAAGTATATTGCTGCATTCCCCATCTCCCTTCATCCTTTCTTCCTCCTACCAGAATGTCACAGTTGCGAAGTTTAGAGCATACTGAAATCTGAAAATGGTCGTGTTAAGTTTGCCCTGTAGGCAAGCTTAATTAGTCCCTGTGGTTTTTGCCATCTCCAACAAGATGTTACACTGATATCTACTGAGCATGTGCACATTTACATTTTTGAGGGTTTATAACTTGATTAGACCAAGATGACTTCTATTAAATTCCCGCATCAGGGCAAACATTTTAGAAACGTAGTCAATGCCTAGATTACTGTCTAACAAACAGTTAGACAAAACAGCTGTCTAACAAAACAGCTTCCCTGTTTCTTTTCCTCAGTAACCTACTCTAACCTCCTGGGAGTGGTCGGTGGCTTCTGAGACTCTGCTGGACAGAGATTCAGAAACCTGCTGGTATGGAAAGCTTCAGCAAAAGTCATCAAAAGGTTTAAAAAACAAACCACCAAACAACAAAAAAACAAACAAACAAAATCTAATAAAGGCCAATGTATAAAGTTTTGGATAAACCTTCAGAAGAGGTGGAAGGCTGAAAGAGATTTGCTTGACTAGGCCAAGTGCAAGATGCTGCGCCTGGATTGGGACAACCTGGTCTGGTGGGAGGTGTCCATGCCCATGGCGGGGAGGTTGGAACTAGATGGTCTTGAAGATCCCTTTCAACCCAAGGCATTCTGTGATTTTGTTACTACATTGCATGCTGTCCTTTCACTGTGTTCTAAAAGACCTGCTTTGTTGTTTATCAGCAAATGCTTTTAGCATTGTCAATAATATGCTAGGCTATGGTCCTACTACATATCTCTAGAAGTGCTTTACGTGCCATGGTGTTTTACACCATGCCATGACAAGCATCAACCTCCCGCCCCTTCTGTAGTGACCAAACTTTTTGTTGTTGTTTAACGTTTCAATATTTTAGGTAATTTTGACCAGAGCGCTACAATAATTAACAACTGCCAGAACACGAAAACACTGTAAAGGAGCTGATAAGACTTTAGTAGGAATTATCTTTTGACTTTGGGAACAAGATCTGTATTAACACAGAGGTGTTCCGGGAACAGTTGAGGAGCTTGTTTGGTGCAGGACAAAGGACTTGGTAAAACGCGCTAAGAGTTATGACAGGAAGGTTTCTTACCAGCTGTGTATGTTGCCAAAGAATCTTGTCACTACATAGAGAGTAAAAGTCCAGACATGCTAAGGTGACTATTTACTGGAAGCTATTTCAATGTAATTGTCAGAAAAGATACTAGTCAGGTTGTAGCTCATACAACTTCCACAATAAAGACAGAATTTACATAATTTTTTATGTATCCTTAGGGAATATATTAATTGGAGCTTCTCTGTCCAGAAGTATGCATAAACAACCTGTTGCAGTTCATGCTTAGCTCCCTGATGACAGTTCTGCACAGCTATACCGAAGAGAAATGAGGTTGGTGTCAATGCCTGAAGGTCCTGACAATGTAACTTTTCTTCTTTATGCTTACAGTTATTTTTGTAACACTCATGGAGTGTTTAACGTCAGTATTCAGAAGGTTGGTGTTGGCATTTCCCCTGCTCCGTGAGGCATGCATTTTGGCGTCTTGATGCAGGCTGNAAGATTTAGTGCTGAAACTTAGCAGAGCTATAACCTCACAGAGGGTTCCTGAGGTTGGTGGTGTTTTAAAAGTTGATAAAACTGTGAATCATGTTTAGTCAATGATGCCTTTAGCCACAGATGTGGAAGGCAATGTGTATGTGGGACACACACCTGTGGTGCTTCTGCTCTGGCTCCGTGCTCCCCAGTTGCTCCTTAGCCTTCACCCTTCTATGCTATTTTCAGTGCATATAGAAGAAATTAATTCTAGTTTCTCCACCTACAAGCAGAAACCTAAGTTCTGTGACTCTAATACCTGAGAAAACGGGACAGGGGCAACCAATGTGCCACTTTCCAAGGCTTTGAAAAGCAGAACCCAGCGAAGCGCTTGGCCCCTGCTGAGCCCAGGGAGCGTGCGGGTGCCCATGGCGAGGCATCCTTCCTGCCGCCCGCCCCTCCTAAGGAGCCGGCTTGCTGCCAAGAGCCACGTTAAATATTTCATAGCAAGCTGCAGCACCACAGCTCCCCGAAGGCTGCCTTTTTTTGCCCCGGGGGAGGGCTGTAACAGCTAAAGCTGGGCAGGGGGAGCACGGAGCCAGCACCCACACCCCGCTGCTGCTACTTGAACCTGTGGTAGGCTCTGGGTGGGGGCCGATGGTGGGCGCCGGGCGGGAGGAGGCCGCGGTGTTGCTGAGGTGATAGCAGGAGGCGTTGCCACGGGGAGCCACAGTGCTCTGCTCGCCTACCCTGCTCAATGCTGTAACAGTAAATCAACTTATTTCTTGGCCGGCCGAGCTACCTGCCGGTGTATATCAGCGCAGGCATTTGCCATTAGCTAGATCCCCCCGGGCCAGATGGGGAGCGTGGTGCTAATCAGCTTTGCGGAGCGCTGAAAGGAGCAGTGGGAGCTGGGCGACAGGGGTAAGGCGTGGGGCCTGCAGGAGTGGGGCGGCAGGGTGCCTTGGGGGGCACGGGGCAGGCGGCCTCGGCCACAGCGTGCGTCAGGAGTGGAGGCGCTGGAGGAGCGTCGCTCACAGCCCTGCCTGTGCCCTGAAATAGCTCTGGCAGGATGAGGCCGAGCAGCTTACAGCTAGCGGTGTAAAGCTGAGGTAAGCTCTGCGGGTTTAAAACGTGAAATTCAGTGAACGGGTGTTAGAAAATAGGTTCACCGTGCCTGAGACCAAACTTGCGTGCTGTGGTTTGCTGCTGTACTCTGTGCTCGTCACCTTGAAGTATAAAGCTGTGTCTCTGTCCCGTGTGTCGCGCAGCAGATGTGGGTTAAGCTGTGTGTCACCGTGAGTGCATGCAGCCTGGAGCAGGCCTGGTTTCGCTGGCCTCATTTGGAGATTTCTTGGCCTCATCCAGTGAGAGTGTGCAGGCTGGATAGCTGACAGAAAGTTGGAGGAAGAATCCAAATCCCTAAAATCCCCAGTGGGGCATTGCCCTTGGTGAGAAACATCATGTTCCTCCCATGCACTCTTATCTGTTTCCTGTGGTTTGCAGATACCAGCTGTCCCCCATGTGTGTTTCACTGGCCAGAAGACATAGATGAGGACTGAGTCCTTGCACTGGTGTTTTGAAGATGAAACGCTACAGAAACTCTTAGAGCGTACCACCTGAGGACATTGCTACCGACATGGACATCATTATTTATTTACGGATGCTTTAATCAGGAGGAGCTTTTTTGTAAACATGAATTGCTGGGCTCTTTCCTTGAGGTGTCGTTTCTTGTTTCATGCTGTTGAAACATTAATCTTAACTTATTATGACTCCCTTGTGTTGGTCAGCTCTCAGGGACATTTCCCTCGGCTTGAAAATGTGGGAGCTTTCAAGAATGTGTCAATTGTGCCAACTCAAGCCACCTGTGGGCTGCCAGACCGAAGTACTTTTTGTCATAGCACGGTAGCTGCTGAAAGTATTATGTCCTGCACCCAGAGGTTTTGCATTCAAGAATGCCCATACACATCATCACCTCCTTCGTACAAGCTCCTTCTTCTTGAAGGCCTTGGCACCTGTGTCACAGAGGACAAAAAAGACCTGCATCCAGGGTCCTTCAGCAACGCTTCAAGTTTTATTTTTCATAATCACAAGGATTGCTTCTCTACTCCCCCTTTACTGAGGCTGGCAGCTTCATTTACGTTAACTGTGTGGCTGAAACCTGAGCAAGAAGGTGTAATGTAAGTAGTATTGAAGGTGTTTACTTTCCTGGTGCTCTTAAAAAAATTGATCATTGCAGTCATGATCGTTATTAGCAAGCTATTTAAAATTTTAAAAAGCTACAGTGAGAAACTATGACGTTTTAAAACTCTGTTCAGGTTGGGATCTTTGCAAATGTCAGGACTAGTAGGCTCAGTTTCAGTACGCTGGCTAGCATGGAAGTCCCATCGCTTGCGCTGGAAGCTGTTCATGTATAACAAGCGTGGCTATTCTTAAAAATCTAAATTTATATTTCTCATTCACATTTCTTCTTCTAAAAGCTGCTAGGAAAACGTCAGAGCTTTTGCTTCTTTCATGGTGGAAAAAAATTGTCTAAAAATTTAGGAAACCCCAAACACAGTTTTACTCCTTAAGCAAGGAAACCCCACCAGGTCCCCCAAAATGAATATTTTAGTGCTATGGATGAGTGCCCAACATTTATGATGGTATCGCATTACTTCTTTAACAAAAGATTCTACTATTAAAAGTACTACTGAAGTTTCACTAGGTGTTACCCTCACTTATGTGCCTGTATGTTGCATTTGTAGCAAATATGACTGTTGGAAGTGGACTTTCAGCTTGGCTGGGCCTTACTGAAATTAAAAACTTGCTTTGGGAAAACCGCATCACAAATCCTGCAAAAAAGTTCCACCTATCGATCATAAAATGCAGAGCCTCCTTGTCCTTGCCCTGGTTTAGCAGATCCCATTTGAAATGTACCAAAGTTACCATACATTTCAGAGTACGTATCAGAAATGTTTCTGCATTGTGCTCTTATTCATAAAATGAAAATAACGATGTTTGCTGTTTAGCATTTTTAATATTTTGCATGCTACTGTGAAATAAGTTGTCTAAGAGTAAAAAATTTATCAGAAACAATAGAAATGTATGAAATTAATAATCTACCTTAATGCAAAGATTAAAAAAAAAAAAAAAAAAAAAAATTCCTCTGTGCCTGTATGCAGCCAGTCCATTGAGAAAAGCGGGTGGGAGTTGCTGCAAAGAAGCTGGAACNNNAAAAAAACAACAACAGCAACCTAGCTACCTAGCTATAGAAATTATGGTTTTTGAGGGGAAATAAATGAGACCTGGAGGGCAAAATTGACTTCAGTTTGAGGTTAAGCTGAAGCAGCTCAGATGAAGGTGTGTGTGAAGCTGTCTCTGGAGCTTTGGCCTAGTGTCTTTTACAGACAGTATTTTCTAAATGTTTGAATCTCGTACATCAGAGAGCCTAGTTCTGGGGTTGTCTTAAGTCAGAAGTTCACGTCCGCATGTATGCAGGCATATCAGGTTCTCGTTCAGCAGGGTGTATGCTTAAATTGAGGTAGAAATGTCCAGCTAATTTCTAAACAAGCTGTTGCAGTGATGTGTTGAGTGAAATCGTGAAACTCTTTTGTCAATGGGACAGGCTGTTCTTGCATAGAGCCTGAAACAATGAAATGTGTGTGCTTAGTTTCAGATGATTGAGTGCTCTGCAGAAACCAGGCTCTTATGATGTCTGATTAACCATGGACTTGTGTAAAACATAACTCTCCTACTGCTGCTGTGTTAACAGCACGCATTGTACGTATTCCTGTTCAGTGGGTTTCAGAGATTACTTTAAAATCTAAATGCTTGCTTTTTTTTTGATTTTTTTTTTTTTTCAGGAGATTGCTTCATTCTTTTGCTTTGTGAGTTTCCTAATACTCAACAGGTAGAAGTGACAATGGTAGGGCTCAGTCCTGAAAACGCAGAGCCTCCTTGTCCTTACCCTGGTTTTGGGTTGCAACAACAATTACTCCAGTGGAGAGGATGATATGCTGATGTCCGGACTTTTTTTTTTCTGCTGTCTACACAAAGAAAATGTTAATTTCTTTTCCTCACAAAAGGAATATGGAACTCCAGTTGTGGGGCAGTTATGGAGAAGCAGTAATTGCACCACGAATAGCCTCTGAAGCTTGACTCAGAAGGCATCCTACTAAAGAGAAAAGGTTTAACACCAAGCTAAGATGTTTTCCTTTTATTTTATTGGTATAGTGAGTCCTTCAGGTTGGTAGAAGCAATTTGACTTGCCAGCTGTCCTACATTTTGTGGTACCTCGTGGGGGAGATGTTCTTGTTAAAAGTTATTTGTGAGACCTTTTAAACCCCATTATTATATCAGAGGGACCTTACTGATCTGGGCCTTAATCGCACAGACTTTGTGCCACAATCAAGCACTAGGAAGATGGGCTGTAACTGGCTGCTCATCTTACCCACAGAATAATTAAAACTTTAACAAGATGTTTCATTAAGTGACAAAGTACTCTTGCATCAAGTACAACAGGCCCATGATTTTTGGACATGGTATAATGTGTTTGTTTGTTTGTTTGTGAGTTGGTTTTCTTTTTGGTGCTAAATGTAGAGTGCTTTGGCTGCTAGGAAGCGCTTAGGATATAACCTTGCAGTGTTGATGTGTAGTATCCCACTGCCTGGCTGTAAAGGCTGTGGCATCTGTTAGGTGTGTGCCCATGGAGGAGAACAGGGTTTTTCTGCTAGAAGTTACTGTGCTGGTTCAAGTGAGAGATACTGATGTGAGGACTGAGAGTCTGAGGCCCTTTAAAGACTGTGACAGTCTGGGGAGCAAATAGGTGTGTGTAACTGAAGATCCTGAGGATTTCCTTCATTAGTTTTATATACTAAGATTTCTTACGTGAAGTTGGGAAAGAATATATTCTCGTACAAAGAGAGAAGTCAGATCGTGTTATGGATTTATGTTGGAATGCTAATCAAAAGCTGTACAGATACTTGTAGGAATGCTTTTAAGTCACCACACATT